>BTPG01000005.1:41212479-41264979 GCA_036245525.1 Semisulcospira habei
TGTTGACTTTACCTTGCTGCAATGCACACACAGTTGAATATCGATAACTCGGTGCACTCAATCTAGCCTATTCAGGCACCTCTCTGGCTCACTACGTGTTTCTAAACAAACGTAACCCCTTTACTGCCAGTGATCCCGGATTTCGCGTCTGCAACCGCTGCACACAGACCGCGTGAACAACACAGATGGCAATGCCACAAAAAAAATAGGCACAAAGAACTTAAATTAGCACTGACAATAGACATAAATCCTCATGAGCCCCCGCGACTTGCAGGGGCTCATGAGGGTTTTATGTATCTTGCAGATGGGTATCTTTCGCCTCGGCCCGGTAGTTCAGGGGTTAAACCACGTGACTTTTCCGTCTGAAGAACATAGAGGATAGTAAGGGACGGCTCCTCACCAGCAAAAAGCATAGAATCTCATACGTCCCTGCCATGCCAAGGACTTATGATAATCTATGGGTTTTTTTTTTCCATGGCGGAAGGACTTTGAAATGGACTGTCATGTATTCTGTTTCACGTGACGCAATCACCACTTCCCCCCCCCCCCCCCCCCCCACCCCACCCCATCACTACAAGTACTCAATAAACACCGTCAAACTTCAAGAAATATAGATTTTTATAAGCATGCGCAGGCGATGGGGCTAAAAGCCACCTACTCCAGTCAGTAAAGGGTTAATAGATCGCAATTTTTCTTTTATGAAGGTTTTTTTTAAGTCTTACTTTAATGCTGGACAAAAGGGTTAACTTAAATCGTGAAGTGTGAATACAGGTCATGAAGTGGAAAGATTTTTTTGCTTTTCTTCTCCTTCGTACGCAGGAGAATTCGTTCCGTAACATTTAAGAGGCAGTGGAAAAACCCATGGTACCCACATGAATTTGTGAAAAGAAGGGCAGAAATGTTTGAGTTGAGGCCAGACAACATTGATGGTCTGTTGTATCGGGGAACGTTAGCAATCAAAGCCCTGCCGTGGAGCAGATCGCCTTAACCCCTTCCCTGCCACTGTACGTACAGTTTTGTTTCCGAAATCTTGGTTCGATCAACGACCGAGAGCCTCAACGTCAAAGAAAAGTGGATACAAATTGGTTTCAGCAAGAGGCATAGATCCTCATGAGCCCCCGCAGTCGCGGGGGCTCATGAGGATCTATGTCTCTTGCAGTTGGATCGTGTTCACTTTTTCTGGGCAGCGAAGGGGTTAATATGAGCTATGCCCCACTTGCTGGCCGCCATTATTCATGTCTACGTTCATCATCATCATCATCATCATCAATCCCTTGCCCGAACTGGGCGTTGGGGGGACTGAAAGGCAGCAGCAACAGACAGTGCTCTCCACTGAGTTCTATTTTGGGCGGTGGCAAGCAAGTCTGGCATCTCGAGTTCGGTCCATTCTTTTATGTTTGCGACCCAACTCTTTCTCTGACGACCTCGCCGACGACTTCCTTCGAGAGTGCCTTGGAGGATAGTCTTGGACAAGGTGTTGTGTCGGGTCACGTGGCCAAACCAAGCAAGCTTGCGCCGTTTCACGGTTGCCAGAAGAGGTTCATGTGGGCCCACCAGGGAGGTGACGATGCTCCGTACATATTCGTTGGTTTTGTGCTCGCGGTACGAGATGCGGAGCAACTTCCTCAGGCACTTGTTCTCAAAGGCCTGGATTTTCTTTTCTGAGTCTGCAAGCAGTGTCCAAGTCTCACAGCCGTAGAGTAGAATAGACACTACGAGGGACTTGTAAAGCCTGTACTTGATGGTGAAGCTGATGGAGTTACTTCGCCATATCCTGTCCAGCCTGGCCATTGCGGATGTTGCTGTACCTATCCTGATACGGATCTCTGCTACGCAACTACCGTCTTTGGACAGGGTGGCTCCCAAGTACTTGAAGCTATTGACCTCTTCTAGCTTCTGGCCGTTCATGTGAATGTTGCTGCTGCTGTCGCTTGTGGTGTTGATCATCACTTTGCTTTTATCCGTACTGATCTCCATGCCATAAGACCCTGCGCTACTTGAAAGTTTGTCTGTCAGGTTTTGGAGCTCACTATTGCTGCCTGCCATGAGGTCAATATCGTCTGCGAATCGAAGATTGCACAGGGATCTGCCACCAATAGAGATTGAAGTATGGTGGTCGTGGAGGGTTTCCTGCATGATCTTCTCCAGGAATATGTTGAAAAGGACAGGAGAGAGCAGGCATCCTTGACGGACACCGATCGTCGTCCTGAAGAACTCGCCTGACTGATTGTTAAGTAGAACCGCGCTGCTGGCGTTCTTGTAAAGCGCTTCTATCATTTGGATCAGTCCCTCCTCTATGTTGAACGATCTCTACGTTCATGTTCAGGCAAAGAGTGTTGTCGGACATTTACAGCTTGCGCGGGTTTCTAGGACACGGTGCAGCCCTGCAGACGGCGATGACGGGGGGATAATGCAATCCCAGTAAGCAACAAGCTGTCGGGTCGACGTCAGCCGCAGTCGGCCCGCGCATGGCTGTACTCATGCCCTACTCTTCGCCGTCTTTCCGATGACTCGCTGACATTTAATTATGAGGGCACAACCACCTCTGAAATCTTGCCACTGAACAGCAACGTTTTACTGGGGCAGTTCAATGTCGGCGTGTGTGTGAGTGCGTTCCATTGTGTGCCTGCGTGCGTGAGTGCGCGCGTGCGTGTCTGCGTGCGTATGTGTGTGCGCTTCGCGAATAGAGAAAGACAGTCATGTTTGGTCCGTATGGTGTTTTTACCCACTCTACCCTAAGTCCGACTTCTTCAAATTGTGAAATTGTCATCTGAAGCCTGACTTAATTACAATCCAGGAGACAGATCGAACATGATAGTTCAAGGGTTGTGCCAGAATAGCTTGGCGCCTATAGGCGCTAAGCTATTTGGCACAACCCTTGAACTATTATGGTCGATCAATTATCTGCTGTTTGGGGCTAAATCGGCGAAGTGTCAAAATAGTGCTCCTATTTTCTGTTTCGCCAGGTGTGTATGACCCAGGGTTCGGACTAACGTGGCACAGCGTTTAACATCAGATATCTTATGGGGGTTTAGTTACGCTCACCCATGCACCTTTCACTCTCCAGTAATCATTATCTTGTCAGCAATTTTTTTTTTTATGGTTTCAGCACTTTCAGTTCTCTGCGACGGAGTACAGTTAATTTATGGTTTGTTTTTATTTGATCAGTCGTGATTAGCAGACAAATTGTTAACAATTCAGAGGGAAAAATAGACCAAGGTAGTGCCTGACTAGATGGGCGCCGTGTCAGGCATCAAGGTCATTAGACAATGCCCTTAAACCATTAAAACCCACGGCTGAATTTCCCAAACTGTGGACGTGTCACCAAACGACTATCTACCAGCTGCAGGGGACGAATCGACCTTGGTCTTGGTAATTCAAGGGTACTGGCAGATTAACTTGGCGCCGTAAGGTGCCAAGCTAATCTGGCACTACCCTTGAATTATCGTGGTCGATCCATCTCTTGCTGTAGTGCGTCGGGGCTCATCATCATCATAACTGTTCAGCTAGGAGGAAATTGAATTCCTGGTTACTATCAGACACAATGTAACACACAAACAGCAGAAGATATTTCTAAGTTGTTTATTCCCGCTATTCTTTTGCAATCACCTTCACCGTTCACAAACCCGAATTAAGTCAATGGCGATCTTGATTATCTAGAAATGCTACCATGAAACTAAAATACCGTCAGTAATATTCAACCAGAAAACAAACAAAATCCCACCAAGTATATGAACAAGCGTTTCATCTCATAGCCAGTCGGTAGTAAAAGAAAATACATCACACAATGATACTTGTGCTTCAGACAGCATTGCCGTCATCAGAAGAACCATCAATTGCCGTTTGAATCGCACAGACATTGACTGGCTCTCTTAATTGTTTAATAAACTCAGAATGTATCGAATGCTGTATGCAATGCGACTGATCAAACAAGGTCAAACAAGGTCAAGGACGGTCCTGATCATTTATGACTACTAATGAAAATAAACAATTGTATTCCTAATCTTTAACCTCTTACATTTTGAGACTGAAAATTTTCAAATTTGCTCATTGTCCTATGAATGCTATATTACACATTAGGAGACAGAACAACCATTTTAGTTTAAAGGTAGTGCCAGAATAGCTTGAGGCGCCAAGCTATTCTGGCACTACTCTTGAACTATCAGTCAAAATTATTTCAAACAATAATGTACCAGTCTGGAATGGCTTAAAGGAAAATAAACAAGCCAACAAAATGGAACATGGGCACGTCTTTAAATTCAATTATGATTCAAAGATGGCTCTTCTGAAATGCTCCAGGTCGCATTCACGAAACGTTCAACAAGCATAATTTATGCACGCACTAAACTTATGTACAGCAAAAAGCAACAAGGACAAAATCAAACTAGCCAGTCACGTCAAGAATACAAACGGTTGTTAATAATGACGAGAGAATGAACCTATTCAAATGTATGCTGGTCTGTGATTTACATCTTATGACTCTATGTCAAAACCAAAGGCCGAATGCAAATTCTGATTTGATTTGAACTTTGATTGCATTAGATACTCGTGTATATGTCTTACATGTATATCAATATTCCACCAGCAACAAACATTCCTGCCAATCAAGAAATTCAAATTCATAACTGCATGCGCAACAAGCGTACGGCTGAGCAGCCTGTAGTTAATGAGCTATATACACATTACGCCAATACAACACTGTACAATAATTTCTGCTCTATGAACAGAACGAGCAAAACATTTGAAAAAGTTTAGGCAGTATGACACGACGCAGAAATACGTTAATCCCTTGGCTGTCGGTAGGGCTTTCGCGGCGTCGCAGTTAAGGGGTCAAACAACAGAAAAAAAAGCCGACTATAAAAATGACTGTTTGGTCCTGCACTCTACGAAGTTTGAGTTCAAGCTACGTAGTATCACATGTGGGCATTTGAAACTGTTGCTATTGCGTGATCATAGAGCGTGTGTTTGTTTGGCATCCTGTCTCGGAAGACAATGGAGTATATGCGCTTGCTGGGTCAGTCACTGGAGTGACCTCTCCAGGGCGCAAGCCTGGGCGAAGTGTATGGAGATCCTGGGGTGCCCAGTCGTCAAGATCCCCCTCTCGGCCTCGCTGATGTATCCAAAGGAATGCAAAGCAGTACGTTTGGCACCAGTTTGGTTGCAGGAGCTGCCAGAACAGTGCGTGAATACAGGCACCTGTCTGCCTTCGGGGCTCCACTCCTGATTTGAAGGGTTTACTCCCCCACATTTGGCCGTTGGATCCAACCTGATATCCTCCGTCCTCTAGCCGTTGGCTGTCATAAACAGCTCATCCGCCTAGTGGTGCAATGTGAACACCACCCCCTCACGTGGTTTAGCCCACCAGCTGAGGTGGTTTGCCAGGGTGTGGCGTTTGGAGCCAGCACGTGAGAGATTAAGGAGATGGATGAGGACCAGTGATGCCCGTCCGTCCTATGTAGGACGCAGCTGCCGAACAGCAAAGGTGCTACCTCTATCCAGAGCCCCCAGAGCGTGTGTTTAAGTCATTGCAAAAGTCCTATCGACACTGCTGGTGGTGTGGCATTGTGCTAGTCGCGGCCCTAGAGGCGGAGTCAATGTCAGCGTGCCACACTTGAAACACCCACAGACCAGTTTGACACACACTGACGTCTAACGCTAATACACACATTATGTCTAGTGTGTAGAATGATAAATCCGTTAACCTCTTAGCTGCAAGGGGAACGCCACCCAGCTGCAAGAGACATAAATCCTCATGAGCCCCCGCGACTCGCTAGGGCTCATGAGGATTTATGTCTCTTGCTAGTCCTGTGTTCTTTAAGCGCATTTTCCCATTTACATCTGCGTTTTTCACTGGAATATCGGTCAGTGTGAAGTCGTGTCTGATGCGCATGATGACTGACAGAGACACAAAATGACAGGAATACTGAATAACTGATTGCAGCTCCTGACACACGTGCACGCGGGCGCACTATTTATTTCAGACCGAAGTAGATTGACAGGTTTCATCTTCTTGCATGTCTGACAACACCTCCACAACTGGCTTTGTTTTGAACATTTTCCGCAAAACCCAAACAGACGTCACAACCCTGACGCAAAGCATCTTACAGCACAAGAAAGGAAGAAGGAGAACAAGACTTATTAGCAACACAGCGCCGAGGACAGTAAAGATGACCACCCACACATGCATTAGAAAAGGCCATTTTGCTTCAATTGGCCAACCCATCGTGCCCACCATAAGTATCCATGAAAAACAGAGCGCTAACAGGACAGCTCGCCAGACGACTTTAAAGAGCTGTTTTGGAAATGGAGGAAATTTGCATTTGTCTGTGCATGAACGGATTCTTTGCGAAATATCTTTCACTGTTGTTTTCGCCCAGAGCAGTTCCCGACGAAACACGGCAAAGAAGGCGTGATCTTCATAATCCGCTACAAGCTGATCAAGGCAATTCTTGGGGACACTTTTTACAGCATAATTGTCGGCCATTGGTCCGTGATCCAGCAGGGCTTGTATCTCGTCTACCGGAAGCTCGGTGTCTGTGTCGTTGCCGGCCATTAGTTTCATTTGGTCCACTTCGGCACCATCAGGTACGTCTTTATGGCAAGTTTCTGCTGAGGATGTTTTGTAATTCCCATCAGATGACATGACAAGCTCCACAGATTCTGGGAAATCAACATCGCCTTCCTGTTCCTTCATCTCATACAAGGATTTCATGTCCGCGTGACCCAACTCTGTGCATTCTGGAACCTCTGAAACCTCGTGTTCATCTGTCACGTACGTTCTGCTGCCTTTTGGCGCTGACTTGTTGAGTGGGATGCACTCTCCGTCGTTGCTTGAGCTTCTGTCCAGACTGTCGTCAGTTCTTGCTCTTGCTAATATTGGTCTGTATGGCAAACTGCTGTCTGAACTTATGTTCACTTCGCTGATACTTTTCCGTGTCAGTTTATGAGAGGGAGAGAATCCCACCCTATTGCTGAACATTCCGTCAAAATGGCTGTCACTTCCTGACGAAGTTTTTGTGACCATGATGTCTGAACGTCCGCTCGATGCGCTGACAGGCCTGAGAGAGGACGAGAGACTGCTGTTGGACACGTCCACGTTGGTCACGCTGCTGCCTGAGCTGGACTTGTGGACAGCGGAAAATGCTCGTTCACGCCATGTCAGCACCTGAAATGTTTTATAACATGGAACTCAGCAAACATCGGCGTGTTCTACAGTCTTAACCCATTCACTGCCTAAGGAAACAGATCGTGTTTGTGTAATCAGTGTACTTTCAATGCCAAAGGTCCCCAACTGTCAAAGGAACATCGATGTAACCTGGTCTCAGCAAGTGGCACAGATTCTCTTGAGCCCCACATCTGCGCGTGCTCATGATGATCTATACCTCGTGTAGCTGGGTTTTTTTCTTTTTTTTTCGGAAGTAAAATAGGTTAACCCTTTTAGCCCCGGGACCCTGCAGCAGGAGATGGATTGATCATGATAATTCAAAGGTAGTGCCAGATGAGCTTGGCGCCTCCAGGCGCAAAGCTCATCTGGCACTACCCTTGAATTATCACGATCAATCCGTCCCCTACAACTGGTACATAGTCGTTAGGCAACACCTCCAAAATTGGAGAAATGGGACCTTGGGGCTGAAAGGGTTAATAGACCACATTCACTTTCTGGTACACATCTAGAATGTATCGTGTAATAACGTTTCGGTTTACAGAATGAAAACAATGAAAAATACTTGTATGTTTGGTACGGTTTTCACACAAGGATGCTAATTATGAAAACTACACCTGAAAGGTCAGCGACATTCCTTACCAGCGGACGGAAGTCTGAGAGCCATTAACTACGTATGCAATGTTCTTTGCGCATGTGCACGCACAGTGGTTTAATACTCTGATGAAGAAGAAAAAGAAGATACGTACAGGGTCATAATGGCGTCTGTTTACTGCAGTGGGAAACACAATACCGTGACATATTCCTGGTGCTATGTGTGTCTGTTCACATCGGATAGTTTTACCTTACACTGTATTCAGTAAGAACATCTAATACAACCACGACTATAGTGATGAGCAAAGGAAATGCGACTCTTTGGGAATCAGTCATCGAAAACACTTTAGTCAAAAATATCGCATTTCTTTTGTTCCTCAGTATAGTATCCAATACATACCCCGACTTAGCGGTACCTTAGTTTTGGTGCATATCTTCATCGCTGGGGGAGAGGCTTGTGGATGATCGCACTCGCACGGGAAGCCACGTGACTAGATGTCGACTATGTTGTCAGGACACGTTACGTGGTATCGATTCAGCAGCTTCTGTAGCGGAGACTCCAGGTTGGTCAACATTTCATCCGGGCATTGTGCGAGGGCGTCAAAAAGCAGGCACCACTTTTCATCCACGTTTCTTGACGTTTTGGTGAACAGTTTTCTGTCGACAGAAGACAAAAGCAGCTTCGTTAAATTTGAGGAAACCTTAAAAGGACGTGACCTGGAAGCTTATCATCGTACCTCACCAGGAGTTTGTAGTGGGGGTGGGGTGGGGGGGGGGGTGGAATGATTCCATGAGGTTTTGAATGTTTGCAGCATGTGGTGGTGCCATCATGAACGAACGTAGTCTATTTCATACTATGCATGTAGATAGTTCGTGCATTTCGTTTAGGTTAAGCAGTTGTAAGTAGCCAAGGGATAATGAGTTAGTTAGTTATTGGAGTTTAACGCCGAGCAGGCGATTAAAGCCATCTCACGGCGGGAAGAGATAATGAACAGAGAAAGAGGCGTTCCTCAGGATATCCAAAGTGAGTTTTCCCCCCTTTATTAGTTGTAACCCCGCGGGTCTTCATTACTCTGTTGACAAGCGGTTATAGCTCATTCAGAAATTCAGATGGAGCCGCTGCGATGTTGACGTGATCTGCTGATGAATGATGAAATACTTACCGATACACTTCTTCGGGCAGACAGCCATGATGACACAGCAAATCAGCCAGTGTCTCCAGTCGGACCCGATTCTGAATGTCATGCCGTAAGCACTGTTCCTCTGGCTTCGCCTCGCCTGTGGCCGGCCTTTCAGCCGGTGTAGTGAGAAATCTCTCTGGAATGATCAGGCCGTACCTGGCCACCAGTTTGGGGGCCAGCTGGGGATGAAATACACGAGGAAACTTGTGGTTAACTCACTAGCATCTGTACTCATTCAGCGGAGACTCTGGCTGTTTTGCGATCGTCACCAAATGCCAGTGTCTGTCCATAGGGGCTCTATGACAATAGCTTTGACTAATGCAAATCCACTGCGCCACCGCGTGCGCGCCACCGCCGCTTACTAATGCTCAAGACAAAAATAATAATGTGACCTGTTCCACGAAAGGGACCTTAAGTCGCGCTCCGCCGACTGGAGCTACAGGCCGAAAAGTGTATTGGGTCAGTTTGAGTGATTAACTTTAAATGTATGTTTCTCGCTTAATAACAGGTCTACAACAATAGTTTTGCCATCAAATTAATCTGTATTGCTAGTAAATTCTAATGGTGTATGTCTTAAAACTCAAAATTTCCAACTTATGGTCCCTTTCGTAGGAACAGGTCCTAAATATGTCTTGAGCATTAGTAGGCCGCGGTGGCGCGCACGCCGTGGCGCAGTGGATTAGCATTTGTCAAAGCTACTGTCATCGAGCCCCCATGTGTCTGTCGATCTATTTAGGCGTGAACACCTGCAGTTCCCTCACTTAACCCTCTTAGCCCCAACGCCCTACAGCAGGCGTTAGATCGACCGTGATAGTTCAAGGGCAGTGCCTGATTAGCTTGGCGCCGTTAGGCGCCATGCTAATCTGGCACTACCCTTGAATTATCATGGTCGATCCACCTCCTGCAACTGGTAGATAATCGTTAGGTGACAACCACCAAAATTTGGGAAACGTGGCCATGGGGTTAAATGGGTTAATTATATGTACTTTAAGCAAACAGTTTTAATGCACACACAACATGCAAATGACCAACACAGCGAATAATACAGGAATCCGTTTTTTAGAAAATCCCCGACACTGAGTGTACCGTTCTCGCAAGCATGAGAAAGGAAAAGCTCATTGAAGGGAAGCAAGTTCTATCTAAACTCGGAGCGAGTGATCTGTCACGAGTCGACAGGCACTGTTCACGTGACAGTCTGTTCATATAAATGTGTGCTTCGTCTTCTACTTCTTCTTCTATAGACCGATCAAAATCAACAGGCTGATAACTTTCTCACTATTATTAGGGAGGACTGCCAAGTCTCAGGGGAGAGAAATGTGCAGTAAAGACCGATGATCATAGGACTAGGGGAGCTGGTCAAAGCAGAAAGTAGATGGCTCTAAGCCGTAAGAGCCAAAACCACATCAAAATCCAATGCACGTAATAATTTAGCGTTTGAAGCATCTCGTCTGTCTTATCTGTACAATCGTTGTTAACTCATTGGAGACGTGCCGCCTCCGGATACGCGGCTTATGCCGCGTACCCGGAGGCGGCACGTCTCCAATGAGTTAAACGAACTGTGGTAAGAGCAGAGATCAGTTTTGAATCTTTCTTCACGCTCAGTCTTACCTTGGACTTGAAGACACTGAGTGGATACGTGGAGAGAATGCACCACAGCCTCCTCGCCCTGTGTTTTCTGGGCAAGTGGTCCTTCCCGGTGACCAGAGACTCGTAGTCGGTGTCCGTCAGGAGTTCCCCGCCCGAGTACAGGTCGATCAGGAAGCCGGAGTCTGGGTCCACCACGTCCACAAAGACCGGCAAGATCTGGACCCAGAACTTTTTCAGCTCGTCTTGGTTACCTGTACATGACGAGTGAGCAACGATGTTCATGGGAGTGGGCCTACCATTACGCGTAAATACGATGACAGATTTCAGCACTTGTTGTTAACAGCAGTTGGGACACGCAGCAAAGGCACACGCATAATCGCACTTATTTATTCTGCGCATTAACTTGTCTATTTTTAGCTGTTTCTCGGACCGAAAGACGTTGCTTTTCTAGAACTGAGTGGTCATTGTCGGGTCACTTGATATAAAAACAACGTGTCCTGAACTGGATTGTCCTGTGTCTAAATGAGCCATAGATAGAACTGTGTGTAGCATTTTGTAACCATCTATTACAGAAGTGTGTCTTTAAACAGTTACGGCGGTAGCTGGCCTTCAAGGCTGAATTTTTTTTTATGAAAGTGAGCGTGCACTTCAGATCACCCAATGTTTCCTAGAAGGTATACTGTGCTTTCCTTTACCATAGGCAATACATCTCAAACAAAATACATCTCAAACGAAATACATCTCAAACGAAATACATCTCAAACGAAATACGTCTCAAACGAAATACGTCTCAAACATGATACGTCTCAAACACAACACGTCTCGGACATATTACGTCTCAAACACAACACGTCTCAGACACATTACGTCTCAAACACAATAAGTTTCAAACACAATACATCTCAGATGCATTACGTCTCAAACACAATACCTCTCAGACACATTATGTCTCAAACACAATACGTCTCAGACACAATACATCGCAGACACAATACGTCTCAGACACATTACGTCTCATACACAATACGTCTCAGACACATTACGTCTCAAACACAATACGTCGCAGACACAATACGTCTCAAACACAATACGTCTCAAACACAATACGTCTCAAACACAATACGTCTCAGACACATTACGTCTCAGACACAATACATCGCAGACACAATACGTCTCAGACACATTACGTCTCAAACACAATACGTCTCAGACACATTACGTCTCAAACACAATACGTCTCAAACACAATACGTCTCAAACACAATACGTCTCAAACACATTCATAGTCTTTAAAAGCGTGATTAACCCTTTTCGCCCCGACGCACTACAGCAGGAGACGGATCGACATGATAATTCAAGGGTAGTGTCAGATTTGCTTGGCGCCATCAGGCGCCAAGCTAATCTGGCACCACTCTTGAATTATATCATGGTCGATTCATTTCCTGCAACTGGTTTATAGTCATTTCATGACACCTGGAAAGTTTGGGAAATGCAGCCTTGGGGTTAAATGGGTGAAACACGCTGGGTATGCACTTTCAATGTAGGCTATACTCACGGATGTTGAGGTGCTTCAATTCTTGTGCAGTTTTGTCCTCAGAAGCCTGTGTCGTCATGTTGTTGGTGGTTCGCGATCGTTTCACGAGGACGCGTCAATCAATCAGAGAGACTAGGCTAGCGACACGCTATTGGTTTTCTGAAACAGTCAGTGCATATACTTGTTGACTGGTGTGTATTTGTTTGTGTGTGTGTGTGTGTGTGTGTGTGTGTGTGTGTGTGTGTGTGTGTGTGTGTGTGTGTGTGTGTGTGTGTGTGTGTGTGTGATCCCAAGAGACCTAAACTAAGTTAACCCCTGATCTGCCGGTCCAAGAGAAACGCTACCCAGCTTCAAGAGACCCTCATTATCCCTCGCACGATGGTTGTGACTCATGAGGATTTATGTTAGTCTCTTGTTAGTCCTGTGCTCTTTACGCCTAATTCTTTCCCATTTATATCTGTGCTCTTCACGCGAATGGCGGTCAGTGTGCAGTCGCTTCTGACGCGGCGCAGTTCGTGACTGATCACTGGCGGCGATGGGGTTAAACTAGTGGTAAGCCGCCATGTATCACACGCAGGAGAGCGATCGACCATGCTAGTCCAAGGCCGGACGCCCAACTAATCAATGCCACTGAACTGCCCTGGAACTAGCACGGTCGACCGCTCCGGTCTCCTGCTGTCGGCCGCTGTCATGCCTGAACTAATATTAACTCATTCGAGACTGACGTGCCGCCTCCGGATACGCGGCTTCTGCCGCCTATCCGGAGGCGGCACGTCTCGAATGAGTTAACTCCTTGTGCCCGAGGTACGCAATACCCACAGTTTGGAGTTATCATCGGAAGACTGCATTACAATTCAGGAGACAGATCGACCATGATAGTTGAAGGGTGGTGGCAGAATAGCTTGGCGCCTATAGGCGCCAAGCTATTCTGCCACCACCCTTGAACTATCATGGCCGACTTGCATGTGGTGTGTCGCGGGCAGAATGAGATTGATATACTGACAAGCAAACGTAAAATGCGACGATTTTAGCACTCATCATCGGAAACACGATTTTGGCCGGCATCATCAGAAACACTTTGATTCCAAATATGTCGCATAGTGTACATTGACACACGCTTACCTGTTGAGTATAGTGCAGTAAACCTATTCTCTGCACGGAGCTTATAACAAACAGCACGTGGACTTTCCAGGATCGCTGAAAAGAACACCTGTTTACTTTTTGACGATGCGGCAACCTGGTCTAAGCGCATTTTTCATTTTTCTCCGTGACGTCGCTAAGACCTGTGAAACTATTAACCCTTTCCCAGCCGACTCACATACATGTTATTTTTTTTTTTTTTATCTGCGTTCGCTGAACAGCCTAAAGCCACAACTGAAGTGTCCAAAGAACAGTGGACACGAAGTGGTCCTTGCAAGAGGCATAGTATCCTCAGTCGCGGGGGCTCATGAGGATCTGTGCCTCTTGCAGTTGGATCGCGTTTGCTTTCGGGCTCTCGGCAGTGAGGGGGTTAGAAGTGCTTACACCTATTTTGTTTCTAGGGTTTTCTTTTTGTCATGTGATAGCATTCAGCAGCTTTCTATTCAGATCGAGTCAGAGGGCCCAAAACAGCAGTTCGGGAATCTCCGCTCCTATCTCGAGGCGTGTTCTCTATCGACTCACTGCGGTCGTGTCCACTGTCACGCTTTGTCCACACGCTTTGTGTGTGTGTGTGTGTGTGTGTGTGTGTGTGTGTGTGTGTGTGTGTGTGTGTGTGTGTGTGTGTGTGTGTGTGTGCGTGCGTGCGTGCGTGCGTGCGTGTGTATGTGTGTGCGTGTGCCGCGTACCTGCGTGCGTGCGTGCTTACCTGTGTGTTTGTGTGTGTGTTTACTGGTCTGTCATCTTATCTTTACATTTACAAAACTGTGTAAGTTAATTATCTATACCCTCAGGAGCCAGTCGCATGAGTGATCTTAGTCCTGCGCAAGCCACTAAGCAATGTGCTCCCTGATAGCGGAGCACCATACTTAGCGGCTGGCGTAGGACTAAGCTCACTCGTGCAGTTGACACCAGCGATCTATACTAAATGGAACGAGCGCCAGTCAGACCCACAAAGTCGTCATCATCGCCATAATTGTTGTATAGCCTAGTTCCTTCGCTCCGCATATCTAAGCTTAGTGAACGTAGAATGACGCAGATTGGGATTTGAACTTTCCTGGTTACCCACTCAAAGCGAAGCTTTTTTTTTTCCAAACGTTACCTGTGAATGTAGAGTTCTTCAGATTACACATTTACTAAGGAACTTTCTTAACGTAAAATAACATTTGATAAAGCAGCAAAAACGTTCCCTGCGTATAACATTCTTTTTTTTTTTTTTTTTTTTCCCCGCACTACCTATGGTCTCCAGTCCATGAGCGGGATTTATGATGCAACTGGTCGCGTGAAGTGAAGTTTGGCAGACCCGACAGGGTCTGCATAGGAGATAAACTGAATTGCTGTCTTATTCCCCATTGCGCACACTGGGGTAGATCATCATCGTTATTGTCAGTGTCTTCTGTACAGTCGTCATCGTACCCTCCTGTTTCTCATCCACCCGGCTTCTCGTCAGTTTTATTATTGGGTGCCGGTTTGTGATTTTTGTTTGTTTGTTTGTTTTGTTTACCTTACAGCTTCGTGCCAATACTGACCGAGTAGCATCGTCATTTGAATCATCTATCAAAATTAGAGTTATCTTTTCATCTCTATCACCATGTTTAGTGCATGAATAGTGAATCAGTTGTTCACATAAAAGTTAAGAAATGAATTACTGAAAAGATGGACCGTATTTAACCTCTTAACAGCCAGAGCACGGCGAACATTACACGGCGTCCAGTTGTTACTGTAGTTACACTTACGTGTACTGTACATGGAGATTTATTTCTTCCAGTCTGCATTTCAACGCCAAACTGTGCTCAGTTGCGCACATTATTCATGTTCCTGTCCCAAACATTACATCCTCTTATCCGAGCCGTTTAACCTGCTTGAAATGCCAAACCGAGCGTACCAACTGAACCTGTCCATTCGCAAGAGGCATAGATCCTCATGAAGCCCCCCGGCGCAACTGCGGGGGTTCATGAGGATCTATGCGTCTTGCTGAGTGCGACGCCGGTAATCATCATCATCATCATCAGTCCCTTGCCCGAACTGGGCGTTGGGGGGACTGAAAGGCAGCAGCAACAGACAGTGCTCTCCACTGAGTTCTATTTTGGGCGGTGGCAAGCAAGTCTGGCATCTCGAGTTCGGTCCATTCTTTTATGTTTGCGACCCAACTCTTTTTCTGACGACCTCGCCGACGACTTCCTTCGAGAGTGCCTTGGAGGATAGTCTTGGACAAGGTGTTGTGTCGGGTCACGTGGCCAAACCAAGCAAGCTTGCGCCGTTTCACGGTTGCCAGAAGGGGTTCATGTGGGCCCACCAGGGAAGTGACGATGCTCCGTACATATTCGTTGGTCTTGTGCTCGCGGTACGAGATGCGGAGCAACTTCCTCAGGCACTTGTTCTCAAAGGCCTGGATTTTCTTTTCTGAGTCTGCAAGCAGTGTCCAAGTCTCACAGCCGTAGAGTAGAATAGACACTACGAGGGACTTGTAAAGCCTGTACTTGATGGTGAAGCTGATGGAGTTACTTCGCCATATCCTGTCCAGCCTGGCCATTGCGGATGTTGCTGTACCTATCCTGATACGGATCTCTGCTATGCAACTACCGTCTTTGGACAGGGTGGCTCCCAAGTACTTGAAGCTATTGACCTCTTCTAGCTTCTGGCCGTTCATGTGAATGTTGCTGCTGCTGTCGCTTGTGGTGTTGATCATCACTTTGCTTTTATCCGTACTGATCTCCATGCCATAAGACCCTGCGCTACTTGAAAGTTTGTCTGTCAGGTTTTGGAGCTCACTATTGCTGCCTATACACTCACTATTACACTATTGCCTCACTATCACTATTACTATCACTATTGCCTCACTATTACACGCCGGTAATCGTATCACCCTTAACTCATTCGAGACGTGCCGCCTCCGGATACGCGGCATAAGCCGCGTATCCGGAGGCGGCACGTTTCGAATGAGCTAAGAGTAAAGTGTAAATTGGTATCAGCAGGTCATCCAAAAGCGGCATAGATCCTTATGTGCCCCAACAACCTCGGAAGGGGTGGGGTGACGGGGGGGGGGGGGGGGGGGGGGGGCACGAGGGTTTTTTCGCTTCATGCTTGCTGCATGACTGATATTTATGTTATATCACCTGACCTGAACCCTATAATTCATTGAGGCGTGAAGCGTGAAAACAACACGATCAGCAGACCGTAACTAGACTAAGGGCGGGGGTGGGGGGGGGGGGGGTGTCCTTCTGTCCTGACATCTGCTGCTGATGCTTCACTGGTCAAGTTCGCTAGGGTTTCTTTCGTGATGGTCAGCACCACCAACAATAAACACAAGATTCACAACGGTGGTGATTTTGTTGTTGTTGTTGTTGTTACTGTTATTGATGCCTTTACATCGCATCGGTGTCCCTTGGTCTGGATATTCAGCTTTCACACCTTCTAGCGTACAGTGGTGGAAGATGGATCGACTTTGACAGTTCAAATGTAGTGCTTGAATAAAAGCTTGAAATGGTTGTGCCATATTGATTTAGTTTCAGTAGTGTGTTGTACTTTCATGTTCGATCCATCTTCCACAATGGTAGCCCAAAGTAGAACTATTGTAGGGTGAGGGACGGATGATGTGAGAGGATAGAAGCATAGACAGAGGCGATTTTTCTTTTTGTCTACCGTACTTTAAAAATACGGTAAACTTTGAAATGGGGCTGGTCGAAGCGCATTCCGGAGCATGCACATGACGTTTTTGGCGTGCGGGGCAGAAATTCTGGCAAAGAAGTAACAAGATAAAAATGACGTCATATCTAGCTACGCAAACCTTGCTAGAGAACGTCTGTTTTATATGTATGTGTGCGTGTGTGTGTGTGTGTTTGTGTGTGTGTGTGTGTATGTGTGTGTGTGTGTGTGTGTGTGTGTGTGTGTGTGTGTGTGTGTGTGTGTGTGAGAGAGAGAGAGAGAGAGAGAGAGAGAGAGAGAGAGAGAGAGAGAGAGAGGATGTGACAGCGACTAGAGCCCGCGTTTGAGGATGAACAAGCTTGACATTTTAGGATATTGTCTCTAGAAAAATAATCTCGGGACCTTTTTTTTTACGATGTTTTGATTAAGATGCTCATTGGCGAGAAAATGGTCGTTCCACAACAACTGGTTGATCCACACTGGAGTCCGTAATTTTTCTTCTTGGGGGGGGGGGGGGGGGGGGGGGGGGGGCGTATAGGGACATAAAGGGACATATTGAATGAGTTCGTTAAAGTACCATTACGCGTAAATCTGAAGACACATTTCAGCACCATTTGTGTTTGTTAAGCCTTGTCGACACTCCTAATGAACTTTAACAGCAGTTGGGACACGCAGCAAAAGCACACGCGTAATTGCGCTTATTTATTCTGCCGGCCCAGCCATTAGCGTGTCAATCTATTTTTAACTGTTTCTCGTACTGAAAGCGTTGTATTTATAGAAAGGAGTTGAGTCATTGTCAAATTACTTGATATCAAAACGACGTGTGCTGAACCGGATTGTCCTGTGTCTAAATAAACCATATCTAGACCTGTGTGAAGCGTTTCGTAACCATCTGTTACAGAAGTGTGACTTTGAACAGTTACGGCGGTAGTTAGTGGGCCTTCAACCAACATTGTACCTCGAGAACATTTTGAGTGATAATTGGAAAAAAATATATTTTCACGTTTTGGGGATTAATTTCACGCAATATGGGTTACTAAATGAATCTTTTTTTACGAAAAAACAACAATCTTTTTAATTAATAATCGCATGATTTTCCGTATACGATATTTACATAAGCCTACAGTTTGTCTTGGCTGTCGGGTACGATTAGGTCGGTGAACTGTGACTTGTATGCCATACGTGTGAAAATCAGACAGTTTTCTGCACCACTTTTTCGGAGTCATTTGTAAAACAGCTAACAAAACTTTATTTTTTCTTTTACGAAAAGAGCTATCGTCTCATTAATACCCTCATGATTTTTTTTTTATAAACAATGTTTGCATAAGCCTGCTGTTTTTCCCGGCCCTGAGGTAGAATTAGGTCAAATTGTGACCTGTAAACCCTAGACGTGAAAAGCAGCAAGAAAATTGCAAAGTTGATTCTTTGATACGTCAAATGTTAGTACTGCGATGAGTGACGTATAACATCGAGTCGTCACTATGAACACAGCCGGCGTCGTGGGATCAATGTTGCCATGACATGAAGCTTGAAGTGACGTCATTTCGCTGCTCGTGCTATCATTCTTGTTCAGAATAGTTATGCTACGCCAGACCACAGAGCTTACGAATGGCGGGAATCGCCGTGTGTCCGTCTTTATTTATGTGTGCCAGTGTGTGTGAATCAGAGGGTGGGTTAGAGTAGAAGGCGATGGATTCCTGTCGCTACACGAGCCCACAGAGCGTACTAATGACGGGAAGCGCTGTGTGTCCGTCTTTATTTGTGTGCGCCGACGTGTGTGTTGATCAGAGCTCAGAGGTTGGAGGGAAATGGATCAGCATAATAAGCCTAAAAATATGAACAACTCTGAATGTTCCTAAAAGATAAACGCATCTGAGCTCCAAACAATACGGTAGACTTTGGGATGAAATCCTCATCTTGTCAATTTATAGTTTGCAGTAATTACGGTTTATGTGTATCATCTCCGGTATGTGAGTTAACCAACTGAACCCCAGGGTCGTAGTTTAGAAATGTTGGAGTTGTCATCTAGAGACTATCTACCAGTCGCAAGAGATGGAACTACCACGGATGATAGTTCAAGGGTAGTGCCCGATTAGCTTGGCGCCATCAGGCGCCAAGCTAATCTGGCACTACCCTTGAATTATCATGGTCGATCCTTCTCCTGCTGTAGTGCATCGAGGCAAAATGGGTGAATGTTATGCAAGCTGACCAAAAGTGTGTTTTAGATGAATTCATCAGGTTCTAGTTGCGCTCCTGTCCGCAGACTATCTGGCCCAGTAAACAAACGATACTCGGGCCGAAAACGGCCGTATTTGGTCTCCGCACAGCCGTGCACAGACACACACAACCGTCCGCGGGTCATCTGCAGCCGCCGTCGGCCCGAGGACCAACGTGCACCTATAGGGCGTCGATACGGAAATGTAACGATGTTGAAACATGGAGTACACGTCTACTCAAGCCCATCTCTGCCACTGTACGTGCATTTTTGCGTCTGAAATCTTCGTTCAGTCAACGACCAAAAAGCCAACACCGTTCAAGAAACATGGATACACACTGGTCTCGGCACTGAAGAGACATAGATCCTCATGAGCCCCCGCGGTCGCGGAGGCTCATGAGGATCTATGTCTCTTGCAGCTGGATCGCGTTCATTTTGTTTTTTTCTCGGCAAATGAGGGGGGTGACTATTCACTGCGAGGAGGCAGGTCTGCCGCTCAACGTAGACTATGAGATGTGCCGCAGAAAAACGAAGATGACCTTTGAAGCAATATTTGCTGAAACTGTGACTACACGTCCGTCCGTCCTGCCCCAGCAGCAAGAAGTCTTCGGGCCCACGACGGCCAGCCTTGGGCCCGAGGACCTTTGCTTACTGGGTTAACATCTAAATACACCACATACTTGCCCTCTTGCGAAGTGCGGCTAATTGTCTCGTTTCCTCCACTTCAGTCTGCGGTGTCGTGTAACGAAAAGCCTGGCGGCTTGGAGCTGTGTGCAGAGTGTGCCAGGCTTTAGAAAGGGCAGTGTGTGGTGTATGACGTGCATTATGTGTCATTTATGACCAACATGTGCGTCATCTACGGTTAAAATTGAGCGGCATTTACTTCGTGCGTTATGTGTCATTTATCGTGAACATTGTGTTTCATCTGAAACATACATTGTGTGTCATTTGTGGTAAACATTGTGCGTCAGCTATGGTGAAAGTTGTGTAGCATTTGCTATGTGCATTATGTGTCATTTACGGTGAACATTGTGTCATCTGCTAAGTCATTTGTGGGTCTGTTATGGTGAGCGTTGTGCGTCATTTACTACGTGCATTATGTGTCATTTACGGTGACCATTGTGTCATCTGCTAAGTCATTTGTGGGTCTGTTATGGTGATCGTTGTACGTTATTAACTACGTGCATTATGTGTTATTTACGGTGAACATTGTGTCATCTGCTAAGTCATGTGTGCGTCAGTTATGGTGAGCGTTGTGCGTCATTTACGACGTGAATTATGCGTCATTTACGGTGAACAATGCGTGTCATTTACTAAGTGCATTGTGTGTCATGTGTGATGAACATTGTGCGTCGTTTATATGTTGAACGTTGTGCGTCATTTACTGCGTGTAAGATGTGCCATGCGTGACGACCATTTATGGTGAGCGTTGTATGTCATTGTCTCCTGTATGACACTGTGCGGTGGATTTTGTGTCATTTATCATCACCACTGTGTGTGTCATTACTGAACTCACCCTGCCCGCGACACACCACAGCAAGATATGGCTCGACCATGATAGTTCAAGGGTGGTGGCAGAATAGCCTATAGGCGCCAAGCTATTCTGCCACCATCCTTGAACTATCATGGTCGATCTGTCTCCTGAAATGTAATGCGGTCCTCAGAGGATAACTCCAAAGTGTGGGTATTTCGTACCACGGGCACAATGAGTTAGGCACGCTGAACCTTCAAGTCGAAAGCCTCAAATAATATATGAGATTTGTACCACGTGACAATTCAGGAGACACGTCGACCATGATAGTTCAAGGGTGGTGCTAGAATACCTGTGAGCTTTTGCAGTCAGTTGGACCTTGAACACAGTATACGCAAGTGAAAATAAAATGATACATGAATCAGTCAATCAGCCAATAATACAACAAATCAGAAATAAAACAGTAACAAAATCGAGAATAATAAACACACGAACACATAGACATATAGATAAATAAAATATAAATAATGTATACAAATCGGATTGATATACAGATATACAGACAGACAACAAGCCCCCCCCCCCCCCCCCCCCCCCCACCCCCTCCCCCCCCCCCCCCCATCAAAGAGATACTGAGATAGAGAGCTAGACAATCAGACAAAGAGACAGGCAGACAGACAGATAGGCAGGCAAGTAGGCAGACAGACAGACAGATAGACAGACAGATAGTTAGATAGATAGATAGATAGATAGATAGATAGATAGATAGATAGATAGATAGATAGATAGATAGATAGATAGATAGATAGATAGATAGATAGATAGATAGATAGATAGATAGATAGATAGATAGATAGATAGATAGATAGATAGATAGATAGATAGATAGATAGATAGATAGATAGATAGATAGATAGATAGATAGATAGATAGATAGATAGATAGATAGATAGATAGATAGATAGATAGATAGATAGATAGATAGATAGATAGATAGATAGATAGATAGATAGATAGATAGATAGATAGATAGATAGATAGATAGATAGATAGATAGATAGATAGATAGATAGATAGATAGATAGATAGATAGATAGATAGATAGATAGATAGATAGATAGATAGATAGATAGATAGATAGATAGATAGATAGATATGGAGATATGGAGATATAGACAGACAGATAGACAGGTAGATAGCTAAATCGACAAACAGATAGACAGACATATTTCGATATTCTCAAGACGGATACTATAAAAAAAAATAGTACAGTCTAAACATCAAGATATGAACTTGATTAACCTTCTTGTAATACATCCACCTATATTCATTCATCAGAACTGGTGGGCGTATGCACAAACGGTTAATAGGCGTGAAAGTGCGCATTTCAAGGCGGACTTTTCACATTAAAAAAAAAATCAGCGATGATTCACTCGAAGCGATGACAGTCGGTACGTTTCGCCTACAGAATTATAAGATATCCCTTAAACATCAATAGTCAAGTGAAATTAGTGTAAGCCCCGTCTTCCTTTCCTGTCAAGAACCAAGTTCCCGCTTACACTTTAAAATCATTTTGTCATTTAACACCACTTACGTTTGAGATCAGTCTACTAGTGCATGGTATTTTAGCAGTCGCGGTGGGTAGGTCGACCGTGATAGTTCAAGGGGAGTGCCTGATTATCTTGGCGCCCAAAGGCGCCAAGCTAATCAGGCACTACCCTTGAACTATCAACTCATGGTCGGTCCGTCTCCCGTGGTCGGCGCTGAGAGAAAACGAGATCGTGTTACTTGTAAGTACGCGTTGGGCGTCGCTGTTTCCTGTCTTCGAATACCATGCATACTTTCACGTAAGCTGTTGTGCGAAATAGTACTGTAATAAATCTGCAGTGCATTCTTCTCGTACTGTAACACTTTCCCCACCCCCACCCCACCCCCATCACCTCCCCCCTCAGCCCCCCATCACACACACACACCACCACCACCACTACCCCCCACCACCCACCCCTCCCAAAAAAAGGTGCGGGCAACAGACAGCAGTTTGATGGTGCGTGTTGGCGTCAAATAAACATAATGAACAAATCCTGAACAAGGTACATTTCAATCAATCAACAAGTCAATATTTGAACACGCAATGAATAACACAGCAAATAAAGAAGGATTGTTGGACTTTGCAAATGAAAGCTGAGATGGCTACAGCAGAAGAAAAAAAAAAAACGGAAGGGGAAAAGTCTATGTTAGTCTGTAATTTTGGACTCTACAGCTCTGACTCGTAAGGTGCACAATAACACACTAGCACACTTTGGGCTACAGCTCTTTTTTTTTTTTATGGCAAACCCAGCCATATTAGTTTCATTATTTTCTTGCTGTGTTTAGGCAGGGGTTGATGTGACTTTAATGGACGATTTGCGGCAGCAGGTACAACCCATATGGACGTAATTTTATGACATATGGCGTCTTTAGCAGTCTGCACCTTGTATACCATGGTGTAGGTCACATCAGCTGTGATATTTAGGCCGGGAACAGCTTCAACTGATCAATGACAACGTATTGACTGCGGCGCGGTGTTTAGACGAGTCTCGTCTAGCTTGAGTTAACTCATTCAGCCCGACGGCCGTATTTGCCAAAATTTGGGACGGGCGTCAACTAACGACTACGCACCAGTTGCAGGAGATGGGTCGACCATGATAATTCAAGGGTAGTGCCAGATTAGCTTGGCGCCGACAGGCCCCAAGCTAGTCTGGCACTACCCTTGAATTATCATGGTCGATGTCGGCGCCAAGCTAATCTGGCACTTCCCTTGAATTATCATGGTCGACCCATCTCCTGCTGTAGTGCGTCAGGGCTGAATGGGGTTAATACACTGACGCGCTGTTGTGTAACGTTTCGCATTCGTGGATGTGGATATCGGAGACAGAGCCGCCCACTCGGATCAGTGGTAGAGTTTCACGACGCGCCGTGCGTTGTTTGATCCGTTTTTAGCCCCCGGCGCCTTACATCAGGAGATGGCTCGACCATGATAATTCAAGGGTAGTGCCAGATTAGCTTGGCGCCAAGCTAATCTGGCACTACCCTTGAATTATCATGGTCGAGCCGTTTGACGTGTTACGCGGGATGGACAGATCAGACGTCGGTCAGTGGTGAGGAACCTGAGAAAGCATTTCAAGGAACAGAGCCCACGGCACCACAGGGCAGTCAGTCGATCGCCTCCGGAACAGAGGTGCGGACAAAGCGGCAGGCGGGCGTTGGGCGGGCGTTGGGCGGGCGTTGGGCAGGCATGGAAGGACACGCCGAGAGATCCGTAGTAGACCATTACAGTATTTGGGCGATATCGAAAGGAACTCTGGGCAGACTTTCTGATGAGTGGGGTGGAGCGCGTGTGGGCCTTTCGGATCGCGGAGATCCATCCGTCTTGACCGAACTGAACTGAACTGAACTGGTATTAAGTAGCATCCTCCGACTGTATTGCAGAAGGGGGCTGGGTTGGGAGACGTGCGTTTCCCGCAAGATGTTCATTAGTGTACTGGGTTTCGTGTCTACTGGTCGCTGTAAAAAAAAAATAGTTTAACCCCTTCACTGCCGAGAACAAGTGAACGCGACCCAACTGCAAAAGGCATAGATCCTCATGAGCCCCCGCGTCGCTGGGGGCTCATGAGGATCTATGTCTCTTGCTGAGGCCAACTTGCATCCATGTTCCATTGACGGTCGTGGAGTTTGGTCATCAAATGAGCACACGTTTCTGAAACAAAATATTACATCCAGCGGCATGGCAGGGGTTAATTTTTATTGTACAGTGACCAATAGGCATAAGTGTTTACATTGATATTCATCGTAAAAACGCATTCTCAACCGCAGCCTGTGACGTACAGTACTCCGAGAAACTGATGACGTCCGATGTTGACTGAACGTTATTTTGCGTGACGCTCGTTATTACAAAGGAGTTATATTCGTAATATAATCCGACCTATAATTATTATGGAGCTGCGGGTTCCACGTGCTGTCTCTGTGTGATGATGATGGATAAGGAATATCAGTGATAATCATCAGTTCCCTCCCCTACTTCGCCGAGTGACGTTGACACATGGAGGGTAGCGACCATCGTTGTACATCGCCTTGCTGCATGGTAACGTCTCTCTCTCTCTCTCTCTCTCTCTCTCTCTCTCTCTCTCTCTCTCTCTCTCTCTCTCTCTCTCTCTCTCTCTCTCTCTCTCTCTCTCTCTCTCTCTCTCGTTTGCCACTGATAGGAACTGAACGTTTAAACAGTTTAGTGTTGTGTTGAATTTGTTCATCCACAGAATCTTTGAATCTTTTTTTTTTTTTTCTTCCGGAGACTGAGTGGTCCATTTGCCATTGAGTCAGCCGTTTCATTTTAATTGCTATAGGCTTAATACGCCATACGCGCAGGTGTTGGTCCCAATTTCACCCCATGGACGCAAGTTGTGTTTCTGAAATCGGTGTTAATCCAGTGGCAAAGTCCTCTAGCCTTCAGTCAAAAGAAGATGGAAACACATGGGTTTCAGCAAGAGGCATAGATCCTCATGAGCCCCCGCAATTGCGGGGGCTCATGAGGATCTATGTCTCTTGCAGCTGGGCTGTGTTCAGTTTTATTCGGCAGCGAAGGGTTAGTTTAAATTTGCTGACTAATGTCAATGTCCTTTTGTAGTGTCATTTGTGCGTGGGAGACGCTCTATACACTATAGATTGGCTGTCCCAGCTGAACGCCCGATCAGGTTACAATGTCGCGATTTGGTTGTAAACAATTTTACAAACAAGTCTTGCAAGCTACTTACTTTGCATATAACAGATTTTGGCTATGACAACAAATAAATTTGTTTGTTTGTTTGTTAGCTGGCTGGATAGCGTGTTTGTTTGTTTGTTAGGTAGCTGGTTGGCCCCTAAATGAATCACAGCATCATAAAATCAGGTTGGGAGTAACTGTGATACTCTATCCTAACCATTAAAACCAAAAAAAAAGACCTATCAGTTGTATACAAAATTTCTAAGGGCATCGGATACAACGTACGTTTCCCAATTTGGCAATTTTAAATTGGAAAAAGCTATCATTCACCACAAACATATCATAAAGGATGCCGACTTTCCTCATTTTCTTGCACTTTATGCTCAAATTATTGAAACTTAATACTTAAAGAGAGGTCAAAATGAAATGGAATAACTTTAGTATTTTTTCTAATTAATTTTGTGTATTTTTACAACTTGGGGGTAGGGATACAAAATCAATCAATGTGGTACTCATAGTGATCACAACATCACCTAGTCAAGTTTATAATAATTGTGACATCCTGTTGTAATGATGTAAGCCTGAAAATGGACTGCAGTGCTATAGAAAATGTCTGAAGACATCTGACACATTATTTTTGTCTTTTTTGCGATTTTGCGGAAATGGCCATTTACTGGGTGCACAAATACCTTCTCTGTGAGCCACAGATTCAATACATTTTTATTCTGTTTTTTGCACTGCAAAGGACGCAGAAGGTGTGCCTTAACATAATAATGCCTGATTTGGGCTTCTGGAATGAATTCAGATTTATTTAGAGGAAAATGTTTTTCAAGATCATTTTAGCATCCGCGAAAAGCGTGAATGGGGGTATCCTTGCGTCATCGGCTATATCTCTGGTGTGTTCCTAAGGATTTTAGGGGAACATCGCTGTAACATCTCAGGACATACTAAGGTACACTTTGAAACCCATCTTATTGTCCGCCGTGAGATGGCCTTAGTCGTCTGCTCGGCGTTAAACCCCAATAACTAACTAACCCATCTTATTGAGTACTGGGGCGTGGGGGAAGGGAGGTGTGTGTGGGGGGGGGGGGGTAAGGGGAGGTGCACGGTAGACCGGGCTAGCTCTTGGACTACTAAAGCGACTGCTGCGTGCAGCCCGGGTCACAAGTTCATGTCGACAGTAAGACGCACTCTTGTTTTAATTTCATTGGATATGCTAATTTACATGAACCAATGAAAAAATCTTGCGGCGTATTTCCTGCCGCATCTAAAACCGACAACTCACCGTCTGCTATGATTGGTGTTTGACTGTTCAAAAAGCCTTGATACTAAACTATCAGTTTTGATCGGGGGACTGCAAGGCTTGTATAAATTTGTGGCAAAATATCTACCGAGTCTGTTCAGTTTGAGGTTTTAGGCGGATGGTTGCTTTGAGGGTTGAAAACTGCTCTGGAATCACAGTGCTTCGTCGATTCGCGGGCGCCGGTGTTCCTTTCCTCCCTAGTATTTCGTCTTGACGGCTTAGTATAGGCGCTGGCGCTCGCGCGGCGGTGGTGCAATGGATTTGCATTAGTCAAAGCACTCAGTGTCATCGAGCCCCTATGGTCCCGTCAACCTGTGTTGTGATGCTGATCATCATCATACCACTGACCTATATTTACTTGACCTCTGACTTCAACAATTTTCGCTTTGAGTTCCTTCGCGCATCTTAGCCGCGCACTTTTGCATTGCCCTTTCCGGTACCAATGTGAAAAGATACGTCGAAGTACGAGTGCATACGAAGTTATTTGGACTGTTTTGACTATTTCGGCACGATGTCGAAGCGACAACACGGTGGGAGTCGTTGCAAAAACCATCTTTGTTACTATGTTTAATCAAAAGAAGTTAAAATAATGAGACAGGTGACTAAAAGAAGAGAAGAAATAGCTATCAAATTGAAAGAGAAGTGTATTTATTTGCATATGTGGCTTGAAGCATTCTCAGAAGATTATGAATTAAATTTTATAAAATAGTTTGCGCTTTCATTGATGCTTTAAAATTTATTTTTTAATGAAGGAAATTTTAAGCAATTAGTTTAGCAGATAATATATTTTAATTTTCCATTGCACCATTTAGAAACTAATGCATGTATATTATATTTATTACTAATACTATTAAAAAAGAATATCTTAATTTTTAAGTGGTGTAATGGAATGTTGAAATATATTACCTGCTAAAATAAATGCACGTAATTTCCTTCATTAAAAATGAAACATATTCTTTTTCAACACGCTCCATCAGATCTTAATAATAAAAAAAAAAATGCATCAAGTTAGTGCCAATTTCTGATTACAGCTGTGCGGTATGTAATGTAGTCACAGTGACAGTGGTGACACTCTTTCTTGAATTTTAGATCTACGAACGTTGTTTGTACCGAATAATAACATGAAGAATATCCTTTTCCATTAAAAAACATTTTTTTTGACAGCCCAGGTTTTTTTGTGTGCAATTGGGAAACCCTCCATAATCTGCCCCTGACTGTATCTCAATAATGAATATTTTCCTGGATGGCGAATCTCCAAGGAAAAAACAAAATTAAGTGTTTGTTACAGCTATTATGTCAAGACAATTTTGGGTACTTTGGTATTTGAATGTGTTTGTTTAGGGGTTTTGTTAATTTTTTTTTCCTTTTCATTCCTAATTTAAAGCTAAGATTAGATGATTTGGCCCCAAAAAGCTTGTTTGAGGTTATTCAACCCACCATATTTTTTTTATTGTGGTCCCTACGCCTTTTTGTGCAGTGGGCTGGAAAGGGTTTTTTCCCCTTTTTTAAGCCCACATTTTTCCAGTTTCGGAGATGTACAAACATATTTTTTATAAATTTCTGACCTGTACGTACATATTTTCCCAGATATCTGGAGATATACACATATAGCCCTCATATTTTCTTTTCAGCTCAGTGAACATTGTTTTTCTTACTATGTTCTAAGCGCTAACACTGTACCACATAAAAGTTTTTCGATATGAAAACTCTGTTAGATGTCAAACAAGTTCATTTAGCGTTGATATAAAAGAAAACCGAAGACCTTACCTCGACGATTGAATAAAAAGTGCCCGTTTCAAACGGGATACACGCATTCCTTTCTCTGTCTTCCATGATACGGTCGAAATGCAACCGGAAAAACCTAGGCAAAATCGCAAGCCGGCGCATGCGCACAAACCCGAAGCGAACTTCGCAATAGGCTTTGAGAAGGTACACGCGCTCAGTCAGACATCCAGTAATGTAGTATCCATGATCATACCGCTCATGTGGTGACACGCTCAGCCCGAACGTACTGATGATTTCACCCACGCGGCCTAGTAAAGGGAGGTAGTTCACCAGCTACCGAAGTTTCGTTTGGAAATGGGTTCCCTCCCTTCTTTTGAGGCTCGCGCTATGTAGTGGGCCTACCTCTTTCCAGCGACTGGGGTTTGGGGGCCAGTGAGCGTTTGGGTATGAAGGGCCAGGCAAACGATAGCTCTGCTCAACAACCCACCAATAAATCATTCTTTAACCCTTTGAGAGTCGGTAGAGGTTTTAGTCACGATGATTCCAGCAGGAATCCGATCGCGACTAAAACTGTTACCGACACCCAAAGAGTTAAATTTACAAGCTCAATTGAAATCGTTGTGGGGTTGTTGATGTTTGCTTTGTTTTTTGGATTTTTTTTAAATATAAATTGTTGTACAAGACGTGTGACGACACGACTAATGGAAACAAGAGATGCAGGTTTACGCATGTTGCTTTTTGTTGCGGCCGCTCAGGCAGACTGGGACACACAAAATAAATCGCCGTAGCTGTAGATACTGACAGACGCTGTGTATTACCTAAATGCCGTGGACACCCAAAAGCATTACGAGACCTGACAGCCAAGCAATGCGCTTTTCTTTTGTGTTTTGATATTTCAGTGACACTGTAACTTTTGGGTTAACCCCTGCTCTACGGGGGAAGTGCGAACTGAACACGATCCAACTGCACGAGACAAAGAGCCTCATGAGGTTCTTTGTCTCTTGGCTGCTGGTTTAATTACTGCGTTACCTCTGTTCCTTGGGTGGTTGGGGTCATTTGGCATTAATAGCGGCCGTGCAGCCATGACTGCAAAAAAAATCATAATTTGTGTTCCGCAGGCAGTGAAGAGATAAGGCAACAAGGGCAGATCAGTTACTTTCCGCCGAAAGAGGGAGGGGGGGGGGGTGGAGTGTGTGTGTGTGTGTGTGGGGGGGGGGGGGGTCGGGGAGTGTACACTGTTTATTGTGTGGGACATTTAACCTGAAACAGAATATCCAGAGGCCATACCTTGATTTCTATAGGCCGAAAAATCAAACGAAAAAAATAATATAAAATAAAAGGGGAGGGGAGGGGGGGGTTTAAACTAGATGCAATGTACGTCTATGTACTTCTGGCTTGGGGAGGTCGTAGGGCATTCAAACTGAGGTGGATGAGTTCATAAGCGGCTGCACATAATTGTGATACAGCCCAGCTTTGTTTTGGCTAGACAGTCTGCCTCGGGCTAAGCCCGAAATTCCCAAGTGAGGGTGTTGTCTTGCAAAGACTTCTATCAATCATTACAGTTCTGGAGACACATCGACCACGATAGTTCAAGGGTGGTGCCAGAATAGCTTGGCGCCTGAAGACGCCAAGCTATTCTGGCACCACCATTGAACTATCGTGGTCGAGGCAGAGGACTATTTTATTGTCTGCGTCATGGGCTGTGCAACTGGCCAGACTGAGTTGCAGATGATGCTCGCACTTAGTGAAAGCAGCGCGTCTCTAGTAAGTGAGTGTGTGTTGTGGACTAGCGGGATTGCTGTGCGACTGAGTCACCCCATATTGCTGTTATGATCGTCAAAAACGGACTCTACATACTTGTGTCACTGAGGTATGTTGGACGCCCGTGTATTTGACCCGATTTCTGTTGTTACTAAGTGGTGTATGTTTGCCAGTGTGTGTGTGTGTGTGTGTGTGTGTGTGTGTGTGTGTGTGTGTGTGTGTGTGTGTGTGTGTGTGTGTGTGGGTGTGTGTGTGTGTGTGTGTGTGTGTGTGTGTGTGTGTGTGTGTGTGTGTGTGTGTGTGTGTCTGTGTAAAACGTATCTGAATTTGATATACCGCTTGCTTACTTGGGCTGGGCTATTTTCAAATGGAAGGAATGATGGGACATTGAAATCGTTACTGATAAGACTTCTTTTCTTCTTTGTGTTGTACCCGTCTTTTCTAAGCGTGTTTCTTTCTCCGTTGGGTACTTCTTCTCTTTTCTTTTCTTCTGTCACAATGTACGCGGACAAAATCAGACATGTCGGTCAAAAGCTATCATCCTTGATTCAATTGACACTAAAAATTTCACAGAGAGAGAGAGAGAGAGAGAGAGAGAGAGTAGAGAGAGAGAGAGAGAGAGAGAGAGAGAGAGAGAGAGAGAGAGAGAGAGAGAGACAAACACACACGCACACACAAACACAAGCACGCACACATGCACACACTGAAGTAAATACACACACACACACACACACACACACACACACACACACACACACACACGGACAGACACACACAAACACACACACAATCAGCACATAAACACCAACACACAAGACACACCAGCACACACACACACACAAACACAGACACACACATACACACAATCACACACAGACACGCGCACACACACACACACACACACACACGCACACACACACTAATTCACACCTCTCACTCAAAACCAAGAAACTCAGCGCCCCTTTCATGCTATCTCAGACGCCAATCCCTTGACCCTGTTCACTCTCACAGTCATATCTCACACTCACAGCCATATCACCCCACTCAAACGCGGTTTTCAACTTTTTTTCAATCCCAATAACCAACTCATCCAGCTGCAAGAGACACAGATCCTCATGACACCCTGTAACGCAGGGTCTCATGAGGATCTATGCCTCTAGCTGCCAAACTCCACCCCATTATTTTGTACATCAGATTTAACTCATATCATGCTGAGGCTAAAAGCTTCAAATCTGTACACTGCCATATGCAAGCTACATTATAGTACTTACAGATAAGGCTATAGACCAATGGCTTTAGTTCAAGGGTGGTGCCAGAATAGCTTGGCGCCTAGAGGCGCCAAGCTATTCTGGCACTACCCTTGCACTATTTTAGACAAACTTATTTCACACTCTGGTATATTCCGAATGATAAGGGTTAAGATTCACCGATAATCGTGTTTACATAAAACCTGTGGACGGGTCAACTGTGACACTGCTGCTCCTTAATTATGTATTCCCACCCCTTTTCCTTTGTTACCCTTTATTTTCATATTGTATTTCAATTCTCGCCTGCTCTTGCCAAGCCTAAGCGAATTAATGTCGGTGGGTTCGACCAATAATACGAGTTATACTGAGTAGTTTAACCCATTCAGCCCGACGGCCGTATTTCCCAAATTTTGGTGGTGTCATTTAACGACTATGCACCAGTTGCAGGAGATGGATAATTATCATGCACACTTCTCTCCCCTGAGAGTGCTTTTACATACTTTACTTTGTAATCTTCCTAAAATAATTATTAGCACTGGCAGTCTCCCCGTTTCTCTTCATATATTTAAGTGTGCGTGATAATTCAAGGGCAGTGCCAGATTAGATTGGCGCCGACAGGCGCCAAGCTAATCTGGCACTGCCCTTGAATTATCATGGTCGATCCATCTCCTGCTGTAGGGCGTAAGAGTCCGAAATAGCTCAGGCGGTTAAGCGTCGGAGCAGGAGAGCGAAGGGAATCGCCGGGTCGTGGGTTCGAATCCCCGACCCGCCCCGTTAGCTGGACTCGCAATCCAGGTGGAAAAGACGGGCTTGTTCAATAGCATGTCCGTTGAAAGGTCCTGGTAAGCCAAAGTGGCACAGTTGGAGTGCGCCTGAGTTGATCAGTGTTCAGGTCGTACCGCTCACATAGGTAATAGGTTTCCCTGTCCCCCATAAACCCGCCCGTCCATTATCACTTCGGTGCCGTGGACGTTAAACCCCGAACTAACCCACCTGTAGGGCGTCAGGGTTGAATAGGTTACATACGGCCTCGGAGTCTAGCATTGCATATTGGAACGTAGAAGAAATACACCAAGGAGTGTGTTCAGTGAGTCTTTTGTCTTCACACAGAGGAGACTCGCATTTGATGTTAACCTGCTCGCTGTTCAAGATATTAAACAGCACCCAGTATGCAAGCCGTATAGATCCTCATGAGCCCCCCGCATCCGCGGGGGGCTCATGAGGATCTATACCGCTTGCTAAAACCACTGTGTACCTTTGTTCCTTTTACAGCTGGTGATTTTTTTACGTTGATTTTTACGATGATTTGAAAAGAAAAAAAAACAAAACAATCTGCGTGCACTGGCAATGAAAGGATGTGCTGCTTTTATGAGAATCAAACTACTTTGTGGGTGGGTGAGTGACCAACCGGTAGTAAAAATACGGCCTCACTGATTTTTAGCTCGTCTCTTCAAAATACAGTCAGACCTGTATCAGTCAACTACCTCTGTCCGGTTTAACCCAATTAGCCCCGGACCCCTACAGCAGGAGATGGATTGACCATGATAATTCAAGGGTAGTGCCAGATTGGCTTGGCGCCTTCTTGGCTTACCCTTGAATTATCATGGTCAAGACATTTCCTGCAACTGGTACATGGTCGTTAGGCAGCACCTCCAAACTTTGAGAAATTAGTGGGACCTTGGGGTTAATAGGGTTAAGAAGACTAGAAAATGTTGGTCCCATGATAATCTTAAAAATAATAATAATAATAATAATAATAATAATAAAGAGCATTTATATGGCGCTGAATAATAGTAATAATAATAATAATAATAATAATAAAGAGCATTTAATCGCGCTGAATAATAGTAATAATAATAATAATAATAATAATAATAATAATAATAATAATAATAATAATAATAATAATTAATAATAATAATAATAAAGAGCATTTATATCGCGCTGAATAATAGTAATAATAATAATAATAATAAAGAGCATTTATATCGCGCTGAATCCCCAGGAGCAGTGGGCTCTAAGCAGCGTTACAGAAAGAAAAAAATGTATGTATGTGGAATCTTTCTGTGACTTAGATGTTACCTAGTTGTCCCTGTGGAAGAAGGCCACCTGTCTCAGGCAACTATTGTTAGTTTCTGATAGTCCCTTAGGTGGTCGCATTACACAGCTTTGACTGCACCGTGCAATCTGAGTGCTGTGGTCAGATCTTTCACACGCACATACGCACAATTTTAAAAAAAATCCATCGTAAAAGCCACAGATGACGGACTGAGAGGTTTAATGTCACACAGACACACAAGCTACGTTTTTATAGACATCGGCCTTGTAATTCCCTGACAGGGCTGTCCAATATGTCACTGACGAAAGCTTTGCGCCATTTGGCCATTAAAAGGTTCAAATGTGTTTTTGTGTTACACTCCCGCGTGTTAGTGCAGTACAGCCGACCCGGACGTCTGAGGTTGTCATGCTGAATACCAGTTAATGTAGGCATCTTTTGTCATACTGAAAAATTATTACCAAGATGTTGCCATAGTACTAGGCTGGTCAGCCGTGATAGTTCAGGGGGTGGTGCCAGATCAGCTTGGCGCCTTCTGGCACTACCCCTGAACCAACATTTCGGGCGATCTATATTTCTCAGCTGGTACACAAAACACCGTCGAAACGATTTCCGAAGATGTGAAAGTGAATGACTTTTAATACCCGGCGAGCCTCTTGGCCTGAGTAACACAGCTCTTAATCAGCCCATACATCCAGAGAACGAATTTCGATTGCAAGAAGTATAGATCCTCATAAGCCCTCGCATTCTGCGAGGACTCATGAGGATCCATACGTCTTGTTTATGAGTGTGTGTGTGTGTGTGATTGTGTGTCGGTGTGTGTGTGTGTGTGTGTGTGTGTGTGTGTGTGTGTGTGTGTGTGTACGGTGTGTGTGTGTTTTGCGAAATGCGAAATGTATTCAAAATGTCAAGGTGGCGTGAGTTTACCTATCTAATATTACAGCACTGAAGGCCTGCTTTGCCCTGGCTGACCAGTTATTGAGTACATCGGGGTGAGGTCAAAGAAGGGGAATGGGGAGGGTGGGGGTGAGGGGGGTGGGCTTGTATGAAGAAGGGGCGTGGCCGGAGGGGCGAAAGGGGATGGACAACCTGGTTGTCTACAGGCACTTGAAATCGTTATGGGAATTGGAAGTGGGCATGCACAGTCCTAATCATGGAGGCGAAACAGGTAAAACACTGTTTTCAAAGAGTGTTTCATGAATCAACGTTCGATAAACACACAACAATGAGATTTATTTCCCCCCTCATTGTGACAGCGTCATTTTTATTTGTATTGTTTGTTGTTGGTTATTTTATTTTATTTTGCTTTTTTTTAATTAAATTTAATTTAATTTTATTTTATTTTATGGGTTTTTGTGGTTTTATTTTTTTAGTGGGGGGGGGGGGGGGGAGGGGGGGGGAGGAAGGCAGTTCTGACTCGTCTGTATTTCACGTTTATGTACACCAAACGAACCTTCGCTGACCCTACAGTCCGTTTGAGACACCAGTGGGGAAGGGGTGTCAGTATGGGACTGTGACCTAATCGACACACGGTAAGACGTGCTCAGGTGGACAGCCGGCCGTGTGTATAGGGGGGAGGGGGGGGGGGCGGAAGGGGGGAGAGGGCCCCGGTAAGATTTATGAGACAGAACAAGTAGCATTTCCGTCCTAATATTACGCGCGCCTGACCCGCCGCTAGCCAAGTTGAGACTGATCGAGTCAGCATGACCGCTGTTATCGCAAATTGCCGCAGACGAAGCCACACTGTACTGCATGCTGGTCTGTGATTTTGGACCTTACGGCTAAAGCCGTAAGGTCCAAAATCACAGACCAGCACGCAGTTACGAAAATCGCCTTTAAAATTGACTACGAAAAAACCTAGCAAGGATGTTATGTGCGTGTACAGTGCAGGCGGTGCCGTGCGGACTGTGCATGGTTTAACTCATTCTACCCCAGACACGCCACAGCAAGATAAGGATCGACCATGATAGTTCAAGGCTGATGCCAGAATAGCTTGGCGCACAAAGGCGCCAAGCTGTTCTGGCATCACCCTTGAACTATCATGGTCGATCTGTGTCCTGCACTGCAACGCAGTCTTCATAGGACAACGGCAAAATTTGCGGATTTCGGTGATGGGGTAGAATGAGTTAGATAACTTTTCAATAAAATATCACAGATTCCTCTCACACGCACATGAACGCATGTTACAATTCACAGGCACCCGTTTTGACAGTCTAACGGGTCTCGTCACTGAAGTGATTGACAGGCACCTGACGAAGCCTTATTATTATTATTATTTGACAGACGGGATTTTTTTAACCTAAAAAGCCAACTATGAATAACTGCTATTATTTCAGGTGTCTCTCAAAATCCAGCCATGCATGGGCGGAGCGTCAAACACCATCTTGCTGCAAGAGGCATAGATCTTCATAAGCCCCCGCAGTCGCAGGAGCTCATGAAGATCTATGCCTCTTGCTGATCACACTTATATCTGTGTGCCTCGGGCAGACAAGGTTCCCCTCTTATCATGAATCTGACAGTATCTCTAGCTGCCGGTTGTTAGCAAAAGTGTCACTAGTCACAATAGAAGGAGTTCTTGTCCACACTGGCTGTCTCTGTTGATTAGCTGCGCTTAGCGCAGCGAATCAACCGAGACATCCAGTGTGATTCTGGGCATGACCGCTGTCAAACGATCCATTATAGGGCGCCTGTTGTAACAGTTCATATTTACGGTCAGATGCCTGTGAGAAAAACGGCGCTGTCGGATATCCTCCATATCCTCACAGTCCTTAGTCCTGTCGGGATTGGACACACATTGTGTAAGTTTGACTCAGGTGGGTATTGAGGCCCACAGCTCTGTCTGCTCACGGCGTGGAATACAAGTTGCTGTCCACAAGGTTCAGGTTAGTTAGTAGTACGTACTGTCCGCTAATAGCCTTGTGTACGTGTACCTGGGCCCGGTGACTGCCAGTTATGTTTTCATAGGTGCACTAGTGTTTGCTTGTCATCACGTTGTGATTTGATCTCTCTCTCTCTCTCTCTCTCTCTCTCTCTCTCTCTCTCTCTCTCTCTCTCTCTCTCTCACACACACACACACACACACACACACACACACACACACGCGCGCGCGCGCGCACACGCGCCGCTCAAAAATACACACACACACACTACACACACACACACACACACACACACACACACACACACACACACACACACACACGCACGCACTCACTGCTCTCAGTCATACGCACACACAAGCACACAGAGAGGCGCACGCGGCGTTTAAATGCCAAGAAATCGCACACGCTTTGATCTTCAGTGTTGCCGTAAACAAACCATTAGACATCATCAGATTTCGTCGGCAAACTATTGGCCTTTCGTCGTTTTTCATTTTGATACACACAGAGGGAGGGAGAGAGCGAGAGAGAGAGAGAGAGAGAGAGAGAGCCGGAGAGAGAGAGAGAGAGAGAGACTAGAGAGAGGGGGGGGGAGGAGACGGTGGAAGCAGAGGGTGGGGTGGGTAGTCACGTGCATAATTGTGTCTTGCTAATGTATTTAGGAAAGATAAGGAGGTGCAAAATGATCGGGGGCCTGTGTTTGCCTTGCTGTTCGCGGCCAGTTCGTGTCCGTCTATATAGTTCTGTTTGTCTGTCTTTCTTATGTGTTATGTTCGTGCCGACGTTTCCTGTACGTGTTTCATCACCCATAGAAGGCGGATCGACCATGACAGCTTACAGGCAGTGCCTGACTGGCTTGGCAACTGCACAGGCACCAAGCTGACCCGCCACTACCACCCCTCAATTTTTGCTAACATTGTTATTCCGTGTCCTTATCCACAAATTCGTCTGCACACTGCGTATCACTCAGACGGTTCGAGTTTGGGCTGACGATGCAAAACCGTACCCTAGTAAGCAAAAGACCCGCGGGCCAGCTACTAAGCAAGGTGTCCCACTGTACGGTTTCGTCCTGCGCCAGCCACTATGCAAGGTGCTCCGCTACATCGGAACACGTTGCTTGTGGCTGGCGCAGGACCGAGCTGTGCTGGGTCTCACTGCGGCTGACGTCGGCCCGAAGACCATTACTTAATGGGCTATTATTGCCCTATTACCTTCAATCCATTTAACATATATAATGTCTCTGCCATATACATGACAACAATGTGTGCAGAATCTATGACTTTCGGACCGTGCCCCGGGCTTGGGCAGACACTGTGCTGGTCTGTGATTTTGAACCTTATGGCTTGCAGCCGTGAGGTTTAATGGCACAGACCAGCGCACCGCTATGGTCAAAACTTCAGCACACATTGTGGAGACGCGACCCTTATCGCTTGACTTGGGGGCTTTGTTAGCACACGCTTCAAATGGTTGACAGTGGCGCTGGAAACGAAAGTTATGTATGATGGCAGGGCCTTGTCCCATGTCCTGCTGACGAGGGACAGTTCCGAGAGCGCCCTACCTCGTACTGAGGAAAAAATGGGAATGGGCCGGTCTGACATGTTTTGGTGTGGTTCGTATACATCAGCGCTCGCTTTGAGGAAAAATCGACGATTGCGCAGGACCCATTTGTAAGTCTGGGTCCTAGTTTTACGAGTGTTCTCTGATCGAGTGGGCACCACTGGCGTTTGAGCTGTCATGGTGTAGTGTAAACTACATGTTTTTTTTTAACCCATTCAGCCCTGACGCACTACAGCAGAGGATGGTAATTCAATGGTAGTGCCATATTAGCTTGGCGCCTATTGTCGCCAAGCTAATCTGGCACTGCCCTTGAATATCATGGTCGATCCATCTCCTGCAACTGGTGCATAGTCATTAGATGGGAAATTTGAAAAATACGGCCGTCGGGCTGAATAAGTGAATCAGTTACAAGCATATAATTATGCTCGAGTACGATATGCACAAAAATCCAAATGTACCTTCAGAGTTGTATTAATTTTCAGCCTCACAGCAGACATGCACGCCCACACCCCCCACACCCCCCCCCCCCCCTGCCCTCCGTCACCCACCCACTCTCCACCTACCCCACCCCACCTCCACCCTAGCTACTTACCCATTGTTTAACCCATTGACTGCTGCCGACGAATATCGCTCGGCGGAAAAGACGCGTAACTACGTCACTAGCTAACTACGTCATGACCTAACTACGTAAATACGTCATGACCTAACTACGTAACTACGCGTCTTTTACGCCGAGCGACGTCGTTAGCAGCAGCGCAAGGGGTTAATGCTTTGGACAGTATGCCCTTTCTCCATGGACAATCTTCCTACTCCACTGTTTGACCAGGAGATATGACGTTGTGAAGAGGGGCTGTATGGCCGTGTGGGTGCGTTGTGTGAAAGGTCATACTCAGGAACAGGCAACACCTGTTGGACAAAAACAAAAAAAAATGATCGGCAGTCAGGGGGCTCATGAGGATCTATACTTCTTGCTGAACCCGTTTTGAGTCCGTGTTCTTTGGCGATGACTGAGGACCTTAGACGTTGGACTGAGTCCGAAATAGCTCAGGCGGTTAAGCGTCGGAGCAAAAGAGCGAAGGGAATCGCCGGGTCGTGGGTTCGAGTCCCCGGTCCGGCCCCGGTAGCTGGACTCGCAATCCAGGGGGAAAAGAAGGCCGTGTTCCATAGCATGTCCGTTGAAAGGTCCTGGTAAATCAAAGTGGCACAGATGCAGTGCGCCTGAGTTGAGCAGTGTTCAGGTCGTACTCCATAGGCAATAGATTTCCCTGTCCCCCATAACCCGCCCGTCAGAGCCGTCCATTATCACTTCGGTGCCGTGGACGTTAAACCCCGAACTAACGAAAACCAGACGTTGGACTGACAATGATTTTAAAAACACTGTCCCCGTCCAGTGGCAGTGAAGGAGTGTTTAAGGCAATTCATGCAGACACATGTGACATCTGCAGTTGTCCGTAAACAATGCGTTCCTGAAACCGGAAATGTTGTTGGACGGAAATGTGATCCATTGTTACAAACGGCCAGGACACAACGAGGAAACCCGCAAAATGTCTGCGAGTAAATTTTTCCCTAAACTTGCCGGGTGCACGTGACAGTGTTTTCGGTCAGGCTCCTATAAAATCCCTCGCCAACTCGAAATGCTTTCAGCATCGCAAAATCTAGGATTACTTCTGTGAGTGAAAATCATTTCACGGGTGGAGAACTTTCCGTACTGAGCTGCGGTAAGCTATAGTTTCACGGTGAGTGTTGACTCTTTCGCTGTCCGCGATCTCCATTTTCGCGTCTGAAAACGACCGCATGCTGATCAACATCCGCGTGGCGGGGAACATAGATGTAAATGGGAGCAAACATACTAATAAAGAAAACAGGACTAACAAGAGACATAAATCCTCATGAGCCCCCGCGACTGCGGTAAGTTAGTGCGACTGCGGGGGCTCATGAGGATTTATGTCTCTTGCAGATGGGTAGCATTCGCCTTGCCCCGTCAGTTTAAGGGGTTACGGCCAGTATTCCCAATTTTGGGATTTTTTACCTATGCAGACCGCATCCCACTTCAGAAGCAGATCGACCATGATAGTTCAAGGGCGTTGCAACAGTAGCTTGTCGCCTCTTCAGAAAATATATCGACCAGGTAACTAATTAAATTAAATCCTGACACTGCACGTGACTGTCAAGCGAGTAAAATTCAAAGAAAACCCCAACAAGGGAAGAAACACGCTTAAAAAAGACAGTTACAAAACAATTTGTGTTGTAACTGTCTTTTTAGACATGTTTCTTTTTTATTTTTTTATTTTTTGTTGTTGACTTTTTACTTCTTTGTGTTTGTTTGTTTGTTGTTTTTTGTTGTTGTTGTGTTTTTTTGTTGTTGTTTTTTTGTTTTGTTTTGTTGTTTTTTTTTTGGGGGGGCGGGCCGGGGGGAGGGGCGGGCGGTGGGGGGGGGGGGTGTCTTTGAAATGAAACGTTATTTCTCGACAACTGAAATAGTTTCAGCAACAGGATAAGATCCTCATTTAGTACGTGTGCATGTTTACCGTTGCTACTCTGCTAGAAGTACAAAGATACCTAACTCGTAAATGATGCGAATGGCAACCCACGTACAAACTGGACAAACAAATCATTCAACAACAAACAAAAAAAAAACAAAAAAAAAAAAAAAACAACGAGCGAAGCAATATGAACGGCATTGAAACCGATAGCTGACGCTGGCGAGGTAGAAACCCAGTCAGCAAATTATCCTCGGGCGTCCGTCAGCAGTGGTGGGGCCGCGCGCGGCTCCACCACAGCTGACGTAGGCCCTGAGGACGTTCGCTGACTTGGATTGAAAGACAATATCGCCGATCGTCCAAAATCAGACATAGTGCGGACATTCGTGCAGCTGAAACTGTGAGCTGGGGTTAATTGTTATTCATCTCTAGATGCCGCTTGTATGCGTGTAACTCGTTCAGTTGGTTGCTTGGTTGTACATTGCTTAACGTCGCGACAGCAACAAGACTTTCTCAGGACGTGCCCTCACTGCTTGTGAAAAAAAAAAAAAATAGTTTAAACGTTTAGTTGGATCCCTTGCCCTTCCCTGTCGGGCGCCCGGTCTCCGGCTCACGGAGTGATACGCGGTTTTGGGGCGGGGCGATCGTGTGCATCCCTTGGGGATGTATGTGGTCGTCTTGTTGCGTGCCTGTGTGTTTTTCTCTGGGCTGGTGAGTGCCTGTTGGGTGGGGTTGGTGGCTCTGGCTGGTTGTCTTCCGCCCCCACCCCACCCCCTTTTTTTTTCCCTTCTTCCCCTCAGTTCCTCCTTCCTCCTTTTTTCCCCCTCCCCCCCCTCCCCCGTCTCTCTCCCCTCTCTCTCTCTCTCTCTCTCCCTCTCTCTCCCTCTCTCTCCGCTCTCTCTCCTCTCCCTCCTCCTCTCTCTCTCTCTCTCTCTCTCTCTCTCTCTCTCTCTCTCTCTCTCTCTCTCTCTCTCTCTCTCTCTCTCTCTCTCTCTCTCTCTGGCCTCACCTACACGCCTTTTCTTTTGCTTGCTCCTGCACGTGCTTGCACACACTCTTGTCTCTCGTGTTCAGGTTCTTTCCGAGTCTCTCTCTTACGATTTTTCGTTGACGTCATTTTTCCTTTTTCCGCACTTTTGTTCTTCCTTTTCTTTTATTTTACGTCACCTCCTTCAGTTGCCACATTCCTTCTGCCAATGAAGATAAGTAGCGGCTAATCTCTCTGTTTGTTTGTTTGTCTATTTTGACAAAGGGTATTTACCCGAAATATTAATAAATTGTGTTGTACCCGTCTTTTCTAAGCGTGTTTCTTTCTCCGTTGGGTGCTTGGTACTTCTTTGCATATTACACGCTTGGCAGTTACCTTTCTGGTCTGGATTGCTTATAGAATATTGAATGTATGTCGCCAGCCGGTCTAATACGCTAAATAAACCAAAGACCATTTAGCAACACACATCCAATATCAAGAGCTACAGGCAGCGCAGACAGTAGGGAGAGTTTAAAATAGGAAAATACAGGTGAATGGACCATGGGTAGACAGAAACACATGCCCCAGAATAGAGAGGAAAACCCACCCTGTGGGGCTGACCAGGGTGACCCTTGGAACTAAAAAGTAGTTAACCCCACCCAAGTCCCCCAGGGCAGACCATTAACCCGTTCAGGGCCAGTTCGTTAAGTTAATACACACAACAAAAAAACAGCTGTCCTAGGAACATGGATTCAAAGTGGTGTCAGCAAGAGGCATAGATCCTCATGAGCCCCCGCAATTGCGGGGGCTCATGAGGATCTATGCCTCTTGCAGTTGGGTGGCGTTCGTAATTTCTCGGCACTGAGAGGGGTTTAAAGCGGGTTTGAAATGATGACGCACGCTGATTTTTTTAAACATACGCCCAGCCTAGCTGTGCTATAAAGATCAAGATCAAGACTGTAATACTACAGTAAGCTGAAAACATCACGTGACTTGTATACATTTATTTGTGTGTTCTCGTTTTTCAATCACGAGCCAGGTTCTTCTACAGTTGGCCGACATTTCTCTAATCTGTTGACAACTGTAGATCGATACGGTAATTGTTATTGGATTAACAAGAGCTTTTTCTTCCTAAAGATCTCTCTCTCTCTCTCTCTCTCTCTCTCTCTCTCTCTCTCTCTCTCTCTCTCTCTCTCTCTCTCTAACGGCAAGCGTGAAAAATGGCACATGTGCTAACTGCTTCTTCCGTTCAGAAATAAAGTTTCATTTCATTTCATTTCTCTCTCTCTCTCTCTCTCTCTCTCTCTCTCTCTCTCTCTCTCTCTCTCTCTCTCTCTCTCTCTCTCTCTCTCTCTCTCTCTCTCTCTCTCTCTCTCTCTCTCTCTCTCTCTCTCTCTCTCTCTCTCTCTCGTGTTTCAAGTGTTATTAGGTTTTTTTCGTTTTCAATTTGTGAACGTTTCTTAGACGGCGTGCTTGCAAATTAAATCAGGAACTTTTTCCCTGGGTGACGAGAATTGTCTGTTCTGCTTGTCACTTTTCATTATTGCATTCACTGATCCAGTATTTGTTTTGATTTTGTCGTGTTCTGTGTGTGTGTGGGTTTTTTTTTTTAAATTATTGAATCGCTCACACTGGTTTAATTGCTGCTATGTTGTCGTTCTCTCTGTGACCAGGCGTGCGGGCGGGGGATGGCGGGGGTGTTCCGGCGTGTGTCGTCCCTGGTGGCTCGCATAGGCCGAAAAGACAGGACCAGGGCCTCTGCAGACGATGGGGAAACGACCAACAAGCACAAAGACAAAAAGTAAGCTTTACTATACAAATCCTCGGGCCCTGCCTGACTGAGCTAGCCCCTCCCGGCCACTGCCCGGTGATAAAAGGTCCTCGGGCCCACGTCAGCCTGCACTGGTCCGCGCAATGCAGGCTGTCGTCGGCTTTTTCAATTTTCATCATCAAGGAGTTTTCACAACATCACATCAGAGAAAATCACGCCCTTAGAATTGACAGTTACAACACAGTTTATTGAAGTTTCATCACCAAGGAGTTTTCACAACATCACATCAGAGAAAATCACGCCCTTCGAATTGACAGTTACAACACAGTTTATTGAAGTTTCAAACGGACAAGAATACAATTCACTGGTCGCTTCATTTGACAGAAGAATATCTGCTCCAAGCAGGAAATGGTCGGGGAGTGTTCTTTCACCTTTTTAGCCACAAGTGTGTGGAACTCACTGCCAATTGAAATGCGGAATCTGCCCACATTGTCACAGTTCAAAGCTTACTTAAAGATTTTTCTTTTTTGTCGGGAATTTAACGTTTAACTCACCTTTAGCTAACTGTTGACTGCTTTTTATTCTGATTCTGGAAGGAAGTGGATGTAAGGTGTTGGGAAGGGATGGGGTGGGTTAAAGTAGTGTATAATTGTGCGCGTGTCTGAGAGAGAGAGAGAGTGTGCTGTTGTGCATGCGCAGTGATTCCAGTGTTTTCCTGGAGAACAGCGCTATACTAGAACTAGTGGTAGTAGTAGTAGTAGTAGTAGTAGTAGTAATAGTAGTAGTAGTAGTAGTAGTAGTAGTAGTAGTAGTAATAGTACGCGATATCTATTTTATAAATGTTCTTCTTTTCACCCCTACGTCACACAACCAGTCTCTTTAGAGCAAACGGTACCACATGACCGAGCTACAAAAACCCTTGTAGAGACTAATGGCGGACTTTTTGTAGCCCTCTTTCTGACGCGTCTTGGATGCCAGTTTTGTTCTATAAAAGATAACCAAAACGTTCTCCAGTACAAAGTTACTTAGTGTTGTTCGAAACAACAGGCACACTACTGGAGACGGCAACGTCATGAAATATTTTAAATTACGTCATAAGTCTATTATGTATAAATGTATATTCTTTTGACGTCACTGAGTCATGTCTGGCGTGATCCAGGTCGGAAGATTTCTTCTTGATTTCTTTTACGAAAATAGTGGAAGAATGGAAACAAATACGTTATTGGTCGCAGGGGCTTGCTGCGCGGACCCTTGTAGGCCTGAAAAAGGTCAAAGGAACCATTGTATCCCTCAGGCCTTCGGGGTACAATGGTTCCTTTGACATCCCTCAGGCCTACAAGGGTCCGTGTAGCAAACAACTGCGACCAATACTTATATTATTTGTATCTCTTACAATAATGCTGTTCAAAAGGACTAACAAAACCTTTGAATGTCGTTATATGAAAGACTTGTCTGCTGTTTTGCTGTACTTGTCGTCTGCTGGAGAGAATCGTAGATGCACACACGGGGCAATAGAAAGAAACTCCGTTACGTGTGCCGACTCAGTCATATGGAAGGTAGAGAAGTCTTGGAGGAGGCGAGACAACATTGAGAACGCACTGTATCGGCAACTTTTAGAAATCAAAGTCTGCCATTAAGCAAATCACTTTTAATTGTAATTTTTCTGATTTACTGACTTGGTTAGTGCCTCAAAGGCTGGCGCACAGACTAAAAGTTAACCCTACAGCAGGATATGGCTTGGCCATGATAATTCAAGGGAAGTGCCATATTAGCTTGGCGCCTAAAGGCGCCAAGCTAATCTGGCACTACCCTTGAATTATCATGGTCAAGCCATCTCCTGCAACTGGTACATAGTCGTTAGGCAACACCTCCAAAATTTGAGAAATTGGACCTTGGGGCTAAAAGGATTAATTAAACACTCAACAGTAATAAACTGCATTTGTTTCATTTGTTTAAACAAGACCAAACAGGTGACTGTCATGCGTGTAGGATGCAGAAAAAAATCAGCAAAGACAGAAACACGCTTTAAAAAGACAATACGACACCATTTATGAAAAGAAATTATAATTTTTTTTTTTAATTGAAGTGGGGAAAAGGCAGATGAAATGCGATAGTCAAGGCTTGTACTTGATCACCTTAGAGGCTTGAGTGAGGAGACATCAACACGGCATGAAGTGTCACACTCAGCATGATGGCGGCCTGACCCAGGTGGCAGACGACAGTCAGAGCTATTCATCATCTCGTCAACAGCTCGCGTGATTTTAGATACATATCTAAATAATTATGCTGATCTCACATTTGATGTACACGCGGAATGCAACCCCGTTTACTTATATTATACGCTGCGGTTTTTTAAGTGGTAAAAATAGGCGTGTGTTGGTCTGTGATTTTGGACCTTAAGCAGCACACAGACAGCACACATTTCGTTACTTCCGGAGTAGGGAGGTTCTTATTTTACTTTTTGCAACACCCCCCACCCCTCCACACACACACACACACACACACACACACACACACACACACACACACACACACACACACGCACACACACGCACACAAACACACACACACACACACACACACAAACACACACACACACAAACACACACACACACACACACACACACACAAACACACACACAAACACATACACACACGCACACACACACACAGAGCCGTCCCTTCATTTCATGGTCGGATCAGTTACTCTCAGAGGAGAAAGGGGGTCCAACTCTCTTCACCACCACCACCACCACCCCCCCCCCTCCCACCGCCCATCCCCCCCCCAACAAGATCCGCCACTGCATTTCAAGGTCACTTGACGACATGACAATGTTACAATATGACCCGCCTTCCCCTGCTCCCTCCGCTCACTCCTCTATGTGGCTGCAATCAATCTTGAAAGAGAAAAGAAAAGGGGAGACTGCCAGTGCTAATATTTTAGGAAGGTTACAAAGTAAAGTAGGTAATAGCACTGTCAGGGGAGAGAAGTGTCCACACCGGCTAAATATCTGGACCCCCCTTGGGGGACCTAGATTTAAATTTCCTTGCACTGAGTGGCTGGAACAGTGGATATGTGATACGCCCCCCCCCCCTTTCGGGGGGGGGGGGGGCTTCCATATGCATTGCTTTCAGTCACTTTCTTAGCGCCCCCTCTCTTTCCTATCTCTTTTTTTTTTTTTGTTTGTTTGTGCTTTGGCCACAGTAGATCTATGATCACTGGTCGATCATGCACATTTCTCTCCCCTGACAGTGTTATAACCTGCTTTACTTTGTAACCTTCCTAAAATATTAGCACTGGCAGTCTCCCCTTTTCTTTTCATTTATTACTACAATATCGACTGCAACCCCTTCCCCCCTTTTGGTAGGTTCTCTTTTAGGGTGCATGGAAATTTAACTCTAGGTGGTGGCATGGAATGTATGCCCCTGCAGACACCACAGTAAAATGTGGCTGTCGTTGCAGGTAGGCAGAATTTCTACCTCCTCCAGTATTGCCGATGGTGTGCTGAAGAGGTCGCCAAGAACGAAACAGCTGTCCACACCGGCTAAATATCTGGACCCCCCTTGGGACCTAGATTTAAATTTCTATGCACTGAGTGCCTGGAACAGTGGATATGTGATACGCCCCCCCCCCCCCCCTTTCGGGGGGGGCTTCCATATGCATTGCTTTCAGTCAGTCACTTTCTTAGCGCCCCCTCGTTTTCCTATCTCTTTTTTCTTTTTTTTTTTTTTTTTTTTTTTTTGTGCTTTGGCCACAGTAGGTCTATGATCACTGGTCGATCATGCACACTTCTCTCCCCTGATAGTGCTATTACCTACTTTACTTTGTAACCAATCTTGAAAGAGTATTCTTCATCCGTGCTGCTGTGGACTGGTGTAGTCCAAGTACGCAAAAGGCTATCGGGCCGGGGTCTGCCGCAGTGGGGCCCGCGCACAGTCGTGTTAGTGTCACACGCGCGGGCCCGCTTCGGCCCGGTGGCCACTGCCGACTGGGACGCTCAGCAGCACCTAGGTCAATTCGCGTGAGTCTGGGAATAGAGTGGTCCAAACCCAGTGCGCAAAAGGCCATCGGGGCCACGTCGGCCGCCGTTGGCTCGCGCACGGCCTTGCGCCGGCCAACGGCGGCTGATGTCGGCCCGACGGCCTTTTGCGCATTGGGAATTTGCGAATACACGAGATGGGGTCATACATCAACTCTTCAGCGACAAAGTAGTGTAGTACCAACCTCCCAGTATCGACTACTTACTGTGTTTCTGCGCGCCAGTCGCATATATTATCCCGTGCGGCGACCTGCAATATTGGATTTGACCCTTTCACTGCCGAGGAAACGTGAACGCGATCCAACTGCAAGAGGCATAGATCCTCATGAGCCCCCGCGACTGCGGGGGCTCATGAGGATCTACGCCTCTTGCTGGCACCACTTTGTGTCCTTGTTCTTTGGACAGTCGTGGCTTTGGGTTGTTCAGTGAACACTGATTTCATAAATAAAACTCACGTCCGTTTGGCAGAAAAGGGGTTAATTTTGATATACAGCGCCTGCGGGTTTGCACAGCAAGCGTTAGTCCCTTAGTCTGATTTAGCTTGTGGCTGTTTGTGTAGCCAAAGTACAGCAGTTAACACTGTTCCGTCAAACCGCACTGGCCGCAATTTTACGGACTGATGCTACACTTTTACCGTGGCTAAGCACAGAGCGACCAGATAACATTGTATTCAGCGAAACTTCGTCGCTATGGGAAATATTTCGCCTTCTGATGAGAAACCATTAAATCCCAGCGAAAATATCATTGTACGATTCTTTCTCAACATTTTCGACAGGTAAGGAAATTCAGTCCGAAACAAGAATACTCCTGAAGATTGCGTTCATAGAAATTGTTCCTGTAAGTCGATTCAAATCGTGAAAAGGTAGTTTTTCGACTGTAGCTTGCGAGTTTTAGTTTTGCAGCTAATTTTCCGGTTTAGTTCCCTTCCTAGTTTTTTGAAAGGAACAATTGTACACTCTTGAAAAAAATCTAAGCTGGAAAAAAATGTGATTGTAAAAGTAACCTCTGTCATAAAATATGTGTAATATTTGTTTATGTTCAGATTACGTTATGTTATACAGAAAACAGAAAATAGAGGTTAAAAACCCTTTAAATTAGATACATGGAACGACGTTTCGGATCAAAGATCCTTCTTCAGCTGAGATGGACACAAACGTAGAACAGAAAAAAAAAAACACACGACAGAAAGAAAAGACGTCATCCTGTATAGAGAAAATTTAGAATGACGTAAAAAAAATTTTAAAAAAGATTTAAAAAATAAATAAATTAATCACACATAATGACGCAAAATATACATGCACAAAACACGTAGCACAAAACTTACGATATGTTTAGATTTGAGCTAAACATGAAAAAAAATAATGTGTTGCGACGAAGACGAAGTCTGTACAACTATTTTGATGGCTGTTTTGTGTCACTGTTGTTTCGCTTCCTACTTGGTTTAACCCTTTTAGCCTCAAGGTCCCATTTCTCAAAATTTGGAGGTGTTGCCTAACGACTATGTACCAGTTGTATGAGATGGATTGACCATGATAATTCAAAGGTGAGCTTGGCGCCTTCAGGCGCCAAGCTCATCTGGCACTACCCTTGAATTATCATGATCAACCCCTTTCATGCTGAAGGGACCCGGGGCTAAAAGGGTGAAGCTAGCTTTGTTGGTTGGTTGGTTTGCTTTGGCACATTTTAAAATATATATTTTTTGCTTACTTGATATCTATTTTCTAACACTCTGGTTGTCTCCCACGATAAACTCCCGCTGATTAGCAGTAGCGAATCTAGGAGCACAACCAGAGTGTTGCAAACTGACGCAGCAAATAACTACACATAACTACACGCCTAATACATCAACATATCAACGTAGATACGTGTCACTCAACAGAAGCTGTGAAAAAAATAGATGCGTGCCGGTTTGTGATTTTTGGCCTTACAGATATAAGTTTATGGTCGTACATCGAAGACCAGCACACAGATGTACATTTCCTTCTAGTGACGAATCATTTTACCACGGCGGCCTTCACTGCTAGCAGACTTGTGTTTGAATTTTTGTTGTCAATGCGCCGGCAACCGGCGGCTGACATCAAAGATCCCCAGCTGGAAAGGAACATAGATTCAAAGTGGTGTCAGCAAGAGGCATAGATCCTCATGAGCCCCCGCGACTACGGGGGCTCATGAGGATCTACGTCTCTTGCAGTTGGGTCAGTTGTAGTTCTTTCAACTACCTTTTTTGTCACGTGGACGTCATTTTGAATGATAATGAGCTTAGCATGTCTTCTTCTCCCCTCCACCCCCACCCCCTCCCCTCCAACCCACCTCCCCCCCCCCCCTCCTCTCCCCAGAAAGCCGGTATTTCGTTACTGAAACAAGTTATATTTGCTTACAAGCTCAAATTCTCCCCACTTTTCCTCTCCACAGGGGGCGGCGGAACAAAACGAAGTATGCCGAAGCAAAGGTCGCGGAAAGTGACGATGCCCGAGATGACGAGGCTGAGCGCGCGCTGCCGGAGATTGCCGAGGACAGCCGAGTGGAAACCGGCGCGCGCGCCGAAGGCAGTCCCGCAGCTAACGCCACTCGCGCTGACATCCATGTAGCAGACGACAGTTCGGAAGGCGAATGCTCTCAACCAGACGACAGCAACATGTCGGAAGGAGGCGGGGGTGGAGGGAAGAAAAAACGTGGACAGAGAGACAAGAAGAAGAAACAACCCAAATCAGCAAAACCTCCAAAAGTGAAAGACGGAGCGGGGAAATCTACGAACGGTGCAGTCAACGCCAACTCTGCCACTGGCGCGTCGAGAGAGGGACTCGCTGCTTTTCCTAATGGAATAAGAGAAAACGGGCAAGTTGTGGAAGTTGCAGAAAGTGATGTGATCGTTTCTGTTGCTTCCTCCCAGCTGTGCGGGGCTGCCCCTCCCGCCAACACGTCTGGAATCCAAAATGGGGGACAGGGTGGAACGGTTTCGCCAGGCTCCGATTTCACGGACATAGTTGATGGTGTGTTCGAGAAAAAGGAAGAGGCGAAAAATGGTGAGGTTTTGTCAGAAAAAAAAAAAAAAAAAAAAAAAAAAACTTTATTGGAAAAATTCACAGGCAATATTCTAGTACACCAACGAATGTACGCCAAAAGAACTTTGGTGTAATTCTATGGTGTTTTACTAACATTGCCAGTGTCAGTTTGTGTTCGATATTTCTCCGAGTGCGGAGGCCTGTGTGTTTGTTCGATATTTATTAGTGCATGCTAAACCTCCTCGTTTTTCTCTTCTGAGCTTGGCCTTTTGTACCACAGGAAACATAAACGGCGGCCCTGTAGATCTGCCAGACGGCGTGGTTCTTTCTTCCAAAAGCCGAGATGGCCAAGACACAGACAGCGTTCGATCTGGCAGAGACAGCATCGCCGAAATCGAAGCCGAAGCAGCAGCATTGCTGGCACTGGCAGACGTTTCCATGTCAACAGAATCTATTGGCAGTAACGGAAAGGGGGAGGGAGGAGGGAAAGAGTCTCCAACTCCTGACAAAGACAAACCTAAATCCGGGGGCGGTCTCAAAAAAATCCTACGTCGGAAGATCAGCCAGACCCTGTTCAACGTGGACCTGGAGCAATGCGAGCCCGAGGTGTGTGTGTCCATTCTCAAGATCCCCACCGTGCAGAACCTGGGCGCCGTCAAGAAGAAGCTGAAGAACAGTGGCAAGGAATGGATGCAGGGGTTCCTGGACAACGAGGGTCTGGAGGCACTTCTGGATTGTATCGACTCTCTGGGCAGTCGTCGCGTGACGCAGCTGTCTGACGCGCTGGTGCTGCTAGAGTGCGTGGCGTGCGTCAAGTGCGTCATGAACTCCAAGATGGGGCTGGAGCTACTCGTGCAGCGGCCGGACTTCGTGTGCCGTCTGGTCAAAGGTAAGAGGAGTTTTTCTCTCCGTTTCAAGCTGTATCTTTCGGAGCCGCGACATTGTTCACAGATTCATTCACATTCAGATATTTTATTGTACAGACTTCAGCCATTACCATGGACGCTAACCCTATGGGTGTTGGTAGCGGTTTTAGTCGCGATGATTCCTGTAGGAATCATCGCGACTAAAACCGCTACCGACACGCAAAGGGTTAATGTATATACATGCTCATCTCCGCTCACATGGTTCATACTTTAAAATCATAGTTCTGACCACCCTTTGACTTGAGGGGTGGGGGATGGGGAGGGTAGTGGGACGGAGACAACTCATCCGTTTAGCTTTTTCTCATTAACCCCTTCACTGCCAGTTGACGTAGGCAGATTGTGGTTCTGAAATCATGGCCGAAACAGCCGCAGCCGTCAAAAGAACATGGATACACAATGGTTTCAGTTAAGAGATATTGATCCGCATGAGCCCCCGCGACTGCAGGGGTTCATGAGGGTTTATGTGTCTTGCAGTTGACTGGTTTTCAACGTTCCTCGTCAGTGAAGGAGTTAAGAAGAACAAGTGCACGTGACCGCGCCGGTTAGACTTTGTATATATTATTATGTACCGTTACAGCAGAGCTGTGCAGACAGACACTGCGTGCAACAAACACTGTGCCTACAACTGTGTGGAGACTTCATTTTGTTGTAGTTGAAGAATCAGTTCTGAAGCAAAATACCTTAAGAATTTAACCATTTCACTGTCGGTACTCGCAAAATTATGTCTTTGAAAGCAGGGTGAATTTGACACCGAATAATCCCATCAAAGGAACAAAGATATGACTAGGATCCGCAAGAGGCAAACAACATCATGCGCCCCCGCATCTGCGGTAAGTTAGTGCATCTGCGGCGGGCTCATGAGGTCCTTTACCTCTTGCAGTTGGGTAGTATTTTGCATTTTTCCCCGAGAGTGAAGGGGGTAAATTATCATTTTGTAGGACTGTAGACAGTTAACAACGACGAGCCTGAGACAGTATCACAGCAAGCAAACGTCTCCACAGTGGGCTTTCCACACGTGTGTTCAAAGGTTTCTCACCTGTGTCACCCGCTGAACAAATCGAATTCGCCCAACTCCTGAACACATTCACGCCTACTTGTGCAATACCATTGCGAAACACCCCGTCATTATCACTGACCAGGTCGCCAAGAGATGTAATATTTGATTTGGTCACTGGACACCAGCTGTCACGGCCTTTTCCGAATCGTCCGCTCAGCTCCTCATCTGTGCAAATCGCGATAGATGGTTCAACGATGACAGGGTAGTGCTAGATTAACATTGCGGCGTCCAAGTTGCCAAGCTAACGAGGCACTACCCTTAAGCAAAGATGTTCGATATAATCTAAGCTGATAAAGCACTATCTTTGTTATTCTATGGTTGATTTAACTCATTCGAGACGTGCCGCCTACGGATACGCGGCGGTTCGCCGCGTATCCGTAGGCGGTACGTCTCGAATGAGTTAATGCTATACGGAGGAGCAAATCAGTCTGATTCCTGGATATATTACTGGGTGGAAACGAAAATGCA
>BTPG01000005.1:41269979-41272479 GCA_036245525.1 Semisulcospira habei
ATGTCTGTATCTGCAAGTGAAAGCGTTGACACGAACTTAACCCTTTCCGAGAAAAACGGAACGTGATCCATGTGCAAGAGACATAGATCCTCATGAGCCCCCGCAGGTGCGGGGGCTCATGAGGATCCATGTCTCTCTGCCGTTTTCATCGGTGTTCCAGTTTCTCCATTTGAATGAGTGATCGGTTATCAGTCTGGTTTGCCGCCTTCAGAGACAAAGTCTATAGATTTTTTTGTGACAGTGACGGTGATTCCTGCAGGAATCACCTCGTAAAAAGCTCTATGATCGCGACTGCTTTTGCAGGAATCACCCTGACCCAAAAAAATCGCTACTGATCGCGACAGCCGAACGGTTAAACAGAGAAAATCGGTCCAGCAAATTTTACTATATATATATATAATATATATATTATATATATATATATATTATATATATATATATTTATATATATATATAATTGTCATTGACCCCTTCCTGCAGGGGCTCATGAGGATCTTTGCTTTAGGTGAGAAAAGATTAGTTTATTTTCACCAACGTTCCACAGACGAAGAAAATCACCGGAGTTGAAACAGATAGCAAAAATAATAGCATTCATATATGTTAATTTTATGAGCGTGAGTGCACTGGTCTCAGTTTTAGACTTTAAGGTCTGATCATAGCCCCGGGTGATTATTATAACTTGCAAATCCTGTTCTCATGCGGCAAATATTTGCAAATGTTTCTGTGGGAGTGCTGATGATGTGGGCATTGAGCCGCCCGGTACTTAAGTATTGACAGTGGCCGCACGCACAATGGGCCCTATGCAAATTAATTAGAAATGTCCACACAAAAATGTCGCATGTCCTGGGTTTGCCAACATGTATAGAGCATTTAACCGCCGCACCGCCTTAACCCATTTAAACCTAGGGCCTCATTTCACACTATTTTGGTTGTCACCTAACGACTGTGTACTAGTTGCAGGAGATGGGTCGACCAATATAATTCAAGGGTAGTGCCAGATCAGCTTGGCGCCGTCCGGCGCCAAGCTGATCTGGCACTACCCTTGAATTATCATGGTCGATCCATCTCCCGCTGTAGTGCGTCGGGTCTAAATGGGTTAATAAGTCCGATGTCCTGGATCAGCCAACAAGTATAAGGCCTTTAACCGCCGCACCTCAATTTGAATGGGTTATTGCGGCACCCTATCATTCTATTATTCATTTCATCGTTGAAAGAATAAAACCGAGGCAGGTGGCGAACACCCCCAGTAGCAAAATGCAGGCTTAGCTGCTATGAGAGGTGCAGTGACTTTGTACGGGGGACCGTGGCAAGGAAAAAGTAATTGGACATTGCGGGCAGCTTTGAAGCGGTTTGACACCGGGGCAGCTAAATTAACAGGACAGAGGAGAAGGTTAATGTGAGCTCCTCAAGTTTGTTCAGGATTATTGTAAGACACTTACTTACTTACGTCTGTCACCCCTACCCGGGTATAGGCCGTCGACGAGAGACCTCCAGCGACTCCTGACCTGGGCTTCTCCTTCGATTTTACTCCAGGTGGTTCCGAGTCTCTTGATGTCTGCTTGGAGGTCTCGACGCCAGGTGTTTCTCGGCCTGCCTCTTTTCCTCTTTCCCTGGGGTTTCCATGACAATGCCTACCTCGCGCTGGGACCATATGGCGTTGAAGCGCGTCCCCTGGGTGGTGGATAGGGGGTCCCTCCCCGAGAGGGGTGCACCGAATGAAATAAGATGCCGTGAACCAACATGGTCTAATGGAAGAAGACCCCGACAAAAAAAAAAACTGGTCCTCCTAGTAAGGGGGTTGGGCGTGGGGGTAGCTTCCCCGCCCAACGTGCAAATAAGGAAATAGCTACAGAAACGCCGACGGATAGACAAACAGCAATATTATTGTAAAACACACTAAGGATATTTATACATAAAATAGTGTGAGATATAACCCTGTATTGCTTGGAGCAGGTCACTTTAACTGTCAAAGCCAGTATTAGCCCCCTTGTGCGTGCAGCCACAGCGACCGCCGGGGGGTGGGGGGGGGTGGGGAGACACACCACAGCAAGATAAGGATCGACCATGATAGTTCAAGGGTGATGCCAGAATAGCTTGGCGCCTATGGGCGCCAAGCTATTCTGTCATCACCCTTGAACTATCATGGTCGATCTGTGTCCTGCACTGCAATGCAGTCTTCAGAGGACAACGGCGAAATTTGGGGATTTCGGTGTTGGGGTAGAGTGAGTTAAATAATAGAAAAAAGAATGGTAGCATGTGAACTTGCCCCCCTTACTGCTAGTGGTATCGAATTTCGCGTCTGAAGCGAGTGCACACTGACCAAAATTCGCGTCAAAAACACAGATGTATGTGAGACAAAAATATGCAAAGAGGACATAATTATAACTAACAAGAGACATAAATCCTCATGAGCCCCCGCATTTGCGGGGGCTCATGAGGATTTATGTCTCTTGCAGTTGGGTAGCGTTCGCCTTGCCAGGCAGCTAGGGGATGAACAGGT
>BTPG01000005.1:41277479-41289979 GCA_036245525.1 Semisulcospira habei
CTTACGTCTATTAACAAGGCTCAGATGACAGGTACTGTATTGTTAGATTTTTAAAAGCATTTGATCTAGTCAGTCATGGACTTTTGCTGCAGAAGCTAACGACGGGCCTTAGCTTTCTTTCAATCCTACTTGGACAATAGGTGTCAACATTTGTTTGTTAACGGTAGACGTTCTGTGGAAGGTGCCATAAAGCATGGAGTCCCTCAAGGTTCTATTTTAGGTCGCCTTTTATTTTCTATTTATATTAACGACCTACCACTACATATTTCAGCCAAATGTAAAGTGCAACATGTTTGCTGACGACGCTACTCTAGACGTTTCATCAGCCGACATGTCCAAAATTAATTCCTCACTTCAACGCAGTATTAACGACATACATCACGATACCACATTTGTCCGGGCCTTTAATCCAATGTTTGAGCCGTAGCGGGGCCTGACCTAACTCCGATTTACGTGCCTCCGTGTGTGTGCGTGCATGCGTGCGCGCGCGCGCGCGCGCGTGTGTGTGTGTGTGTGTGTGTGTGTGTGTGTGTGTGTGTGTGTGTGTGTGTGTGTGTGTGTGTGTGTGTGTGTGTGTGTGTGCAAGCGCGTGTGCGTGCCGGTGTGTGTGTGTGTGTGTGTGTGTGTGTGTGTGTGTGTGCGCGCACGTGCGTGTGTGTGTGCTTTCATGTAGTTTGTAGCAAGGACAAGAATGAAAAAAGGTCTGCGCACCTATTCTTTTATCCTTGGAAAATAAAGTTTCATTTCATTTCATTTCATTTCATCTCTCTCTACCCCACCCGGGTCTGCCCTGGGGGACTTGGGTGGGGTTAGGTAATTTTTAGTTCCCAGGGTCACCCTGGTCAGCCCCACAGGGTGGGTTTTTCTCTCTATTCTGGGGCATGTGTTTCTGTCTACCCTTTGTTCATTCACCTGTATTTGCCTTTTTAAAATTCTCCCTACTGTCCGCACTGCCTGTAGCTCTTGATATTGGATGTGTGTTGCTAAATGGTCTTAGCTTTATTTAGGCCCCATGTGTTAGGTTTATTTAACGTATTTGACCGGCTGGCGACATACATTCAATGTCCTGTTTAGTTGTTTTTTTTTTTTTTTTTTTTTCACAAGCAGTGCAGGCACGTCCTGAGAAAGCCTTGTTGCTGTCGGGACGTTAAGCAATGTACAATCAATCTCTCTCTCTCTCTCTCTCTCTCTCTCTCTCTCTCTCTCTCTCTCTCTCTCTCTCTCTCTCTCTCTCTCTCTCATCCATCCAACTCTCCCACTCTCCTCGCTCATTCCATCACCACCCCCAACCCCCCACCACCACCACCACCACCCCACCCCCATCCCCCACCCCCCACCCCCCCTACATAAACACACGCGCTCGCGCACCCCAACCTTACCCCTGGCAATTGGGTCCCCATGGAACTAAATGTCTCCTGTCCACAATGCAAGAAGCAAACGACCGCATTTATATTTGATAAATGTCATCACCAAACGGCGCTATTACGCGGGGCCAGACGCGAGTACAATGTTAACCCCTTCACTGCCACTGGACGCAGATTGTGTCAGTTTTTATAACCGTAAATTCAGCGCCAAAGATCCCATGCTGTCAAAAGATGCAAAGTGGTTTCAGCAAGAGGCATAAATCCTCATGAGCCCCCGCGACTGCGGGGGCTCATGAGGGTTTATGCCTCTTGCAGTTTGTGGATTGTGGTACATGGTCAGTTTTCCTCGGCAGTGAAAGGGTTCATATTCCCGTCTCCCTGGGCACGCCCACTTGTGATGATTGTCGCGGCTCCACGTTGGCCAGTCACCGCGTCTGTTCTGCCCTGGCATTTTAGACCGCATGCGGACGGTAGGCAAAAGGCTGCCGGGCCCGCACGCACGAAATCCGGCGTCGGACCGAGGTTGTGTCGCATACTTTGCAGCTGCCGCGATAGATTTCCTTCCTATCTCCTCTGCGGGAGGTAGAGACTCTCATTAGCCAGCCCCATGGAGGTTCATTAGTCTCACACATCGCCCTGCTTGGTTTGTTAGTTTACTTTTCTGTGAGTCTAATTTTATTTTATTTTATTTTATTTTATTTTATTTTATTGTTTGAATTGAACATTGTTGTGCATGGTAACATGCAAGCTTAACCCCTTCCCTGGTACTGAACGCAGGTTTTGTTTCTGAAATCTTTGTTCATTCAACGAACAAAAGCCACATTCGCTCAAGGCTCGAAACATCGATAGAAATTGGTCTCAGCAAGAGGCATAGATCCTCATGAGCCCCCGCAGTCGCGGGGGCTCAAGAGGATCTGTGTCTCTTGCAGGTGGATAGTAGTCATTATTTTTCTCGACAGTAAAGGTTTAATTATACCAATGACCCCATGGATTAAATCTTTATACTCTGCTTAAAAGCGGCGGTGTGTTACACACACACACACACACACACACACACACACACTCACACATGCACACACCCCCCCACCCCCACCCCGGTCTGCCCTGTGGGAATTGAGTGGGGTTAACTACTTTTTAGTTCCCAGGGTCCCCCTGGTCAGCCCCACAGGGTGGGTTTTCCCCTCTATTCTGGGGCATGTGTTTCTGTCTACCCTTGGTCCATTCACCTGTATTTTCCTTTTTTAAACTCTCCCTACTGTCTGCGCTGTCAGTAGGTCTTGATATTGGATGTGTGTTGCTAAATGGTCTTAGGTTTATTTAGCGTATTAGACCGGCTGGCGACATACATTCAAAATTCTGTTTAGTTTTTTTTTTTTTTTTTTTTTTTTTTTCACAAGCAGTGCAGACACGTCCTGAAAAAGTCTTGTTGCTGTCGGGACGTTAAGCAATGTACAACACAACCAATCACACATGCACACACACTCACTCACTGTACGCATCCTTGAGTTGCGGTAGGTAAGTCAATAGACCGTGATAGTTCAAGGCTTCTGACGCCATTTTAAACAAGCATCAACACCCTTATAATTATGTATCCTGGTCGACCCATCTCCCTCATTTTAGCTCGAAAGGATACATTGTCGTTTCTTTTCTGTGCTTAGCTAAACGTAAGTCACAAAACAATGCTGAACCATAGGGGCCTGACGAGTAATGCAAATCCGCTGCGCTACCGCGTACATAGCTCAAGTCAGAATACAAGGGAGGAAACGAAGCACACCCGCGATATTGTAGCTGTGGCCGTAAGTATCTCGGACCTCTTTCTCAACATCTAGAGTTGAACGTTAAACCCTTTAGAAGCGTGTCTTGAAAGAGACCTCTATGCACTGCAGTGCATCCATTGTTTTCTGCCGCTTTTACTCTAAAGTCGAAGCGAATTACTCGAAAAGATATTGACAACTGAGCAGTGTTTAAACCAGACACCATTAAAGTAGACCTTTTCGGACTGGGGGAAATACGTACCTAAAGCGACTGCTGCGTGCAGGTCAGTCACAAGTTCATGTCGACAGTAAGACGCACTCTTGTTTTAATTTCATTGGATATGCCAAATTACATAACCCAATGAAAAATGAGCATGGGACGTATTTCCGGCCACATCTAAAACCCTACAACCCGACGTCTGCTATGAATGATGCTTGACTGTGCAAAAAAGCCTTGATACCGACTAAACTTCAGTTTTGATCGGAGGACAAGGGTGGTGTAGATTTGTGGCAAAATATCTACCGAGCTTGTTCAGTTCGAGGTTTTAGGCGGATGGTTGCGTTGAGGGTTGAAAACTGCTCTGGAATCACAGCGCTTCGTCAATTTGTGTATCTTACATTTCCCCCCTTGTATTCTGACTTGATTTTAGTAGGCGGTGGCGCGCACGCGGTGGCGCAGCGGATTTGCATGATTTGCATTAGTCAAAGCACTATCGTCAAGCCTCTTTGCGCTGAGCATGTGACACCACGCATCCCGCCGTCGTCAAGTCTTATTTCGCGGCGGGATACGAACGTGACATAAGCGCACACACTTTCTGGGCGAGCAAAAGGTCCTCGAGCCGACGTAGGCCGCAGTGGGCCCGCGCACGGCCCGAGGACCTTTTGCTAATTGAGGTTTCCCCAAAACTGATGAAATTCGTCCGTTCAGTGAATGGTCCTTGGAATAGAGCAGCATAATATTATTGTGAAGATCAAGACACTTGTCGATGTGAATGTTTCTGTCAGTTTCAATGGAGGTTTACACGGCAGGGGGTGGAAATTGTAAGGAGTTTTAATTCAGTGGGTTATTTACCGTGCATATCATTGATGCTGCGCGTGATGTTTGGTTTGGTACAGCAGGGGGGGCGCTGTGTAAACACGCTGTGTCAAGAATTGCAATGCAGTCCTCAGAGGATTGCTCCAAAATGTGGGTATTTTATAACTCGGGCACAATGAGTTGAAAATCTCTCTTAAAACTGGATCAACATTTTGCACAGTAACGAAAGCAACTCTGGTGGAACTTCTAAAAGTGTGATGTGGTGCGCTGTAATAATAATAATAATAATAATAATAATAATAATAAGTAATGGCTATTTATATAGCGCTTATCCTTAAATAAGTTCTAAGCGCTTTACAAATAAAGAGTGGGAGTGGAGGGGGTCATAAAACCAGAGAAACAACGGATTCTGCAATACACACGCACACACACACACACACACACACACACACACACACACACACACACACACACACATACACACACACACACACACACACACACACACACACAGAGGTACCTAATGACAAAGAACTGAGCCACATTGGGGTATCGAACAGGTGGGTCTTTGGGGCAGATTCAAAGGCAGTAAATGAGGAAGAATGTCTAATGTCTATAGGTAGAGAGTTCCAGACAACAGGTCCAACGAAGAGAAGACACTGATATGATAAGATAAGATAAGACAAGATGGAACTGTCCTGCAACACCTAATGATACCTTAGAAATTCGTCTCATGGCTTACATGGATTAACGCATTACATCCTGGAGCTGATTTTTTTTTTTTAATCTTACTTTGCTATGAAGGCTGTACTACAGCTGATTTTTTTTTTTTTTAATCTTACTGTGCTATGAAGGCTATACTACAGGTTAGGAGATAGGTCAAGCATTTTAGTCCAAGGGTTGTGCCAGAATAGCTTGGCGCCTAAGGCGCCAAGCTATTCTGGCACCACCCTTGAACTATCAGTCACATTTATTTCAAGCAGTGAGTGTGTCAGAATAAAAAGGGTTAAGGACCTTGTCGAGAGCAGACGACAGTATCACGCACGCCCTGAACTGAACTTTAACTCATTCTACCCCAGACACACCACAGCAAGATAAGGATCGACCATGATAGTTCAAGGGTGATGCCAGAATAGCTTGGCGCCTATGGGCGCCAAGCTATTCTGGCATCACCCTTGAACTATCGTGGTCGATCTGTGTCCTGCTCTAGAGTACAGTCTTCAGAGGACAACGGCAAAATGTGGGGATTTCGGTGTTGGGGTAGAATGAGTTAAAGACGCACGATGGTGTGACGTAACACAATCAGCGCTGATTTTCTGCCACCCAGTGTTGACAAAGTGATAGCTGATGAAGATAATCTAAATATCTACTATGTAAACCATAAGCCTGTCGTCTGTATAGTTTAATAGGCGTGGGTGTAAACCTGACTCTGAAATGGACAATGTTAATATGACCTCCGTCAGTACCTTGTGTGTGCAAGAGGCATAGGTTTCATGGGCCCCTACCGTTTCAGGGTCTCATGACAATCTAAACCCCTCGCTAGGTTGGGTCTTCCCCAATTGCATCTACAGACTGAGGCATTTTGTAGGCTTGACGCGTTTACTGCCGTGAAAAAAACCCGATCACAATCCAACTGCAAGAGACATAGATCCGTGCGCAGTGGTTAGGCGCCTGCCACATGCCAAGGTGCGAGGTTCGATACGGGTCCGGCGTTGACTTTCTCCTCTGGTAAGTGTCACCGTTATTCGGGCGGACGTCGGGGTCTTCTCGGTACTCGTTCTTCCACCCCCCTCCACCCCCACACTTTGGTACGGTTCAGGCCACTTCACAAATTTCAAATACAAGCGATCAAAAATCTGTAACTTCAGTAGCTGACTGGCCCTTCGTTGTCTTGTACTGTGTTTGTACTGTGTTGTCTAAATGGCTAATCCGTCTGTTCGTGAGTGTGTGTCGGGTTCAGGCGCGCGCTTTGAGTCGATTTCCCCAAAAATGAGAAAAAGCGCCTATATAATAACGGTATTATTATTATTTTATTCATGAGCCCCCGCAATTGCGGGGGCCCCTCATGAGAATCTATGCCTCTTGCTGACTCACTTTTGTATCCAAGTTCCTTAGACGTGTCAGCCTTTTTACCGTTAAATACACCGAGATTTCTGCAGAAACACCAACTGCGACCCTGGTAGTGAAGAGGTTAAGACTACGAGTGTGAAGGGGATTTGAACGTACATGCCACTCCGTCTACACTAAGGCTGTAAATGTTGACTGATTGGCCTACTTACGTCACTACGTGTCATTTACGTGTACACCAAGACTAAGATGCTGTCCGCTTGAAACTCAAAACTTGTTCTCAAGTAAAAGCGAAATTTCCAAAGCCTCTTTGTGCGCGCTCTTTGTGTATACTGCACCTGTCCTTTTAGCCAGGGGTAGATGATTTACCGGCCTTTCGCTGTCCGTAGCGCTTTTTATCGAGGTCAGTGACTGTCGGCAGCGCAGTGTGTCGAGGGGATTCCTGCAGGGATCCCCTCCACACACTGCGCTGCCAACAGCCAAAGACTTAACGTTGCCGTATGAAAACTTACGATACTGCCTGAAACGAACACACAAGATGTAGTCCTCTTTATATATATATATATATATATATAATATATATTATATATATATAATATATATATATATATATATATATATATATATATAATATATATATATATAGAATATATATATATATATATATATATATATATATATATATATATATAATATATATATATATATATATATATATATATATATATATATATATATATATATATATATATATATATACTGTAAGTATAAACGAGCCTCAAAAATGTGGAAATTTGCAAAAGTACGCTTTTCCCCCTTGAAGCTGTACCTGTCTTATTACTGCAGCTGTAGACTGTGAATTGACTGTGACGTCTCACGAGTAGTGTTTGTGCGCAGTGGTAGCTCTTTGCCCGCTGATGTCGACTTCAGCCGCCGCGATATTACTTCCCCTACAACACTATCGGCAGCGAGATCCGTCCAGCCAAGTTTCGCTAACAGTGCGTGTGCTTGGCTATTTTTAGCTCAGGATGTGTCGTTACACGCCCACACTTGGCGTGCCCACCGGATCCAGAAACATACTCTTAACGAAATTATTTAGTGGCAGAGTGTTATTTAACCCTTTTAGTACAGAGTCCCTACAGCAGAAGATGGATTGACCATGATAATTCAAGGGTAGTGCCAGATTAGCTTGGTGCCTTCAGGCGCCAAGCTAACCTGGCACTACCCTTGAATTATCATGGTCAATCCATCTCCTGCAACCGGTACATAGTCATTAGGCAATGCCTACACAATTTGAAAAATGTAAACCTTGGGGCTAAAAGGGTTAATAGGCAAAGGGTTAAAGATAAACACTTTGAGGTTGTACAATTGAAGGGTTAATCTTTGTTCTTGACGAAAGGCTTACAGCTCGGCGGGAAAAATACACAAGGTTACTGGCGCACAAGTTTATTTAACTGTTTTTTTCTAAGCATGGATTTACTTTCTTTGTTGGTGAATTTGTCGACAGTCTTTACAGGCTGTCCACAAACTTGCAAAAGTCGTGCGAAGATAACTACTTTTTCCATTGCTGGGCGCTATGATCTGACTCATTTACTATTTATTTGCATCTGTGATGCTCAGACGGACGAGGTAATCAAGATTTGCACCTAAGAGTGTGGAATTATTGACCTGTTGGTCACCGTCCAGGTACTCACAGGTACTTACTTAGGTGACTTGCCCCAAGCACCGTGCGTGCTTCAGTGATTGGAACATCATTCTATCGAAAGCACAGTCAGAACTCAGAACAGAGATTCTCATGACAGAACGCAGAACAGAGATTCTCATGAGCCCCCGCGCCCTGCGGGTGCGGGGGCTTATGAGAATCTATGTCTCTTGCTGACTTGCGTTACCCCTGTGTGTGTATGCTTATAACCTTAAAGCGCACACTGCATCATAATGTCCGGCTGTCCACTGTGAATGTGGTACGGCTTGCGTTAAAGTTTCAGTACATTCCCTACTGTTGCGTGACTGCACCATCTGTTGGGTTCACGGCTCGCCGTTTGCACAGGGTTTAGATTTGTGACATCTGAACACAGGTCCGCCTTAGTGTTCCAAAGTTGTTTTTGTTGTTGTTTTGGTTTGTTGTTGTTTTTGTGTGTGATTTTGTGTGTGTGTGATTTTGTGTGTGTGTGTGTGTGTGTGTGTGTGTGCGTGCGTGCGTGCGTGCGTGTGTGTGTGTGTGTGTGTGGGGGGGGGGGGGTGGGGTTGTGTTTGTGTTTTGTGTGTGTGTGTTGTTGTTGTTGTTTGTTTGTTTGTTTGTTTGTTTGTTTGGTTGGTTTTGGTTGGTTGGTTGGTCTTTGGTTGGCTGGTTGGTTGGTTGGTTGATTGGTTGGTTGGGTTTGTTGTTGTTGTTGTTGGTTTCTTGGGGGGTTGGTTGTTTGTTTGTTTTTTAATTCAGATCCAGATCGTGTGTGTGTGTGTGTGTGTGTGTGTGTGTGTGTGTGTGTGTGTGTGTGTGTGTGTGTGTGTGTGTGTGTGTGTGTGTGTGCATGTGCTTGTGCCCAAAAAAATGGCCGCTCTTTCGATTCAGCCGGCATATGCTGAAAATGTATTGAGCATAGCCCAGCCCCTAGAATGGTCGACCCATCTACCGCGAACTGTACGTGGTGCTTTGAACCGATTAGGCCTGCTGAAGTGAAAGGTTTTAACAAAGATTGACGGTGATGTATCGTTACATGGTAGAACACAAGTAGCACAGCTCGTAATACCCTTTGACGTGGCATTTATGACGTTGTTTCAACTATAATGCTGGCACCATAACTAACACACCGCTTTGCCTGTCGGTAGCACTTTTTGTCGCGATGATAAAGGCAGGAATCATCGCGACAAAAACCGCTACCGACAGCTATAGGGCTCGGGAAGCTGACGTCATCACGCCAGTCGTGGCGGCCATCTTGTGAGGATACGGGACTAAGCGCTCATACGGAAATCGCTGTTTTTGTAATGTCAGGAAAGTCCTGACGTACTATAAGCAATAACAGCAAGTCTTGCCATCACTGTAGGAAACCGCTCACCAGAATGTTTTTGTTTGTTTCCAAAGAGGAAGAAAAATGAAGAAAAATGTGTTGAAACACTATTTCGCTACTATCTCATGACTGGTATCCTCATAAGATGGCGACCGACGCGCCGACCATGCTAGGCAACGCGGGGAACTTCCCAAGCCCTAGAGTGTATGTTAGTTTCATGCCAGCATTATTGTAAAACACGCTAATCTGGCACTACCCTTGAATTATCATGGTCAAGCCATCCCCTACAACTCAGTGGCACATAACTCTTTAGGCAACGCCTCCAAAATTTGAGAAATGGGACCTTGGGGCTAAAAGCTTTAACTCATTCTACGCCAGACACGCCACAGCAAGATAAAGATCGACCATGATAGTTCAAGGGTGATGCCAGAACAGCTTGGCGCCTATGGGCGCCAAGCTATTCTGGCATCACCCTTGAACTATCATGGTCGATCTGTGTCCTGCACTGCAACGCAGTCTTCAGAGGACGACTTCAAAATTTGGGGATTTCGGTGTTAGGGGTAGAATGAGCTAAAGCGATCTGCTCTATGGTAGGCTTTGATCGCGAACATTCGCCGATACAACGGGTTCTCATTGTTGTCTGGCCTCAACTAGGACCCTTCTACCCTTCCTTTTACAATCCATGTGAGCTGGCGCACGCACCTGAGGTTTTCCATTACATTTTTACTACAGTAACGGGAAAAAAAAAAAACTCTCGTGCGCACGACCCCCACCCAGGTCTGCCCAAGGCGACTTGGATGAGGTTAACTACTTTTTAGTTCCCTGTGTCACCAAAGGGTGGGTTTTTCCCTCTATTCTGGGGCATGTGTTTCTGTCTACACTTGGTCCATTCACCTGTATTTGCCTTTGTAAAACTCTCCCTACTGTCTGCGCTGCCTGTAGCTCTTGATATTGGATGTGTGTTGCTAAATGGTCTTAGCTTTATTTAGGCCCCATGGCGTAGGTTTATTCAACGTATTAGACCGGCTGGCGACATACATTCAATGTTCTGTTAAGTTTGGTTTTTTTCACAAGCAGTGCAGGCACGTCCTAAGAAAGTCTTGTTGCTGTCGGGACGTTAAGCAATGTACAATCAATCAATCAATCGTGCGCACGAAGGAGAAGAAGAAGAAGAGCAGAAAACTCGTTATACGACATTCAACCTTCATAGTTTAACCCATTCTACCTCAGACACACCACAGCAAGATAAGGATCGACCATGATAGTTCAAGGGTGATGCCAGAATAGCTTGGCGCCTATGGGCGCCAAGCTACTCTGGCATCACCCTTGAACTATCATGGTCGATCTGTGTCCTGCTCTGCAATGCAGTCTTCAGAGGACAACGGCAACATTTAAGGATTTCGGTGATGGGGTAGAAGGAGTTAACTTTGCCCTTTCGTCAGGTATTACTGCAAGACATACTAGCAACATTTATACATGAGATATTGCGATGTGTTAACGCTTTACTGCCTGGGGCAGGTCGCTTTAAAATATTCCCTCTTTTCATCGACGAAACGAAACTGACGCCTGCCGAGACAAAGGTCTTTGCGGAGTAGGGGGGGGGGGGGGGGGGGGGGGAACCTCACGTAAATAGCCGACATTTCTGTCCACTTTAATTTGACGCGTATCTTCTTTACAGTTCAACGCCAGTTGTTGAATTTAAATCGACCGTGCTAGCTGAGGGGTACTGCCTGATTAGGCTGGCGCCTGTCGGCTCCAAGCTAATCAGGCAGTACCCCTGAGCTAGCATGGTCGATACATATTTTGCGAGCTAAGCGGTGCTTGGCTGTTGATCGGGAAAGGTGAGACGTGTTGGCGGTGGGCATGATGCGGCTAAGAGTCTGGTGGTTTGGCTTTACGCGAGGTAATCGATCATGTCACTATGATTTTAGGGAAGGGAAAAAGGTCGCGAGAGGAATGAATTTGAGGATTTCTTTTTTAACCCATTCAGCCCCGACGCTCTACAGCAGAAGATAGATCGACCATGATAATTCAAGGGTAGTGCCAGATTAGCTTGGCGCCTGTCGGCGCCAAGATAATCTGGCACTACCCTTGAATTATCATGGCCGATCCATCTCCTGGAACTGGTGCATAGTCGTTAGATGACGCCTCCTAAATTTGGGAAATACGGCCTTCGGGTTGAATAAGTTAATCTAGTCAAGAAATCGCCCAAAACGTGTCTTTTGAGGTGGGCACGCGCGTGGACATGTGATCTACGGTATCTACGCGCACGCACTCACGCACGCACGCACGCGCGCCTCTCGCGCACCAGCACGCACACGCAAGCACCCATGCACGCACCCACACACGTACCACCACCGCGCGACCGCACGCACACACACACACACACACACACACACACACACACACACACAGACTGGTACATACGACCAACATTACCGCCTCACTACACGCACACGCGCTCTCACGCACCCACGCACACAAACACACACTATATGCACACACATACGCACACACACACACACACAAACACATCACACCACTCGCACGCATTTACACACACACGCACACATCACACCAAGCACACGTACACACACACACACACATACACACACTCACACATACACACACACACATACACACACACGCACACACACACACACACACACACACACACACACACACACACACACACACACACACACTTCGACCTGGCTAACGAACTTTGAGATGAGAGAGATAGGCTTGTACTGTTGTTGCTGCTGGTCGATGGTGGTTGATTGTGTTGGTGCTGGTGGACCAAACTGCACGAGAATAAATAAGTAGGTCTGTTGGCGTCACACGCGGAGACCCTGACAACGACGGAGATATTTTTATTTTCCCCGGTAAATGTTTTCCTTGTCAAACTTTCCCTTGCTCTCGTAGTTCTACTTTACAAACTAACTGCATGGGGAAAACTTCAGTTCAGATAAACCTGTTTTGAGTATCCACCGTCTTTTCAAGTGTCAGAAGAAGTGGTTTAAAATACAGGTGCTCTCACAACAGAATTTCTGGAGGGCAGTAAGTGTCGCCTGTCATTAAAGACCATCATTTAGACTCATGGCCACAGCCGCAGTCTTTAATGACAGTTGACCTCTCGTAAGGTCTTTAACCCCTTCACTGCCAAGAAAATGTGAACGCGATCCAACTGCAAGAGGCATAGATCCTCATGAGTCCCCGCGACTGCGGTAAGTTAGTGCGACTGCGGGGGCTCATGAGGATCTATGCCTCTTGC
>BTPG01000005.1:41294979-41317479 GCA_036245525.1 Semisulcospira habei
TGCTGCAAACTTTGAGTGGTACGATAATTTTCTTAGTATGTTTGATAAAGCCTGTAAACCTAATTCTAATGTCATACTTATGGGAGATTTTAATATAGACATGTTAAGGTCTCATCATGCATGGGACTCTACGATGACGTTGCTGGGTCTTAAACAGTTAGTCACTTCGCCGACACGAATAACACCAACAACATCTACACTCATAGACCATATCTATGCCACAAAGCCAGAGTCTGTTCATAATGTGTCTGTCGGTAACCTTGGCATCAGCGATCACTTTCCCATCAGCTGTACGTGGTCCACTAAGTTCCCAAAAGCAAAGAAAGGATGTCATACATATATCACCTATCGTTCTTTTAAAAAATTTAGTGAGAGCGACTTTTTATCTGACCTTAATAACGCACCTTTTGAGGAAGTGCTTAGTGAAACTGACCCTGACAGCGCTCTGTCTGTCTGGTATAGCATTTTTCTTACTATTTTAAATAAACACGCGCCTGTGCGGCGGAGGCGAGTCAAACACGCTTCACTCCCGCCGTGGCTGACTCAAGACATTATTCAGGCCATGAGGGTGAGAGATGATCTGAGAAAACAGAAGTTTTTTGCTGAATTTAAACGTGAGCGCAATCGTGTCAAATGTTTAGTGCGGCAGGCTAAAAAATCTTTTATTGATCGTTTGATTAAACAAGACAAAGATATGTCCATGCTCTGGCGCGCTATGGCAGTAGTGACTGGAGTCAAGAGTAGGAAATCCGCTGTAATCCCGACTACTCTGACTGCCGATAATTTTAACGATCATTTCCTTTCAATTGCCGAGTCCCTGGTCCCCTCTAAAACAAATTCTCGGCCTTATACCTGTCCTGACACCCTGATTGATTTCTGTAGAACGCGAACTGCGAGATTTCATCCTTTTGCTATTCCACCCCTGGCAGTTCACGAGGTTGGTAAGACAATAAGTTCCATGAAGAATAAAAAATCTTCCGGGCCAGATGAAATAAGCCCCAAAATACTGAAACTATCACTTCCCTATGTTGTAGAAACAATAACTTATGTCTACAATTTATGCATACAGAAAAATGTTTTCCCAAAAGAACTAAAAAAAGCTAAAGTTATTCCCCTACCTAAAACAAAAGATCTGTCCGATGTTAACAATTATCGCCCCATTTCACTTTTGTCTGTCTTAAGTAAACCCCTTGAACGACACATTCATAAGCATCTGTTAGAATACCTGGGAAAACACAAATTAATCCACCCCCTCCAGTCAGGTTTTCGCCCGAAGCATAGTTGTCATACAGCCTTATCGCGACTTACTGACACGTGGCTAAGTTCAATGAACAAAGGCGAATTCACAGGTGCTGTTTTCATAGACCTTCGGAAAGCTTTCGACATGGTAGATCATGAAATTCTCCTTTCCAAGCTCAGCATATATCTGGATGGTTCATTTTCAAGTAACTGTTTTCATACATCAGACGGCAGTTCTCAGGCATCTATTCATTCCTTTAAAACAACCTCGTTTTTCGCTTCCTATCTTACAGACAGACAGCAGCGCGTGATAGCCAATGGATCTTACTCTTCAAGTGGTTTAGTAACAAGAGGAGTGCCCCAGGGCTCTGTCCTGGGACCTCTTCTCTTTTGCATATTTATCAATGACCTGCCACTACATTTTACGAATGACAGAATTGAATGTGACTTGTTTGCCGATGACGCAACAATCCACACCCCCGATAAGTGTATCGAGTCTTTAAATGATCGTTTGCAACAGGGACTGAGTGAAATTTCCAAATGGTGTGAAAATAATGCAATGATCCTTAATCCCACCAAAACCGAATGTATGACGATAGCAACCCGTCAGAAGCATCAGCTCAAGCCACTTTTGCTTAGCCTGGAAATCCAAGACCACACCATTACACAAGTAACTGAACATCGCCTACTTGGAGTTATTGTTGATAACCAGATGAAATGGCAATCTCACATCAATGGTGTCTGTAAAACTGTGTCTAGAAATGTGTTTATGCTGTCTAAGCTAAAATATTTTATTGATGTCGACACTTGCAAACTATTTTACAATGCCCATGTCAAATCCCACATCGATTATGCCTCCACGACATGGGACGGCAGTGGTGACATACACATGAAGAGGCTTAACTCCTTGCATCGCAGGGCAGTGAAGCAGATCCTGCCTGATCCAGCTCTTTCTACTGACCAAAAATTTGAAAAACTAAAAATGCTTCCTCTTGACAAGCACCATCTCTTTAACAAAGGGGTAGTCATGTATAAAATCTGGAATGAAATCCACCCAGAATACTTATGTAATCTCTTCACCAAGGTAGCTTCAGGCTATTCAACATCAAGGCGAAACTTCGTCACACCACGCCCGAGGATAGATTTATTTAAAACTACCCTTGCTTTCTCGGGCGCCTCGTTTTGGAATAAACTGCCAGCGCACATAACACACACTGGTTCACTCCCCTCTTTCAAGGAAAGCCTCTTCAAGCACCTGCTATCTAACAGCTCATTCACTGGTTCGGGTATCTCCATCGCCTAAAGCCTTGATATTAACCTCCGCGCGCACGTGCGTGTATATGGGTGTGTGTGCGCGCGCGCGTGCGTGCGTGCGTGCGTGCGTGCGTGTGTGTGTGTGTGTGTGTGTGTGTGTGTGTGTGTGTGTGTGTGTGTGTGTGTGTGTGTGTGTGTGTGTGTGTGTGAGCATGCGGCGCGAGCGTGCGCGCGTGTTTGATTTCAGTGAAAAAAGGAATTTTAAAGACTATCTTTTTTTTTTTTTTTTCCTTCGTTCACATTGTTAGTAATCATAATTGGTGCCCTCCATTTTGCCTTATCCATCTCTTTTTGAACGACTTGTTATATTATGTGCACTTTCATGTTAGTAGCTTTGTACCTTTAGCAGATTTATACCTTTGTAGTTTAGAAACGGCAAGCGTGAAAAATGGCACATGTGCTAACTGCTTCTTCCGTTCAGAAATAAAGTTTCATTTCATTTCATTTCATTTCATTTCATTTCATTTCATTTCATTTCATTTCATTTCTCTCTCTCTCTCTCTCTCTCTCTCTCTCTCTCTCTCTCTCTCTCTCTCTCTCTCTCTCTCTCTCTCTCTCTCTCTCTCTCTCTCTCCCCCTTATTTTTTGAGTTACCCTTAAGACGGTTTCACAACTACCTACTCTCCACTTATACCAATATTCTCTTACTGATTTTGATTCTTTGCTTTGTTTTCATGACTTATTACTTGTTGTGTACCGTGCTAAATGCTGGGGTTTTTTTCCCGGGGTCCTCCCGTTTTTCCCCGAGGTAGTCCTCAACTTGAAGGTGATATAAAGTTTGCCTTCGGGTTGGTGTTTAGCAGGCTTTGTGTATTAGACACTCAGCCTACTTCGTGCCCAAGGGTACTCCCCATTCGTTCTCTCTCTCTTTCTCTCTCTCCGTCTCTCTCTCTCTCTCTCTCTCTCTCTCTCTCTCTCTCTCTCTCTCTCTCTCTCTCTCTCTCTCTCTCTCTCTTCTCTCTCTCTCTCTCTCTCTTTCTCTCTCTCTCTCTCTCTCTCTCTCTCCTCTCTCTCTCTCTCTCTCTCTCTCTCTCTCTCTCTCTCTCTCTCTCTCTCTCTCTCTCTCTCTCTCTCTCTCTCTCTTTCTCTGGCCTCATCTACACGCCTTTTCTTTCGCTCGCTCCTGCACGTGCTTGCACACACTCTTGTCTCTCGTGTTCAGGTTCTTTCCGAGTCTCTCTCTTACGCGATTTTTCGTTGACGTCATTTTTACTTTTTCCGCACTTTTGTTCTTCCTTTTCTTTTCTTTTATTTTACGTCACCTCCTTCAGTTGCCACATTCCTTCTGCCATTGAAGATAAGTAGCGGCTAATCTCTATGTTTGTTTGTTTGTCTATTTTGACAAAGGGTATTTACCCGAAATATTAATAAATTGTGTTGTACCCGTCTTTTCTAAGCGTGTTTCTTTCTCCGTTGGGTACTTCTTTGCATATTACACGCTTGGCAGTCACCTTTTTGGTCTGGATTGGTTATAAACGAGAGTTCAAAATCGAGACAGCAGTTCAAATAAAAGACTTCTTAAAAACATTCCTTTTGGCAAGTGGCATGTTGAAACGTCTGCCTGATGGTAGCATTTGAAACTGATCAGATAGTGGGTGACGAGGATCATTGACAATGCTAGCAGCTATCCTTCGGACAGCTCTATGGTACAGATCATCTACTGGGTACTGTCCTAGGCCAATGATCTTCTCAGCTGTTCTGACGATACGTGACAATCTCGTGCAAACGGCACGTAGTCGTTATGTAACACTTCTAAAAATTGAGAAATGGCCTTGGTGTTAAAAGGGTTAAATACCTTACTGCGTGCTTTAACATCGTACAGGTCGCCCACTTCCAATGCCAGTTTCACTAATACTAGTCCAAATGATGTACCACTTGGTCAAAGAGTTTAGAGGCTAGCGTAGCCACTTCTAATCCGCTCGGCTTGGTCGATGGAAATACAGAGAGTGGCTATATGTTTGTGATTAAAGGGACCATGCTACAGTATCTGCTGCTTCAGTAGCTGTATGCTAGCCATAAATGAAAAGCGGAAATGAAACAGAATCGATACACTTACGAAGATACTGCTCGAAATGTGCTTCCGACTGATGCTCGCGGTTGTCAGTCTCGCGTGACCCAACTGTCAGTAGTTGACATATTATGACGATATAAAACATGTCAGTGCACAACCTTCTCTCCTGCCCAGCTATTATAAAGTACACAATCTGCTGCCACCCCAGGGGTAAGCTACCTACCGTCTTAGAATGGCAGCCACCTTCAAGAACCTCTGCAAGGACTGAGCATGGTTCTTCAGGTACAAAATACAAAATATTGTCCGCACTCCAACAGAACGGCAAACACCCCCGAAATATCAGGGGCTCATGAGGATCTGTGCCTCTTGCTAGCAAGCCTCTGCTCTATTTATGTCAGTGCGTATGAGACGAAGTAGAGGAATGTGTTTATAGGGTTCGAGTACTTGCGGAAGTCTTGCCAGCATTGTTTTACAGACGGGAAGTGCAAAATTTGCTGCCACTCGAACACCTACAGTCTGCATGCGGCGTAGATCCACATGAACCTCTGCAGATGTAGGTCTCATGCTGATCTATGTCTGTTGCTCAAAGGCCAAGAACGTCTCAGTTTTAACACTTTCACGGCTAGTGGATGCAGATTTAGTGGGGATTTTTTGGGTACATCTTTGCTGATTAATACCACGCCAAAGAGTCCCGTCAGTTACATGGATTCAAAGTGGTGTCAGCAAGAGGCATAGATCCTGATGAGCCCCCGCAACTGCCTCTTGTAGTTGGGTCGTCAGTGTTGACTTTTTCTTGACAGGCAAAGGATTTAAGGAAGCCATGAAAGTATTGTTTACAAGCTGTACGCTTGGTCAACACCCGCTGAGACATGGCGATGTGTCGCCCAAAATGACAGCAGGCAAGACAGGGACAACTCGGCTCTCTCTCTCTCTCTCTCTCTCTCTCTCTCTCTCTCTCTCTCTCTCTCTCTCTCTCTCTCTCTCTCTCTCTCTCTCTCTCTAAAATGTTCACTGAATATAAGCAACAGCGTAACCGTGTTAAATACATGATCAGAGAGGCAAGAAAAAAGTTAGTTCGTGACACGGTTAAAGACAGCAAAGATACCTCTACTATATGGCGCCTTCTAAACACACTTACTAGGGGGTCTCCAAGTACCGCAACTACCATTCCCACTAATCTTACTGCTGATACATTCAATGACCATTTTCTTTCGATTGCCAAATCTCTAATATCGCCAAGCCAGGATAACACTTATCACCGTTCAAATTTGCTGTCTGAGTTTTGTCAACAAAGAACAATGGGCACAGCCCCCTTCAACATCCCTATGTTAGCTGTTCATGAAGTGGGTTTACTTATAAGTAACCTTCCAAATAAAAAGTCCTCGGGGCCTGATGACATCAGCCCGAAAATACTTAAACTGTCTCTCCCATACATTGTAGAATCCTTAACTTATATTTATAATCTCTGTATCCAGCATAACACTTTTCCTAACGAACTTAAATATGCCAAAGTAATTCCACTTCCAAAAACAAAAGATCGTTCTGATCCTAATAATTATCGGCCTATTTCTTTATTATCTGTTTTGTCCAAACCACTGGAAAGGCACGTTCATAAACACCTGCTTGCTTACCTAGAAAACCGTAAGCTCTTCCACCCTTTCCAATCCGGATTTCGTCCGCAGCATTCATGCCACACAGCACTTACACGCCTTGTTGACACATGGCTCAAGGGTATGAATAAGTCACAGTTAACAGGAGTAGTCTATCTGGATTTTAAGAATGCTTTTGATCTGATTAACCATACTATTCTGACTGCTAAGCTTCACACATACCTCAATAACGGAGACGCAGTTGCTTTTTTCACATCTTACCTTACTAAAAGAAAACAAAAGGTTCTTGTTCATGGCTCATACTCCTCTCTCAAAGATGTAAGCTTCGGTGTGCCCCAAGGGTCTGTACTGGGCCCTCTACTGTTTTGCTTATTTATCAATGATTTGCCTCTACATATTACTTGCCAAGATGTACAATGCGACCTTTTTGCTGACGACACCTCAGTTCATACTACTAGTAAAGATATACAGGTAATTTCCGACAACCTACAACAAAGTCTTCATGAAGTATCAGCTTGGTGTATAAACAATTCTATGGTTGTTCATCCAGCCAAAACGAAATCGATGGTAGTCGCCACGCGCCAAAAACAGCAGATAATGCCTCTATTACTTAACCTTTCACTTAAAGGTAGTCAGGTAGAACAGGTAAATGAACATCGAGTACTGGGGATTAAAATCGACAGTCAGCTAAAATGGCAAGCTCATACAGACGCCTTATGCAAAATAGTAGCCAAAAATCTCTTTATGTTATCAAAACTGAAATATTATACTGATTCAGATACCCGTAAACTATTTTATAACGCTCACATACGTTCTTATATCGATTACGCGTCATCGGTATGGGATGGGTGTAGTGAGGTCCATTTAAAGAGACTCAATTCCCTACACAGACGAGCGGCCAAAATAATCTGCCCTGATCAACACCTTAGCACTGAAGAAAAGCTCTCAAAAGCAGGTCTCCTGCCACTTCAAGATCATTTTAAATATAACAAAGCAATCTTTATGTTCAAAGTGTGGAAACGCAAAACACCTGAGTACATCTCCACTTTGTTCCGTAAGTCTGAGTCCAAGCTTGGAAACATCAGAAAGCTTTTCATAGTCCCAAAACCAAGGATCGATCTATATAAAACTAGCTTATCCTTCTCAGGGGCACTTATCTGGAATGCCCTTCCAGACCATGTAAAATCCGCCTCCTCGCTAGCCTGTTTTAAAAAGGGTCTCTTCAAATATTTTGTGGATCACTCGTAGGGATGACTCAACCACTTGTATTATATGTTTCTTTTTATGCTGGGTCCAATTTATTCCCAATTAAGTCTGTTATCCTTTTCAATTATCATTTGGACTACTTAGCTCTGTCTATGTGTGAAGGGGGGTGGGTGGGGTGGGGGGTGTCTGTGAGTCTATGAGTATGTCTGTCTATGTGAATAGTGTTGTCATCTCTTTGCAAGTATTATGTTTACTTATATGTATGTATATTTGTAGTTAGTCTTGTAGTTGTTAGCAACGGCAGGTTTGTAAAATGGCTGTGTCGATGACGATGTCAATGCCTAAACCGTTGTAAAATAAAGTTTCATTGATTCATTGATTCATTGATTCTCTCTCTCTCTCTCTCTCTCTCTCTCTCTCTCTCTCTCTCTCTCTCTCTCTCTCTCTCTCTCTCTCTCTCTCTCTCTCTCTCTCTCTCTCTCTCTCTCTCTCTGTGTTTGTGTGTGTGTGTGTGTGTGTGTGTGTGTGTGTGTGTGTGTGTGTGTGTGTGTGTGTGTGTGTGTGTGTGTGTGTGTGTGTGTGTGTGTGTGTGTGACGGCAAGCATGAAACATGGCGCACGTGCCGACTGCTTATTTTTTGGAGAAATAAAATTTCGTTTCATTTCTCTCTCGACGAGCACAAAACGGCTGCTGAGCTCGATACTAAGGGGAGTGAACAAAGCGAATTTGCAGGAATGCTGAAACAATATACAGAGTTGTATCCCTTTACTTCCGATCGCTGGGTTTGGGTTTTTTTTGTGGGGGGTTTTTTTTTTTTTTTCGTTTTTTATTCTGATTTTCACCTGTGCAATTGGAAGTTGCAACATTATAAAAAATAAATTCTCCCATTTAGCCCCGTCGCGCCACAGCAGGAGATGGATCGACCATGATAATTCAAGGGTAGTGCCAGATTAGCTTGGCGCCATCAGGCGCTAAGCTAATCTGGCACTACCCCTTGACCATTGAATTATCAAGGTCGATCCGTCTCCCGCAGCTAGTTCAAAGCCATTAGATTTCACCTCCACAACTTGTGGTCTTGTGGTTAAATGGATTGATTTAGAGTAAAGCTCGGTTGTAACAAAATGCCGAAAGGACATTTCCTTCCTTGCATTCACCGTTATAATTCTTCTTTAGTGTCAACATTTCGTTGTCGGTGAGGGCTGTCTGGTGTGTCCGTTGTTGGTTTTATAGTACACGTGTGTCTTTTTATGTGTGATCATTTTTTGGTTGTTGGTGTGTTATTGTTATTTTTCTTGTATATCTTGTTGCGTGAGTGTGTGTGTGTGTGTGTGTGTGTGTGTGTGTGTGTGTGTGTGTGTGTGTGTGTGTGTGTGTGTGTGTGTGTGTGTGTTAGGGACTATAAAAATATGTGTTGTAGGATGCAAGGTGTATGTATGTTAGTATGTCATTTGTACGGCGCCTAGAGCTTTTCTATTGAATGTATAGGCGCCTTAAAAATATACATTATTATTATTATTATTATTATTATTATTATTATTATTATTATTATTATTATTATTATTATTATTATTATGTTTGAAGTTCGTCATAAAGGCGACCGTTAACTCATTCAGCCCGACAGCCGTATTTCCCAAATTTGGGAGGCGTCATCTAATGACTATGTACCAGTTGCAGGAGATGGATCGACCATGATAATTTAAGGGCAGTGCCAGATTAGCTTGGCGCCGACAGGCGCCAAGCTAATCTGGCACTATCCTTGAATTATCGTGGTGGACCCATCTCCTGCTGTACTGTGTCAGGGCTGAATGGGTTAATTATAACATCCACCTCGACACAGTTCAACGAGACTGATGTAGATCGCAGATTACAGTTGAAGGGTGGTGCCGCGGTCGATCTGTGTACAGTTACCGGGGTGAGATGACCGTTGTTGCCTGCTCGGCGTTGAACCCAAATAACTAACTAAATGAACCCCACATTTTGGACATTTTGACTTCAGTTAACTGAACTTCAAAGTGAAAACCACACGGGACTTGTTCGTCATTGTCAGTGCAGACTGTCAGGTTTGTCCCCCGGCCATGTGTCCCGTAAGCTAGAGGCGTGCATTTGCATGAGGTGCAGGAGATCATAGGACTCTGCGGCCCCCCCCCCCCCCCCCCCCCCCGGCTTAGTCCCAGTACCACAGGCGTTGATTTTACGTGACAATTATTTGTTCGAGAATAGGCGAAGATCATCAATCAACTTCAACTGTTTTCAACCCACCTACATATATCCCCACCACCACCCCCACCGCCGCCCCCCCACCCCCACCTCCCCCCTCTCCCCCCTCCCCGCCCCTCATCTGGCACTACCCTTAAATTATCATGATCAATCCGTCTCCTACAACTGGTACATAGTCGTTAGGCACCACCTCCAACATTTGAGAAATGGGACCTTGGGGCTGAGGGTTAACCTTCCGCACTGACGTAGAAACTCTGGGGGCCGGACGTGGCTTGGGAAGACGTCTTCTCAGTAAACATGGTGTGTCCGTATCTGCTTGTTTTACTATATGGCAGTCATCGCTTTGTCTGGATGTCTTATTTTACTATGGCTGTTCCTCGTCTAGCCCTACCTTCCTATATTAAAGCACATTTGGGTTATACCTCCTCCAGGCCCAGCCGTCGGTTAGTCACGTTCGGGGTTTAACGTCCACGGCACCGAAGTGATAATGGGCGGCCGTGACGGGCGGGTTTATGGGGGACAGAGAAATCTATTCCCTATGGAGTACAACCTGAACACTGATCGATCCAGGCGCACTGCAACTGTAGCACTTTGATTTACCAGGACCTTTCAACGGACATGCTATGGAACAAGCCCGTCCTTTTTCCCAGCCGTCAAAACACTCAATAGAGCTTTTCTTACAGGCACACAAAGCAGGACATTATACGAGTACATGTAGGATATTATTGACAGGAAATTTGAATGTGTGCGTTGTATATAGACATGTTCAATCCAGTTGTGTTGTACCCGTCTTTTCTAAGCGTGTTTCTTTCTCCGTTGGGTACTTCTTTTTATAGACATGTTGCTTCTGGGGGTTTTCCCCCACACTACCCCACCCCCAACTCCAACCCCCGGGGCCTTTCCTCTCTCTTCGTCATCCCCATCCCTCCCTCACCCACCTCCCTTTCTGTCATTTCAATGTTTAACCCCTTGAGTACCGTTCGGCCGGAAAAGACGTGTAACTGCGCGTCTTTTTCGCTGAGCGGGATCGTCAGTAGCAGTAAATGACTGAATTAACCCCTTACCTCCTGGGGCAAAGTCGACCGCTACCCAGCTGCAAGAGACATAAACCCTCATGAGCCCCCGCAGTCGCATTAACTTACCGCAGTCGCGGGGGCTTATGAGGGTTTATGACTCTTGTGAGTTGATGCTCGTTATGCCTATTTTAGGTTCTATTTACATCTGTTCCTTCACGCGAATGTCGGTCAGCACGCAAGCGGTTTCAGACGCGAAATGCGTGGTCACTGACAGCGAAGCGGTTAAGACTCGGGCCCAACCTCCGGTTAGAAATCTTCCTTCGCCTTTGTACCGCGTAAAATAAAGGTTCCTAGCCCGTCACGGTTCCATACTGTCCGTGACCCCTGCACATGTAGATAGGGACGGGTCATGGACGTGTGAATCTTCTACACCATCACTCTGTGGGCAGCGGCACTGATGAAAATTCATGTCGCTTGTCGAGGGATGGTGTGAATTCTGTGTTAGTTATCGTTTTAGTGTGGAAAACTCAGCTGTCTGCATATGCCATTCCAACTAAGAAAGAAACACAATTAGAGAAGACAGTTACAACACAATTTTTTTCAATAAATAAGAGTTGTCAAACGGTAAATATCTAATTGTGTATTTGTTTGCATATTTTGCAAATTTAAACCCGATTTATGAGTAAATTGTGTTGTATCTGTCTTTTCTAAGCGTGTTTCTGTCTTCGTTGGGATGTTCCCTGCATTGATTCCTCTTTGCAGTCATCATTGTGGGTTTGGATTTTTTTAAATCTGCAAACAGCGTCTTGTTTTAGATACATCGGGGAATCTCTGTCGTCGACAAAGAAAACGAATAATTATGAAAAATAAGTAATACGAATAAACTTCGAAAATGTGTGTGTGCTGATTCGTGATTTTTCACATTGCTACTCTAGACCATAAGGTCCAAAATCCACACATGCATCTTCGATGTCAGTTTTCTCGTATTACATAAAGGTCTCCAATGCGACAAACTGCGACAATGCATCCTTCGCGTGTGGGTAGCGGTTTTAGTCGCGATGATTCCGATAGGAATCATCGCGAATAAAACCGCTACCCACACGCAAATGGTTAATTTTTTGTTTTCTGTGTGGTTACGGTAATAGTCGTGTTGTAAAGGTCGCAGTGTATTTACTGCCGCGCGGGAAGCTGGCTGTTTTTTGTGAAATTTGGATTGAAGAGGTGAAACTGAAGTGGATGAAACACCGCCGGATATTTGAATCATGACGGGTCATGGGGAGATTCTTGGTCACGACTGTGAGATTACGCGTTGTGCCTCTTGTTAGATTTGGGCGTTGCTTCTGACTGCTGGAGGCGCGAAACGTGCAAGCTCGGGGAATTTTCTTCGGATCGTTTGTCAAAAGATACAATGAATACACTGACGAGCGAAAGAAATGCGACATTTCCGAAATGCGCATTCTTATGCTCGTCAGTACAGTGATCCAGACCAAAAGGTACTGCCAGGTGTGAAATGCAAAGAGTACCCACGAGAAAGAAACGCTTAGAAAAAACGGTACACACAATTTAATATTCGGTAAATACCTTTGTCAAAATAGACAAACAACAGAGACATAGCCGCTACTTCTATGCAAAGGATGTGGCAACATTGAGTTGCCACATTCCTCTGCATGAGATAGTAGCGGCTATGTCTCTGTTGTTGTCTATTTGACAAGGTATTCCCGAAATTAATAATGTGTGTACCGTTTTTCTAAGCGTGTTCTTTCTCGTTGGTACTCTTAGTGTACAAGTGGCATCGCACTTCGCAACCAGATCTGTGTGTGTGTCTGTGTCCAATGGACAGGTCTGCTATGGACATGTTTGACCACTGAAAAAGAAGTCGTTTTCAGTTTAGTTTTAGAATGTGAGTGTCTTTGGTGGCGTGAAAAGATTTTTTTATACTATTTAACCCCTTCACTGCCGAGGAAAAAGGTGACGTTACAACTGCAAGAGACTGCAAGACACATAGACCTCATGACCCCGACTGGGCTCTGAGATCAGTCCTGCAGACGTCTCATCTTCCGGACGACGTACGCTGTCGACGCTGAGGATCTTGGCTAGGACGTACCCAGTAGTGATCTGTACCATGACGTCGAGGTGCTGCTAGCATGCAGATCTATACCACTCTTGTCAGTCTCCATCAGCAGCGTTTCACTGCCTGCAAAGATGTTTAAGCTTTCACTGCTGTCTCGAGACTCCGTACGCCGCGATAAGTATGATCTACTTAACATTACCTCCCATCTTGTGACAGATTGCTTGTGATAGATTGCTGCAATGATAATTTTTCATGATATGCTCTTGTAGCGTTTGTTAATGTCTTATATTGTTGTTTCATGACGAGCCGAAAGGCAAATTTCTGTCGTGCTCTGACTCGAACAGACAATAAAGTTGTATTGTATTGTATTGTATTTTTTATGTTGAAAGATTTCAGAAACAAAAATGTACGTACAGTGGCGGGGATGGGGTTAAAGTGACATTCTCCAGGCGATAGATGTTTAATAGTTCACAAACTCTCCAAGTTAAAAGTGTCCTTGTTATCTTTTATAATAATTCTGCACGAAAAATACACATTAATCTTTTTCATTGTGAAGTTTGACTCTTGCAAAAAGTGAAAGAAATTTCTGCTTTACTGCAGGCCATATTCGGTTCAAACTCACACCCCGACACAGATAAATTGTACAGTGTTGAAAACGTTTCTCCTGCTTGAAAGATTCAAAATTTATTATATCTGTGTCCTCTGGGTATGAAGGAATTGGAGCGAATGTGGACACTGGCAGACACAAATATTCAATCAAGGCCACACTGAAAATAATATTAATTTCTCACTTGGCAATGGCATACTGAAGGAGCAAAAGAAATCCGACATTTTTGCAATCATCGGAAACACTGATGGACATCGTTCCCGCCACGGTCCGGTTTAAAGGTGACGCTATGAAATTGACTTCCTGGAGCGTTTGCCGTAACGGCCATTGGACACCTCAGAGGGCCAGTACATTGACCGCAGGGTGCATGTCTACAAGCGATGGCCTTGACCAGTAGAATCTTTCAAGAGTCGTGAATTCGCATGAGCCCCTGCTAATGAGAATTCACGCCTCTTGTCGATACTGATCGGTCCTCATCCGCACTTGCTTACTTGCTTATCTGTGTTTCTCAGAGGGGGATGTAGGGGTTGACCTAGGGTGTATCACTATCGGTTGTGAGTCAGTATAACTCGAGCAAATTGTATCGTTACATGTGGTAATGTTCGTGCATCTACTGGGGAATCAGGTATTCCGACACTATAGCGCACCTCGTTTGTGAGTATTTCTCTGCACTTCTAAGTTCGGAGAAGACATGGGTTATAAGAGCCTGATCCTTCTATCAGGAATGATTGTCTTATCTACCTGCGTATTTCTGTGGGCTGCGATTGGTGCTGAGGCGGGCAGGGATAATGTGTCTGTCAGCGCTGTGATCCCTTGGTTTGAGACGACATTCTGCAGCGCTAGCTCACTATCTGGTTTGTGTGTATCACGATGGCCGTAGCAGGCGACAAGTTGTCCGGATTGACATGAAAAATTCATTAGTTGCTTCTCAACCGCGCTGTGGTCAGTCTACCTCGTATGGGATGACCTAGACTTTCATTGCTGTGTTCATGTGGCCGTGAGCAAGTCTGCCGTGCGTAGGCTGTCTATAGGCACACACACTCTTGGGCAAGAGTAGCACAAATACCGTACGTTCATGATTGGACATTTGTAGAGTGCTGAAAAAAAAGTCCATGCTGGGCAGACTCGTCTTCTTGACAGTGCAGATGTTTCGAACCTTTTTGTTTCAAATTTGTTTAGGACCAGGAATAGGCCTGTCTCCGTTAATGGATGCAAGGTTGTGAGGGACTCCTGTACTAAAAATGGCATCATTTATCATATTTTTAGATTGATGGCTGAATACTGAACTTTAGTCTTAGGATTTTTTTTTAAAGTCAAGCGTCATCCATTGATTTTGTAATACTACACCCCCACCCAGGTCTGCCCTGGGGGACTTGGGTGGGGTTAACTACTTTTTAGTTCCCAGGGTCACCCTGGTCAGCCCCACAGGGTGGGTTTTCCCTCTATTCTGGGGCATGTGTTTCTGTCTACCCTTGGTCCATTCACCTGTATTTGCCTTTTTAAAACTCTCCCTACTGGTCTGCGCTGCATGTAGTTCTTGATATTGGATGCGTGTTGCTAAATGGTCTTAGCTTTATTTAGGCCCCATGTCTTAGGTTTATTTAACGTATTGGACCGGCTGGCGATATACATTCAATGTTCTGTTTAGTTGTTGGTTGTTTTTTTTTTTTTTTGTTTGTTTTTTTTGGTTTTTTTTTTTGTTTTGTTTTGTTTTTTTCACAAGCAGTGCAGGCACGTCCTGAGAAAGTCTTGTTGCTGTCGGGACGTTAAGCAATGTACAATCAGTCAATCATTGTAATACTACAACACGCATTTCTATTCAAGAAGTTTCGATTTTCTCATAATTATATAAACACTTCGGCTATCGCATAAATATCGGTAGCGCCTTTTGGCGAGGTGATTCCTGCAGGAGTCACCTCGACAAAAAGCGCTCCCGACAGCCAAAGGGTTTAGAATTGCTCGTTGAATTAGCAGATGAAGCCCAGTGAACAAAACGCCCATGGGCGGGCAACAGTTTTCGTCGGCCCACGTTTAACAGAAAGTAGGACTTCTCCTTTACGGAGTTCAATTACTTGATGGTTTTGGTGGCCTTTGGAGTCATGGACTTATCAGTCATAATGCGTGTTGAAAAAAAGCGGGTAAATTGTTTGTTTGCTTCACAAAATATTGACCCCTTTAGTGCCAGCGTGCATGATGTACACAAAGGCCAATGTTCCTGAATACATCAAAGGTTAACGGCTTAATAAGCTTGCGGAATTCTGCTCGCAAATCGGAAAGGTTTTTACGGAAATGTCTTTGAGCGTCGTGCTATGGCATATTTTCCGAGGGACTCTCTCTCTCTCTCTCTCTCTCTCTCTCTCTGTGTGTGTCTTTAACCCGCTCAGTACCAACGTGCCAGTGACTGTTTTTCTGAAAGTTTCGTTCATTCAACACCAAAAAACCCTGGCTGTCCCAGGAACAGGATTCAAAGTGGTGTCAGCAAGAGGCATAGATCCTCATGAGCCCCCGCAACTGCGGGGGCTCATGCGGATCTATACCTGTTGTAGTTGGGTGGCGTTCAAATGTTTTTCAGCACTGAACGGGTTAATATGCCGTCAGATTTTTTTTTAATTGACCTAATAGCGAGCACATAATCCGTCCATGCCTTCGGGTTTTGACATCAAGTCTTCTTCAGCACGTGCCACTCGCTAGGGCACGTGAGTGTGGACAGGCCCTCGTCAATCTCTTTCCATCTGCAAGAGGCATAGATCCTCATGAACCCTTGCAGCCGCTGGGGGCTCATCAGGATCTGTGCCTCTGGCTGGCCTCAGTGTAGCTCTATACGCTACAGACCGCAGGAGTTTGTGACAATGATGAAACTTGACATCGCAAGGGTTGGTGTACATTTGTAAGCGGCGATGCGATGTTTGTAGGGCTGGTCTGTGATTTTGGACCTTACGACTTTCAGCCGTGAGTCCGAAATCACAGACCAGCAGTAATGACACTTCTTTCTTTTTGGGGGGACGGTGCACTTTTGCTCGCTATTCCTGCTTTTGAAACGGAGGAAGACATCGTGCATGGAAATTTTCCTGCAACTGTAAGGCGAATACAGCTTACCCTCATCACTGCCAGTGTAGGCAGATCGTCTGAAATCTTTGTTCATTTAACTCATAAAGCCTGGATACGCTACGACAGGATATGGATAGATTAACCATGATAGTTCAAGGGTGCTGCCAGAATAGCTTGGCGCCTGTAGGCGCCAAGCTATTCAGACACCACCCTTGAACTATCATGGTCAGTCTGTCTCCAGAACGTTGACCTAGATCTCAGAGGACACCTTTTCGAAAAATGATGATTTTATCCACAGGATGACTTGTAATGAGTTAACGAAAAAGACCCCATGACGTCTAATGAACGTGTCCTACTTCTTGCAACGATGAATTCAATAAATCACACTGAATTCTTTCTTGCCCTCTATTTTCATTTTTATTTATTATTTCTTTCCCGTTTTCCCCTTTTGTTTGATCAAGTTCTTCATTTATTATTTATCTCCTTTTCTTCTCGAATGTCTTGGGGATTTTTTTTTCTTGACTGTCATTTCATTGACATTTTTTTTTCTTTTAATTCTGTGATTGCGGGTTTTTTTTTTTTTTTTTGTGCAACAGAAGTGAACGGGTTCTCATTCTCTTTTATAAGATGCTTGAATTTTTTTTTTAAGCGGTGTAGGCCATCAAATTACTGCAATCTAGAGTAAAATCCGTGGCACTGTCAATAAGGGGAGACGGAAGGGAATGAAGGACCAAAATTTGAGTGACGAGGAAGTGTGCGTGACAGCGGCGTGCTGAGAGGGAGAGAGATGGAATGGAGTTAATAGATTGTCAGCCCTCAGCAGTGTTGTACGCATCTGCAAGAGAGGTAGATTCTCATGAACCCCTACTTTCACAGGGGCTCAGGAATATACGTCTCTTGCCCGCAACGGTCGGTTCCATTTCCTCGTTAGATCCTCAAGGTCGGTAACCCGGTTAGTATCATAGTCACAGACAGAATTCTGAACATCTCCAAGAGACATAGAGCCTATAAGCATCTTGGGAGTTCATGAGAATCTGTCTGCTGATGGCTCGAATCCGTCCGCGTTATCCCATTACATCTTGAGGGTAATTTTTTTTTTAATTTGCGTTTAGGCGTATGACGGCTCCATTACAGATTAGGAGATGGATCAATCGTTTTAGTTCAAGGGTGGTGCCAAAATAGCTTGGCGCCTTAGGCGCCAAGCTATTCTGGCTCCACCCTTAAACTATCATAGTCAAATTGATTTCAAGCAAAGGGCGGTTCAGGATGCAAAGGTTTAAGTGCTATGTTTGTGCAGAGTGCATCGTAATGCTTGCAAAAGAATAAATAATGTGTCAGGGAAAGTGCTTCCACCTCGCGGTGATTATTAGACGCGCTGGGAGGAGTTGGGAAGGAGAAGGAAGGGAGGGGATGGGGTGGGGGAGGGGAGGGGGCAGAGGACGAGAGGGGGACACGGGGATCTAAATAGTGCTTTCATACCCCGTGCAAACGGTCTGCGCGAAAACAGCACAAGACAATTAATGAATCTATATATCTCTTGCTGGTCAGTATTACAGATTTCAAACACAAGCGATCAGAATTTCCGAAACCTCAGTAGCTGAGCTGACCCCTCTCACCACGTTAATGTCCCTTGTTTGTCTTGTACTGTGTTTGTCCTCAGAGTGAATGCGTGTGTTTCACGTGAGCGTGCGTGTTGGGTTCAGTTCGCGGCGCTTTGAGCCGATTGGCAGAATTGGGTACAGCGCCTATATAATAACCGGTATTATATTATTATTATTATTATTATTATTATTATTATTATTATTATTATTATTATTATTATTATTACCTCTATGACGGTCTGTTTATGGCGGGGTGTATCGACTGTTCGGTTACCCACCCCGATCCATACTTGTTCAGTTTCTTCAGCCTTTCCTTTTGCGAAACGCATAAATTTACATTCTGTGGCGGCGCGACTGTAGCATCAGCAGTTCGATAAAATGTAAGTGCCCGCCCTCTCGCAACAACTGGTTCCATTTTCATTCCTGTTACTCACACGGGGCAGGTAATGATACTTTACGCTTGCAATTCTTTTTTTTTTTTTTTTAAAGAAGTGCCGACCAAATCTCTCATTCCGTGTTCTTGCTTTAATTCAATTTCCTCCCTCCGTCTTCCTTCATTGGCATTCTGCTCGCAGACGTAACTCCACCCACCCACCCCCCATTATCTCCTCCGCCTGAGGATGTAAATAGTGACTGTGTCTTCCAGCAAGAGGCATAGATTCTCATGAGCCCCTGCGGGGACTGTTGGACACGTCAGGGAGTACAGCTGTGCTTCCGTTCTTGACTTGAGAGCGTGTCGGTTTTCCCTTCGTAGTTTTAACCACTCCAATGACGAGAACTGCTGAACACGGTCCAACTGCAAAAGGCATAGCTTGCTGAAAGCACTTTGGACGACTGGGGCTAGCTCTCTGGTCGCCGAATTAACAAGGATTTCAGTGAGAAACACAGTGTGGGTCCAGTGGCAGGGTAGGGGTTAATGATCAGAGCGAATGTAATTTACTGCGACTGTGTTTGTTGGACTTGGTCGCTGTTGTCTTTAGTCTGTATCACCGGAACCACATCACTGCGACAGTCTGCTGATAAAAGCAAACACCACCCAACTGCAAGAGACATAGATCCTCATGAGCCCCCGCAGTTGCGGGGACTCATGAGGATCTATGTCTCTTGCTCACACCGCTTTGTGTCCGCGTTTCTTGGCCGACGGCTGGCTGGGGGTCCTTCGGATTTGAATGAACTAAGACTTTACAAACACAGTCTGCGTCCACTGGCATTGAAGGGGTTAATGTCCACAAATCTCGGTCAAGCCTGCAGTCAGACGGTCGCAGGATTGATTTCGTCGGAAGGGTAGGTCATTCTGTCTTGATGACGCTCGGGCTTCGTCGTTGACCAATGCTATTTTTAAAAGGACGCGCCGCTTAGATAGACATCGCGGTCAATTTTGTCTGGCGGGCTAGCGACTGATGGTACCGTGGCGAGCCGTGTTTACTGACCCTGTGCGCTGGTCAGTGTAGTGATTTTTGTCTAATGACTGTTTCATGTCAGTTCCACCCGCCCCTCCAGCCCCCACCACCATCATAATCCCACCCCCACCCCCCACCCCCCACCCCCAACAAAAAAAGGAAGTGTACAGTACCTGATCGTTTGCGGCGTCAAATAATAATAATAAAGGTAATTTGCATAGCGCCTAATCACCAAGGTGCTCTAGGCGCTTTACAATCGCAGTAATGAAACACAAAGCAAAATACAAAAACAAGCACAGACAACAACAAAAATATATTGATTTACAAGGAGCAGAAAACTCTCTGTCTCTCTCTCTCTCTCTCTCTCTCTCTCTCTCTCTCTCTCTCTCTCTCTCTCTCTCTCTCTCTCTCTCTCTCTCTCTCTCTCTCTCTCTCTTTTCCCCCACCCGGGTCTGCCCTGGGGGACTTGGGTGGGGTTAGGTATTTTTTAGTTCCCAGGGTCACCCTGGTCAGCCCCACAGGGTGGGTTTTTCTCTCTATTCTGGGGCATGCGTTTCTGTCTACCCTTTGTCCATTCACCTGTATTTGCCTTTTTAAAACTCTCCCTACTGTCTGCACTGCCTGTAGCTCTTGATATTGGATGTGTGTTGCTAAATGGTCTTAGCTTTATTTAGGCCCCATGTTGTAGGTTTATTTAACGTATTTGGCCGGCTGGCGACATACATTCAATTTTCTGTTTAGTTTTTTTTTTTTTTTTTTTTTCACAAGCAGTGCAGGCACGTCCTGAGAAAGCCTTGTTGCTGTCGGGACGTTAAGCAATGTACAATCAATCAATCTCTCTCTCTCTCTCTCTCTCTCTCTCTCTCTCTCTCTCTCTCTCTCACACACACACACACACACACACACACACACACACACACACACACACACACACACACACACACACACACACACACAAATGGTCTTTACATATATGCAACAGAGAAAAGGCGTGTTTAAGTTTGAATTTGACAATGGAAAGAAATGATGAGTGACGCATATCAGCTGAGAGAGCGTTCCATGTAATGGGACCAAAATACGAAAATGCACGATGACCTTGAGTGACCTTTATACGTCTAGGGATACGGAAAACACGAGTGTCTAAAGCAGAGCGTAGTGAGCGGGACGGTGTATAGATGTGTGCCGATCTTTGATTCTGAGCTTTGCGCCTGATACAAGCACAAAACGGGTTAGATATAAGCAGGATACAAACTAGTACCACAACAGGCATAGATCTTTATGAGGATCTATGTCTCTTGCAGTTGGATCGTGTTCATTTATTTCCCAGCAGTGAAGGATTTGGCGTGTTAGCAAACGATATTTCTTCTACGGCGATTTCTTTGAACAACTGTATTGCCGGTGTTACGTGGGAAAATTGGGACTGCCTTACTTCTCCCCCAGAGAAAGCGTGTCGCTGCAGGGCAGCGTCAAAGCATTAGACTGCTGCATCGTTCGGAGATCACCCAGTGCAAATATCCTGCAGCTTTGCCATTGACCTGAGACACCTCAGCCTCATCTCCCCTGGTGACTGTCAGCATCCCGCATTCCGCCAGTCCGCTGATCCGATTTAGGGCTGCAAGTCCCGACGCTGCGCACTTGGCATCCGTCGTGTAGCCTCAACACTCTCCTAGCTGCATGTGTGAAAGATCCTCATGAGCCCCTGCAGGGGCTCATGAGAATCTTTGCCCCTTGCTGGAGTGTAGCGATCCTATTTGCATATTTGGCTTTTTTTACATCGCGGGAGTCATTCATACTCCATTTCAAAGCGAACAGGATCATCCGCTCATATGGCGCTTACAACTGCAAGAAGCATAGATTCTAATGAGCCTCTGCGACTGCAAGAGGCTCATGGTAATTTATGGCTCTTGTTGGCGGATCTGCACATTAGCCCCACGTTTGGATTCTCAGATTGAAGGAATGGTCCGGGGTTTACGTAAAATACTTTGCATTCATTAGTTTTTTCCCCTTGGGCATCGATCGCTTGGTGTGTCTGAAGTTCTTTGCTTTTTCTGACTTTATTCTGGAATTAGCGCGATAAAGGGAGAATTGGGTCACTTGCCCGTGTAACTGGATCAGACACTGACACGCTAGAACTGGAGATGGGTCGACCATGATAGTTCAAGGGTAGTGCCAGATTTACTTGTCGCCTTTACCCATCCCCTGCCGCTGAACGTATATATTGTATTTCTGAGTCTTTGTTCACTCAACGACCAAAAGTCGCCTTAGGTCCAAGGAACATAGATACAAATTGGTCTTAGCAAGAGACATAGATAGATAGATGAGGATCTATGTCTGTTGCAGCTGGATTGTGTTCCGATTTTTTTTCGGCAGTGAAGGGGTTAGCGACTCCAAACTAATCTGACACTAGCCTTGAACTATCACGGCCACTTCATCTTCCACACAGTGGAGGGGTTAGCGACTCCAAACTAATCTGACACTAGCCTTGAATTATCACGGCCACTTCATCTTCCACACAGTGGAGGGGTTAGCGACTCCAAACTAATCTGACACTAGCCTTGAACTATCACGGCCACTTCATCTTCCACACAGTGGAGGGGTTAGCGACTCCAAACTAATCTGACACTAGCCTTGAATTATCACGGCCACTTCATCTTCCACACAGTGGAGGGGTTAGCGACTCCAAACTAATCTGACACTAGCCTTGAATTATCACGGCCACTTTATCTTCCACACAGTGGAGGGGTTAGCGACTCCAAACTAATCTGACACTAGCCTTGAATTATCACGGCCACTTCATCTTCCACACAGTGGAGGGGTTAGCGACTCCAAACTAATCTGACACTAGCCTTGAATTATCACGGCCACTTCATCTTCCACACAGTGAAGGGGTTAGCGACTCCAAACTAATCTGACACTAGCCTTGAATTATCACGGCCACTTCATCTTCCACACAGTGGAGGGGTTAGCGACTCCAAACTAATCTGACACTAGCCTTGAATTATCACGGCCACTTCATCTTCCACACAGTGGAGGGGTTAGCGACTCCAAACTAATCTGACACTAGCCTTGAATTATCACGGCCACTTCATCTTCCACACAGTGGAGGGGTTAGCGACTCCAAACTAATCTGACACTAGCCTTGAATTATCACGGTCACTTC
>BTPG01000005.1:41319979-41710661 GCA_036245525.1 Semisulcospira habei
GCAGATTCCTTTGACCCCCTTTACTGACACTGTCCGTGCACTGTACGTCTGAAACCAGCGCCACGCGAAAGAGGTCCAGCCGTCCCGCGAACAGTGGACACAAAATGGTTCAGCAAGAGGCATAGATCCTCATGAGCCCCCGCAGTCGCGGGGGCTCATGAGGATCTATGCCTCTTGCAGTTGTTTGATGTCCATTTTTTTCTTCTCCGGCAGTGAAGGGTTAAGCATCAGTGCAAAAGGATGACGCCTGGATGCATTTATTCTCTTCTTCGTCTTTTAGTTTAGTTTGTTGTTTTTTATGAGCGTGAAATGCGGACCACGCCTCGTTCCGACTGTTCTGGTTTAGAATCTTCGGCGGCGAATTTACGCACTGAAGAAAATTCTGTAACCGCTTGACTGCAGCTGACGATACTGTAGGGACAGAAACTACCATGATAATTCAAGGGTGATGCCAGAATAGCCTGGCGCCTATAGGCGCCAAGCTATTGTGGCACCACCCTTGAACTATTATGGTCTGTCTGTCGCTTCTTGCAGCGCACGAGCCAGGTTTGATGCTACTCTCTACACCAGGACGTAATCTTCTGTTTGTAACGTGATTATCTTTCATTTCATTTAGATGAACACACGCAGTGTCGCATCATGTTGGGTTTGCAGGTCTGATTGTCGATGATCTTCTACGTTATTTATATTCGTAGCGGTTTGTGCGTCATAGATCAAAACTCTACACCGTAGAAAACATGTTTCCGATCTAAGGATTTTCCGCCCATTGGTCAACCTGCCGATTATATTCTGTTGACATTTTTTAGCAGTCGTCCGGGCCAGAACGGCTGTTAGGAGGAACTATTAGAAAATAACGCACGTGTTGACCAATATGTTGAGGAGCAAGAGAAATGCGACATAATTCGTGAATTATCACTGGAGAGTTTCCGACGGTTCCAGTGATGTCGCGGGGTTTTGGGGGCTCGTCAGTATAACACTGTAGTTTTCTCGGACGATGTGGTGTCCAGCGAGAGCGAATTTGGGCTTCCTTCGCCGGTGAATGCGCGTCGCCCCAGACCGCCGCCAATGTGACCCGTCTAGTGGTAAACACAAAATCCAGAGCCCAAAGTTGACTGCTGAGGGTGTAAAATGCAGATTAGAACCCGACGGCGAAAGAAACACGCTTAGAAATGACAATTACAACACAATTGTGGTGTAACTGTCATTTCTAAGCATGTTTCAGTTGTGTTGCAACCGTCATTTCTAAGAGCGCTCATTTCTCCGTTTGGAATTATTACTCTCTGTCTAGTGGTACACTCCACATTTGTTTGCTTACGGAGAAAAGTCGGGGTACTCGGAGAAAAAAAGAAACCCAGACATTTTGTAATTGACGGTTGGTTGCTGCGCTCTCGTTATCTTTAGTATCGAATCCCCAGTCAATAGCTTAGCCTCCTGCTGGTCACTTTGGTCTAAGCAGGAAGCGCGAGGCCTTTCACGCTGCGATACAGTCCCCTGAAGGTCGAAATTGACAGATTATGGAGTTGTCGTCGGAAGACTAGATTAGAGGTTTAGTAGACAGGTCGACCATGATAGTTCAAGGGTGGTGCCAGAATAGCTTGGCGCCGACAGGCGCCAAGCTATTCTGGCACCACCCTTGAACTATAATGGTCGATCAGGATCATTGTCTGCCGCCATGGTCATTCAATTATAATTATTTTGTCGCGTTATGTATGTCGGGGATGAATTGTTGTGTTGTGTGCACTGGGTGACTAGGCTTTATACCGGAAATTTAATAAATTATGTCGTACCTGTCCTTTCTAAGCGCGTTTCTTTCTTTCTTGGGAATCTCTTTGAATAGACAAAACATTGATCGGTAGGCCAACATATTTCTTTTAACTGACTGTATTCACCAAAACGACTACGTGAATATTTTTTTCCGAGACCCTATGCCGTGCGAGCAGAAACTTGAAGAATGTCCTATCGAAGACAAAAATAGGACCCTCAGATCTCCAGAGGAAAAGCCCAGCTTACGCAGATTAAGAAATTTAGGTCTTCAAATTTCCGATGCCGCGAATCTTTTTAGAAAACAGTGTGCCATCGCGCGCCACACATTTTGGTCTGGCTATTACCAGAAAAAAAAAATAACAAGGTAATTTCCTGGAAATACGATAGTCTTTAGTTTATGTCAAAATCCTTGTGCGTGAAAGGATACCGGGCCGACGTCTGCCGCCGTTGGCCCGCGCATGCGCGGGCCAACGTCGGCCCGATGGACCTTTGCGGGCTGGGATGACGGTGGGTTGCTACAGTAAAGGAACACAGATCTGTGTGGACGTTGAACGTGAATGCTTTCGTGTATGATGCGGCTCTGTTCCCTGTGTCTGTTGGTGGTGCATTTCAAGCGACAAGGGAGTGTGTTTGTGTGTGGTGGTGGCGATGGTAGTGGCGTGTGGTTGTGGCTGTGGTGTGGGGATCGGGAAGCGTGCGGCAAAAGGGAAGGTTGAGAGGGGGGAGGAGAGCGGGGGGTGGGGGGGGGGCAGTTCTTCTAGACTAGATGAGAAATTTATGGTGACATTTCCTCATGGGAGGAAACCGTTTACCGGACCACAACCAAAACAGCTCTTTCCATGCTGCGGACACAGATTGACATGAGACCCGTTCTGCAACCCATTGATTACGTATAAGAACACTCCCCGTTCATACCTATACACTACTTCTCAAACGCAGGACGTCCCAAGGTTTGGGCGGATGGCTTCTGGGGCCAGACTTCATTATGATTCTTCCGTCAGCAAGATTCACAGAGTCTCAGAAGCCCTTGCAGCCGTAAGGGTTCATGATAATGTATGTGTCTAGCCCTGAGGAGTCTGTCTCGTGTTCTAACATCTCTTTTTTTCTCAGACGATGTAAGTTTTGAAAGTGGATGTCAGTCAGTGACTGGCCAAGGGACCTCATCCTGCTACGGTGTCCAACAGTTAAAAGGCTTACCAGCGGTCAACATGGTTGGTTAGTCTCCATTCAAACTGACACACTACAGGAGTAGGTGGATCGACCATGATAGTGCAAAGATAGTCGGTTCAAGAGATTGACCATGACAGCTCAAAGGTGGTGCTAGAATAGCTTGGCGCCTGTAGGCGCCAAGCTATTCTAGCACCACCTTTGAACTTCATAGCCGATCAGATTCCAGGGGCGTTTTTATTTTATAACTGGAAGTTCACTGTGTGGTTTGGGGTTAATAGGGGGAGGGGTGCAATTGCGGTGTCTCGTGAGGATCTATGCCTCTTACTGAAACCACTTTATATCCACTGTTCTTTGATCCCTGGAGATCTCTAATGTTGAATTTACACTGATTTCCAAAACACAATCTGTGTCCACTGGCGGTCTCCACACTTAAAATATCACCAGAGGCTTTGCCCGAGCTTGTGAACACCTTATGTGTGACCTTTAGGACCGAACAACTTAGCTCTCATTCACGAGATCATATTGGCCAGCTTAAAAGAGCGACTGCCAAACGCGTAAAATATAATAATACCCCCCCCCCCCCCCCCCCCCCAAAAAAAAAAAAAAAAAAAAAAAAAAAAAAAAAAGTCAAACATTCATACAGCAGCAACAAAAAAAACGCACGCTTCAGATAACGAGGACGATATAAGAGATTTGTTCTCGTTTATCTGAAGCGCGTTTCTCCGCCTCTTCTTTGATACAAAACGTTTAACGCTGTTTTCAATGCTGTCGGATATTTTCTCGGTTATTTGATGCGATTGACGAGACTTTACAAGACATGGAGACAAATTCGTTTCTTGGATGTACTTTTCTTCACGCGAACATGTAGATTCCATTAAACGTGAAGGAAATAGACCTGATTCAAGTCGCTCTCATCCCAACTTGATTCACTCCGGCATCGTCTGCCGGCACGCGGCCAGCAAGCAGAAGCAGCCATTCAGTAGAAGAACAAACACGAGTCGTCTGCAAGAGACATAGATCCTCATGAGCCCCTGCGAAGCAGGGGCTCATGAGGATCTGTGTCTCTTGCTCGAAGGGTTTTGGGGTCTTCATTTACTTCTATGTCTGCTTCTCAGACGGAGTGTGTATGGTGATATAAATCTGTGAATGTTAAGAAAGTAAAGCTGGGGTCTCGTGTCCTCAGGCGGTCTGGGTCGAACGCTAAGAGTTATTGTCAGACACTTTCTACGTTAGTTTAACCCATTGTGACCCAAGATGGAATTCCCCAAACTTCGATATTGTCCTCTGAAGTATTTCAATTCAGGAGACAGTTCGACCATGACAGTTCATAAGTTCTCTCTTCTCTGATTCAAAACGTTTAATACTATTTACAGTGCTGTGGGATATTTTCTGAATGCACCATATAATTTGATGCTATTTACAAGACTTGACCATGAGAGTTCAAGGGTGGTTCCAGAATAGCTTGGCGCCTATAGGCGCCAAGCTATATTAGCACCACCCTTGAACTGTCATGGTCGATAAATATCATACTGTGGTGTGTCAGGGCTGTGAGAGTTAAACGGCTGCCATTATTGTCAGAATCTTTAAACGGTAAACTTCAAATATAACAAATCGCCAGAGGAGATAATTTTTTGTTGCTTATATCCGAAGATTTTTTATGAGCGAAGGCATTGACATAGAAAGAGTGCTGTCTAGACCTTGTGGGGAAAGAGTCTTTGTTATATCTTTGTTGAATTTGGTTATTCCCGACCTTCTTATAAGCCGGCGAAGTAGACTGTCCATAATTATGTAACCATAATTATGTAACCTTGAATGTGCAGCTGAAGTTCATTTCGTTTCCAAGACGCGGGCATCACAACGCGTCGATACAAATGTAGGAACAATAGGCACCCTTTTCAAATCCCTGAGTGATCAGTTACATCGTCAGGTTACTAGTGGGCGGGTGGAGAGGAGACGGGAGGGGGGTGGTGGTATTTGGTGGGCCGGGAGGAGGGAGGTACCGCCACGGCGGATTTAATCGCGACGATTTATTTTGTGATTTATGAATTCTAAATATTCGCCTTCGAGTTCGACTGTGGAAAGAAACGGAGTTTAGAGAGAAAGTAACACCTCGACACCTAGTCATGAATACATACACGGATGAGTTTCTGACTGTCAGTAGGAATATCCAGAAATGGCAGATAAGCATTGATTCAAAACATTAACCTTGAACTGTCACTGTGGATTTATCTCTCTCGACTTTAAAAAGCCTAGCAGACGACTCCAAAGTACGAGCCATTAGGCTGAATAAGTGCGCACATTATTACGACCGGTCCTAACCGTTAAAGCCGGGGCTATAGAAGTCTACCGACGTAGACTCCAAACCTCGATAACTTGCTCAAAACTGAGCCGCCAGACGACAAATCTCTTCCTGCAAGGGGCATAGATTCTCATGAGCCCCTGCGAACGCAGGGGCTCATAAGAATCTATGCCTCTTGCAGACGGCAGAGGATCTTGTATATCTAGGTAGAGATCGATAGATGGGGACAGTCTCCCGTCTTCCATTATTAACCAGACTCTCTCTCGCGCGCGCGCTTCCAGTAGGCTCCCCCTTGTCGCGTGCGCGCCACGCGCCACTGTCGCAGGGGTGAAAAAAAAAGTGGCTCGGAAAAGGAGGACGGAGTTTCGAGAATAGCACAGAGCACAAGATAGAGAACGAGAGAAAGAGAGCGGTTTGTGGAACAGCGAAAGGAAGAGCTTCGGAATAGAGCAGAAAAGAGCAGTGTGGAGAAATTAAAAGCCGCACAGAGAAAATTGAGAAGGAATCTTTTTTTATTTTTGAATTTGGAGTGCTGAGCGGTACTGCAGAAAAATTTTGAGAAGGGAGTTGTCTGTTTAGAGAAGATACAAAACCAGTGTTTCAACGGTGATAGTTCGAGGTTAGTGCAAGATTACTTTGATACAGCGGACGAAGGTGCTGACAACAACCTGGTGCGGGAGATTGATCGACCGTAATAAGTTGAGTGTAGTGCCTGATGTATTTTAGCTTCGTGGAATGAAGTACGTGCACCACCAGGAAGGTCATCAACCTTGACAGTTCAGCATTTGTGCAAGATCAGGGTGGCGTCTTGGATTGAATTACCTGGATCTGCCTACCGTGGGACACTAAGTGATAGACAATGGAAAATGCAGTTCAAAGGTAGTGGTGAATAAGGTGTGCGCCGTAAAAGAAGGTGGGGTCACCGGCAGGAGCAGGAGTTGAAACGTAGTGCTTGAAACATATCGACCATGATAGTTCAAGGATAGTTCAAGGCGCCAGACTAATCTAGCACTACCGTTGAACTATCATGGTCGAAACATTTTGGGCATTAGTTATGAACTTACTTCATCGATCAAATCAGACAGTATCTTTGAGCTATCGTGGTCGATCCAACTCTCGCAACAGATATCGTGTTGTTAACGGACACTCCTGGGTGTGGTGTGCATGAAAGGACACTGAAACAGTCGGCTTGGTTTAAACCAGAAGTCCTAGACTGCTATCATAACAGCTTATAAAAATGACTGCCAAGCGCATAATAATAATAATAATTATTATTATTATTATTATTATTATTATTATTATTATTATTATTATTATATTATATTTTTAAGACGCCTATACTTTCGATAGAAAAGCTCTAAGCGCCGTACAAATGACATACTAACACATACATACACCTTGCATCCTACAAAACCTATATATTCCGTAACATACACACTCACGCAACAAGATATACAAGGAAAATAAGCTTACCAGAGTGAACACACCAGCAAGAAATGCTCACACACACAAAAGATATACGTGTACCATAAACTAATAATGGATACACTAGGCAGCTCTCACCGACAACGAAAAATTATAAAGGTGAATGCACGTTTAAAGGAATAAATGCGTCTTTAAAGACTGCTGGAAACTATTGGCTGATTCAACATATCTGAGGGACAGTGGGAGTTTATTCTAAAGAAATGGTCCTTGGTATGAGAAAGACCTCTCGCCAAAAGACTTAGTTTTCACAGTCGGAAAGCGTAATAGCTTAATATCTGCTGAGGAACAGAGCTGTCTTGAAGGTGTGTACAAATGAAGAAGCTCAGAAAGATAAACAGGGCCAGTAGAAGAAGACAGACAGGTATGACAGATAGACAGAACTTTGTATTGTACTCTAGATGTGATAGGCAACCAATGGAGTGAACGCGGATGGGTGTGATGTGGTCGGACTTCTTTGCCTGGACAACAAGCCGTGCAGCTGAGTTCTGCACCCTCTGGAGCCGATCCAGAAGGTACTGAGGACAGCCACACAGGAGTGCACTGCCGTAATCGAGTCGGGACAAAACAAAGGAGCAGACCAGCGTTTTAGTGGCTTCTGGTGTGAGAAGATGCCTGCTGGAGCTAATGCGACACAGTTCAATAAATGCAGATCTGCAGGTATTCAAAACTCGTTGTTTTAGTGAGAGACTGCAATCAATGGTGACGCCAATATTTCTCACCTGAGCAGAAAAACTAACTTCAGTATCTAGAATTGTGATGGACTGCGGTAAGGCAGAAGATATTCTGGTAGAGGAAACTAGCATGGCTTCTGTTTTATCTTTATTCAGTTTTAGTTTGCTGGCTATCAGCCATGTTCTAACATCAGAAACTGACTGTTGCACACACTGGATGATGACGTCGACCTGCTCAACATGGCCTGACTTATACAACTGCGTGTCATCAGAGTACGCGTGGTGAGAAATTGGGTGTGCAGCTATGACACCGGACAAGGGCTGCATATACATAATGAAGAGCACAGGCGCGAGGACTGACCCTTGGGGTACTCCGAAACACAGAGGGGCTGCGACTGAAAGATGACCACAGACAGAAACAGTCTGTGACCGGTTAGACAAACAGGATTTGAACCAATCAAAAACCTGTCCCTGGATAGCAAAGACACGTTCAAGGCGACAGAACAGGGTACTATGGTCGATCGTATCAAATACGCTAGACAGATCCAGAAAAGCTAAAACAGACCATCATCCAGTGCAAGCAACAAGTCATTCATGATTTTCAGTAAAGCTGTTTCCGTGCTATGACTCACGCGGTAGGCTGATTGCAGGGGATTTAAGAGATTGTTGAGGGTGAGATGCTTCAAGGTCTGAGATCGAGAGAGCACAACTTTCTCAATGATCTTTGATAAAAATGGAAGATTTGACACAGGTCTGTAGTTCTTAAAGTCATTCTGATCTAAAGATGCTCTCTTCAGAAGCGGCTTGACAACTGCAGTTTTGTATGTACAAGGTGGGAAAAGAACCAGGTTGAAGAGAATGATTAATGACATGTGTAATGTGGGGAAGAATGACATCTAAATAGTCATACAGGAGGGAAGTGGGCATGGGATCTAGTTCACAAGACTTGCGGGCGTTTTCTTCAGAATCATGTGCACCTCTTCGTCAGTCACAGGTTCAGATTTTGAGAATATCTGACCCTCAAAACACCTGTCAGCATACAAAGGGTCAACCTGGCATGGTTGCCCATCAATACCATCACGAATTAACTGCACTTTACTCAAGAAAAAGTCTGAGAAAAGACCAGGCAGTTCTGAGACTGGGTGAACACTTGGGAGTGGCGTGGACTTGCTCTTACCCAACAGGCGGTTAGTTATGGCATACGACTCTTTGCTGGTGTTGCAAGCAGCAATTTTAAGGGAGATGGTGAGGTTTTTGCACTGCAAACAAGTTTTGTAACTAAATGCAAAGAAAAGCCCAACAAAGAAACACGCTTAGAAAGGACAATTAAAACAAAATGTATCCACTGTGTTGTAATTTACCTTTCTAACCGTGTTCCTTTGCTTGGCATTTTCTCGTAGGCGAAGACTTCTGGTTTAGACCAAGCCGACGGTTCAGCCCGCTTCATGAATCTTTCTCCAGAGGTGAACGAACGTGCATCAAATCCTAAACACGGAGAGCCTTCAGGCGGAGTCAGTGTGCTCCATTTTCCTCGGGCCCGACCTAATGATTGATTAAGTTTTTTTTTTTATTTTTATAGTCTGCCGGTGTCACAGAAACAGAACAGGGAGAAGATGACAGAGGAATAATTATGGGGACAAATGGATTAAGTGCGCATTCGTTTCCTGCGCGGAAATGACGTAAAGAATACTGTTTCTAGACAAGTTACAAGGGACCGAATGTACATCCGTTGGATGTTTTTGAAATCCTTGTCAATTGAACATCAAAGCTACACAGCCGTCAAAGTGCCATGGGTGCTAAGTGTTTTCAGCAAGAGGCATAGATCCTCATGAGCCCCTGCGACTGCCTCTTGCAGCTGGGTGGTGTGCAATGTTTTCCCCGTCAGTGAACGGGTTAAACCTTTTAGCCCTGGCACAAAACAGCAGGAAATCGAACGATCATGATAGACTACGGCAAGCGGTCGTTGGCTTTTTGGTCGTAGTTTATTTCAAGGGTGGTGCCGGAATAGCTTGGCGCCTACAGGCGCCAAGCTATTCTGGCACCACCCTTGAACTATTGCGATCGATCTGCCTCCTGAAATGCGATGTACTCTTGAGATGACAGCTGCCAGATTTGGAAATGTCATCTTCACGACTCAGTGTGTTTAAATAAGGCAACATTCTTTATAGTCACTGAACTACAAAGGGTTCGGCTAAATTCGAATGTCTAGTATCTCAGTGATGGCTTTGAATCCAGAGCTGATGGCAGTTCAATCATTTGATGCAATTACTTACTTTCGCTGACTGTGCTGTAAAGGCCTTCTTTAGAAGCTTCGAAGGCACAGAGAAGAAACGATAACTGCGCAGTGTTGAGAGGATGTGTGCCCTAAAACTGCTGCCTAATATGCAACAGACCATAGTGCCTGTAACGGCTGCAGTCTGCTGCGCGAGGGGCACACTTTGGCTGACATCAACCAGAGGACATTTAGCGTATCGGCTTAACATCGGGATGACATACTGCCGAAGCTGTCGAAGTAGCTTGAGCGTAGAATTGCACGTAATTTGTAAATATATTCAGTAGCCATTAACTGCCCGTCACAGTCTTAGCGGTTTTGTTTCGAGCTAATTTTAGCCCTGCGCAAAGTCTCGCTGCAATGCATACAGTTGGTTGGCAATTACTGGCTTGGACAAGTCTCCTGTAACTGGCAGCAGTTTTGCAAAGTGGTGTGACTGCCCGGGAACGGTGTCTTATCGCGAGCTGAATGGGCAACCTTTTTAACCCATTAACTGCCTGAATCGCCTTTAGATGACCTCAGCGGCCAGATCTGCCTTAAACCTTAATATATATCGATTCGCTGCCGGTGAGAAAATGCGAGCCCCAACCAAATGCAAGAGGCAAAGAACCTCATGAACCCCCGCATCTGCGGGGGCTCATGACGTTCTTTGCCTCTTGCTGACCCTAGTCATATCCGTGCCTCTCGGATGGATGGGTGTTATTTGGCGTTGAATTGGTTCCAGAAACCGAATAATTGAGTTTGCTGGCAGAAACGTGATTAGCGGAGCGTTGAAATGAGCTTCAGTTGTATGTTTGCTAAATTGAAAAATCTCGCGATTTGTTTCAATGTTGGGTGAGGGTGTGTGTGTGTGAACAACAAAATCCAATCTCTTATTAGAGAGGAAACATTGCGGTAAATGGTTGGTCTGATGCATGCCTCTGTTTTGTGCCGGTCTGTGATTTTGGACCTTACGGCTTATAGCCGTAAGGTCCAAAATCACAGACCAGCACGCACGAGTCGTTTCCCTTGATAGAAACGGCTGCTTCAGAGGCACCGCTGTCATTTTGCGCGGAAGAGACGGTTTTGCGAGAGCGACGCGCGTCAGGGATTGAATGGCCTAGATTGACTGGAACTGCAAATAGCGGCGATGAAAGAACCATTCAGAGCTTCGCTGACACCATACACAGGAAATTTGCTGTGAGAGACTCGGTTATGCGGCCCAGACGTTATTCTCGGAAGGAAATATAGGACTAGTATTGATCAGGAGAAAAGCTACGATCTGCATATTTTAAACGGGTGCTTGTGAAAAGCGATTAAGTGACTCTTCGCAGGTTCGAAAAAAATTGATTCGTTGACAGGAAGTTTAATGTGATGAGAAGTGGATAATTGTTCACAAAAATGGGTTCCCGAATGCAGTATGGTGAAGCTATTCTCGATTTTAATTTAGACACCCACACGACAGCATTACGATAGGAGATACTGACATTCTGGTTGTGAAGTGTGTTCACAGTTTTTAGTACCAGTGATTGTTCATTTGTTTGTGCGTGATACACATCACGTGTGTGTGTGTGTGTGTGTGTGTGTGTGTTCTACGTCACTGATGGCTGTGAACGTGCTTCAACGTGATCCGTATGTCATGGAGCTTCACGTGCACCCTTCCAGACTGACTGCAGTCTCGTCCATGATGAAGTCGGCCCCGGTGCGGGCACTGCTGTCGCCCAAGAGAATGCGTCGCCCGAAGGACTTTCTGTGCAACAGCAACAATAACAATTTCTTGACTCTGGGCAAGGGCTTTGCCGGATCCCTGACCACGGACTTCGACATGGACTTGTCGCCAGATTTCTCACCGGACTCCTTTTCCTTCCTCACGCCTCACAACCCCGCGGGGCGCCCGAGATCTCACTCGGAATCTCGCATGGCCGACGTGGCTTACGACTGCTACTTGTCCAAATCGTGCGTGTACTTCCTCAACCACCCCTCCGTCCTCAACCTGTGCCGGCTGAGGAAGAAGCTGGGCAGCTCGGACAAGCGGTGGATGGAGGACTTCCTGGAGAACAGCGGGCTGGAGCTGCTGTTCGAGTGCCTGGGCCAGCTCTCCAGCCAGGGCGGGGGCTTTCAGGTGCTCGTGATGCGCCTGGAGTGTGTCTTGTGTATACGCACGTGCATCAACTCGCTGATCGGCCTACAGTACCTCATCGCGTGCGGAACGTACGCGCCCAAGTTTGCCGGAGGTGGGTATTGAAATCTTTGACCGAAGTTTGCCGGAGGTGGGTATTGACATTTTTGACCCAAGTGTTAGGAGGTGGGTATTGAAACACTGCCGTGGCCTGACCCTATAACAGCTCAGTCGCACACTGGTTGTCTCCCTCGATTCGCTGCGCTTAGCGCAGCGAATCGAGAGAGACAACCATTGTGGATCACTGGGAGTTGCTCCACTGAAGGAAAATCATTTTGATTTCATATGATGATTTAAAAATTATGATTTAATGAAAATGTAATTAAAAGTTTCATATTTTCAGAGTTGAACCCCAATATATTTCTATACAGGATGTTAAAGGGTGGTCTAGTGGACCTAAATTTATCAGTGTACAGTTCGCACTTCATAGCTTCCTTCTAGCCCCATCTCCAGCCTCGTGAACGTGTGTATCCGTTTTGAAATTCAGCCTTACCATTTCCTGTGGAAATCTTTTACGTCGTGAAAAAGACTTGATGCTTTTAGTAACAAGAAAGATGCTTTGCAAACAGCTGCGTGGAAACAAAACCTCCTAGGGTGGAGGTCAGACTTAGATGGCCTGCCCACAGCCGTATGCAGTTCAGTTCAGGCTGACGTCTATCCATGGAGGTTTTGTTCGCTGTGCTTCTCGTAGTTAATCAATGCTTTTTACCAAACATACGGCAATAAGAAGTCGTTATCGTAATCGTTATGCTTTTCGCCTTGGAACAATACAGCAGGAAAAAGAACGACCATGATAGTTGAAGGGTGGTGTCAGAATAGCTTGGCGCCTCCAGGCGCCGAGCTATTCTGGCACCACCCTTGAATTACCATGGTTTATCTGTCTCCTAAACTGATGTATGTCAACATGTTGACCAATTATGAGAGTTTTCATCACACTCGTTTTCAGTTTTCTATGTAATAGTATTATTTTGCGCTGTTAAATTTGATCGGTTAATTCCAATATAATTAACTGCGCACACTTGCAAGGCCTTCGCGATCATTGCCATGTTAGGGCTTGGCGGAGGATGAGCCTGCTGTGCGAGCGATGCAGTCATAATTCAGTACTGTTCTAGGTCTTTAACACGGAATCCGCTTAGATCTAAAGCACCACATATATACAAACGTGCATTGAAGAGGTCTTTCACGTGATTTCACGGGACCAGGAATTAAGCCCCCCCCCCCCCCCCCCCGCCAACCCCACCACAACCCCCTGACCGTGGCTATTATTCAGAAAATTAAGAAGTATGTGGTGGCAGTAAGGATTTTTTTCTTTCTTTTTTTTTTTTGTTTTGTTTTTGTTTTTTGTTTTTGTTTTTTGTTTTGTTTTGTTGTTGTTGGTTTTTTTTGTTTGTTTTGTTTTGTTTGTTTGGTGGTTTGTGTTTTTTTCTTGGGTTTTTTTTTTTGTTTTGTTTTGTTGTTTTTTGTTGTTTTTTTTTGGGGAGGTTCAGTGTAGTACTAGTAGCTATGTCCTCTGACCGCAACTATTATTTCTGGGAAAAAAGTACTTTTTTTCGGAAGCCTGTACTATTTATGTTCCCTGACCGAGGCTGATGCGCCAGAAGTACCAAGTACCATTTTATCAGGAAACGTACCCGGGGTAAACCTCTGGGAAAAGTACGTATTCATTCTCCCTCGCCACGGCTCTTAGTCTGAAATAATTAACAAACGTACTTATTTCAGACGTAAGAGCTGTGGTCAAACCACCTCACTCGTATTGGTTTCTTAAACCTCATATTTATATATGCCTCTTGCTGAGACCAATTTTTATTAATGCTTTTTAGACGGCGTTGGCTTTTGGTCGTTGACTGAACCCAGATTTCAGAAACAAAAATGTACGTACAGTGGCAGGGAAGGGGTGGTCTGCAGAGCTGCATTCATGGGACTTGACTATAATTGTACGTGTCTTTTGGTCCTGTGTATCTTTCCACGTGATGATGCACTAATTTTCACGTGAGTGTGCTGTGGCTGTCTTGCGTACCGCCATAATGATGATGGAGATTGCAGAATAGTTCGACCTTCCCTCTGGAGACGGAGACACGTAGGACGAAAAAATGCCAAGAAAATAAATGATCTAGTCGGTGCTCAGGGCGGGTAATGGCTACGTTAACCACTTGAATGCCGAGAAAAAAACTGAACACTAAATAAAACACATACATCAACAAGAGGCATAGATCCTCATGAGCCCCTCTGCAGGGGGGGGGGGCTCATGAGGATCTATACCTCGTACTGATACCACTGACTTTGTATCCACGTTCTTTGTACGGCCTCGGTTCTTTGGCGCTGAAGTATCTAAGATTTCAGGAACTCATTTTGCGTCTACTAGCACTGAAATGGTTAAGGCTATTGAAAGGAAATGATTAACCAATAAAGCCCTGACATGACAGGATGTGGATCGACCATGACAGTTCAAGGTAGGCGCCAAGCTATTCTGACAGCACCCTTGAACTATCATGGTCGATCTGTCTCCAGAACTCTGATGTAGACCTCAAAAGATACCTCGGAATAAATGATAGTTTCATCCTCAGGATGTAATGAGTTGGATAAACTGTGGGGGGTTGGCAGAAAGGAATAAACAAAAACCCAAAATATACAAGAAATTAAAAAAAAAAACATTTGAACGCACAGGAAGATGTTTAGGTTGTGGGCGCGTTAGACAGGCGGGGGGAAATTGAGGGGCACATTGAAGTACATAAACGAAGCCTTTTATACTATGTGTAGTCTGGCACCATGTTTTTTTGTGTTTCCTTAATTGCTGTCCACTGTTCCGGCTCCACACCACAACAGACGTCACTTCCTGTCGAAATGGGGCCTCCACTCTGTCGACGTTGTTTCAGCCGGATGCCGATGTCATTGATCTCATTCTTCACGGTGACCCACTTTCAGGGGCCCGTGATATATCGCTGCAAATAGACGTGCTTCTGGTGCTAATGAGTCCTGATGATGAGTCCTTAAATATTCATGCGCTAATTGAAAGATAGACATGTTCTCTCGCTCCGCCGTTGCCATAAATATTCCAGTGTTATCCTCTTCACTACAAGCGAACACAGATTGTGTTGGAAATAGTTGTCAAAGAGCCCGAGACGTCCGAGGTATATCGACACAAAGTGGTTTCAGCAAGAGGTATAGATCCTCATGAGCCCCCGCAAATGCGGGGGCTCATGAGGATCTATGCCCCTTGCAGTAGGATCCTGTTCAGTTTTTCTCGTGCGGCGAAGGGGTTAATGGAATGTTGAAGGACATTTCTAGACAGCTACTAGCAAACGATAGTGTGATAGGTTTTTCATAGCATAGCGTGGTGGGCATATGGCACATCCACGCAAGTCCACTCATTACATGAAAGTCCATGAATGACGCATCTTCAGTGGCTGTTCTTACGTCATTGTGTGCCGTTCTCTGATTGGACCTTACACCTGAAAAGCCGGGAAATCAAGAGACAAGGACTGCACCACATGAAATACCGTAATACTGACATCGCGGCACTAGTGCGCACGTGCACATGCTCACGCATTGAAGTTTTTTTTTTTAAATACGTATCTTTTGAGCGTTAGCATTTCTTAGGCAGAAGGTTCTGACAAGGTCGAAAACGACTGACCGTCAGGCATAAACATATGCTTGCACATAATGGATTTTTTACATATTATTACATAGTATGTACTGCACGCTTTGTGCTAATTGTACGAAAACTGTTTTGTTTGCCGTGAACGTCTGCGAGCAGATCGAGCGGCGGTGTGTGGGCGGATTGGTTTGTTTTCTCTCTGTCTCTGTCTCTGTCTCTGTCTCTGTCTCTCTCTCTCTCTCTCTCTCTCTCTCTCTCTCTCTCTCTCTCTCTCTCTCTCTCTCTCTCTCTCTCTCTCTCTCTCTCTCTCTCTCTCTCTCTACCCCACCCGGGTCTGCCCTGGGGGACTTGGGTGGGGTTAGGTATTTTTTAGTTCCCAGGGTCACCCTGGTCAGCCCCACAGGGTGGGGTTTTCTCTCTATTCTGGGGCATGTGTTTCTGTCTACCCGAGGTCCATTCACCTGTATTTGCCTTTTTTAAACTCTCCCTACTGTCTGCACTGCCTGTAGCTCTTGATATTGGATGTGTGTTGCTAAATGGTCTTAGCTTTATTTAGGCCCCATGTGTTAGGTTTATTTAATGTGTTTGACCGGCTGGCGACATACATTCAATGTTCTGTTTAGTTGGTTGTTTTTTTTTTCACAAGCAGTGCAGGCACGTCCTGAGAAAGCCTTGTTGCTGTCGGGACGTTAAGCAATGTACAATCAATCAATCAATCTCTCTCTCTCTCTCTCTCTCTCTCTCTCTCTCTCTCTCTCTCTCTCTCTCTCTCTCTCTCTCTCTCTCTCTCTCTCTCTCTCCGAGAAGCACATTGTGAGCTTGAGTCATAGATCTTCATGGTCCCCACGCAAATCTGCGGGAAGGATGATGTAGATCTGTGGCTCTTGCGGCCGCAGTGCGCTTCGGTACTGGGTTACAGATAGAGCATACGTGTTCGGGCGGCATGATCTCTGAGAAAATAAGGGACTCGCTGACAATTAGCGTGGTCATTATTAGTACAGTGACCTGATTTCTGTCAAGATGCGTGTCTTTGATTTCGGACCTAACCTTGTAGAGCGGTCATGTTCGAACTGACAGATCAGCGCACAGAGTTTGATGGCCTTAAACCCTTCATTGTCGAGGCAAGGCGAACGCTACCCAGCTGCAAGTGGCATAAACCCTCATGAGCCCCGGCGGGGGCTCATGAGGATTTATGTCACTTGTTAGTCCTGAGTTCTTTGTGCCTAATTTAGGTTCCATTTGATGTGTGTTCTTCACGCGGATGTTGCTCAGTGTGCAGTGGTCTGCGACGCGAAATTCTATGCAATGGCAGCGAAGGGGTTAAGGTAAGAATCAAAGACCAGAGCGGTGTACTTGTTATCGATGTAACCCTTTCGCTGCCGCTGATCATGAATTTGCGCGTCTGAAACCACTGTACACTGACGGAAATTAGCGTGGAGAACACAGATGTTTAATGGAAACCATTACGTTACGCGGTATTGGGGCGGGGCGATCGTGTGCATCCCTTGGGGATGTATGTGGTCGTCTCGTTGTATGCCTGTGTGTTTTTCTGTGGGCTGGTGGGTGCCTGTTGGGTGGGGCTGGTGGCTCTGGCTGGGCTTGGCCCCCCTCCCCCCCCCCCCTCCTCTCCTGCCTCTCTCCGCCCCCCCCCCCTCCTCCCCCCCCCCCCCCCCCCCCCCCCTCCCCCCCCCCCCCGCGCCCCCCCCCCCTACCCTCACGCGCCCCCCGGGGTCCTCCCGTTCCCGGTGTCCTCACTGCGAGTGCCTCGGGGTGTGCGCTCCCCTTCGTCTCTCTCTCTCTCTCCGTCCTCTCTCTCTCTTCCGTCTCTCTCTCTCTCTCTCTCTCTCTCTCTCTCTCTCTCTCTCTCTCTCTCTCTCTCTCTCTCTCTCTCTCTCTCTCTCTCTCTCTCTCTCTCTCTCTGGCCTCTGGCATTGTTAATATCTTTACCGTTGTAAAATAAAGATTCATTGACTCATTGATTCATTGATTCTCTCTCTTTCTCTGGCTCTCACCTACACGCATTTACTTTTGCTTGCTCCTGCACGTGCTTGCACACACTCTTGTCGCTCGTGTTCAGTTTCTCTCCGAGTCTCTCTCTTTTGATTTTTCGTTGACGTCATTTTTACTTTTTCCGCACTTGTGTTCTTCCTTTTCTTTGATTTTACGTCACCTCTTTCAGTTGCCACATTCCTTCTGCCAATGAAGATAAGTAGCGGCTAATCTCTCTGTTTGTTTGTTTGTCTATTTTGACAAAGGGTATTTACCCGAAATATTATAAATTGTGTTGTACCCGTCTTTTCTAAGCGTGTTTCTTTCTCCGTTGGGTATTTCTTTGCATATTACACGCTTGGCAGTCATCTTTTTGGTCTGGATTGCTTAATGGAAACCAGAATTGGGTATCAAAACACAGGTTTTTAATGGGAACCAGAATTGGGTATCAAACACAGATTTTTAATGGGAACCAGCATTGGGTATCAAAACACAAGTTTTTAATGGGTACCAGGATTGGGTATCAAAACACAGGTTTTTAATGGGAACCAGAATTGGGTATCAAACACAGATTTATAATGGGAACCAGCATTGGGTATCAAAACGCAGGTTTTTAATGGGTACCAGGATTAGGTGTCAAAACACAGGTTTTTAATGGGTACCAGCATTGGGTATCAAAACACAGGTTTTTAATGGGAACCAGCATTGGGTATCAAAACACAGGTTTTTAATGGGAACCAGCATTGGGTATCAAAACACAGGTTTTTAATGGGAACCAGCATTGGGTATCAAAACACAGGTTTTTAATGGGAACCAGCATTGGGTATCAAAACACAGGTTTTTAATGGGTACTAGAATTGGATATCAAAACACAGGACTATCAAGAGGCATAAATCCTCATGAGCCCCCTCGATTGCGGGAGATCATGAGGGTTTATGTCTCTTGCGCCCGGGCAGCGCTCGCTTTGCCCCGGCAGTAACGGTGTTAACAGCTAATCATGACTATGTCCACAATAGATTTAAATCGTGTCGGATCAAATGGTAGTACCTAATTAGTGGTATTGTGGTCTTTGCAAATGTCATTCACTTAAAATGGCTATAAAAAGTCTACCATTTTTCTTCTTTTTTTTTTTTTTTTTTTTTTTTTTTTTTTTTTTTTTTTTTTTCTTTTTTTTTTTTTTTTTTTTTTTTTTTTTTTGGGGGGGGGGGGGGGTTTGCCTTTTCCCGATCACAAATTTTTGCGCATATTTTTTGTTTTGTTTCAGTCGTTAACATGGCCATAATATACTGACGAGCAAAAGAAATGCAACATTTTTGGAATCATCGGAAACACTATTGTGTTTCCGATGATTCCAAAATGTCGCACTTCTTTTGCTTGTCAGCATATGTCTACATTCTCTTCTTTTTTTTTTCTTTTTTTTCAGCTTTCAGGTTGTTGTGGTTACCTCTTTTCCGACCACAGTTTCTGAGGATCTAAATTATTCACGTTCGTTTAAAAACAGAAATCGGAATAGGAAGTTTTCTAGAGAGAGAGTTTTTTTTATTTTCAGCTTTCAGATTTTGTGGTTTCGCCTTTTCCGATGACAGTTTTTAAGGATCGAGATTACCGTCGTTTCTTAAGAAACAGTGATCGGAAAGGGAAGTCTTCTAGAGAGCAGGAAACATCCACGAGGAGAAGATTACAGCCACGGTCTAATTTGCCTAAAATAGCCACTCTGCAGCGGTTTGGTCTGATAGAAAATAGCTACCACGAATCCTTCTCTTGATTACTTTCTCCGGATAGTAGTCTAGCTCCCGGGTCTGGGGTCTAGAAATGTACACCCAGGTCGTTTCTCTCACGACGAAATGGATATCATGTGTGATTTAGGTTATACTCATTTGGGTCAGATTATTGGGAAATGGAGCTGGGGCCATTTGCATGAGTGAGCTTAGTTCTGCGCCAGCCACTAAGCAAGGTGCTCCGCTATAGCGGAGCACCTTGCTTTGTGGCTGGCGCAGGACTAAGCTCGCCCATGCAACTGGTCCCTTTGACTTCGTCTGTCTTCGGATATTCTCAAAGTATACGGAGTAGTTTGTGCGCTGGACTGCTACTGACGATATCATTGCACTTTCCCTATCTAAGCGTGTTCCTTACTCTGTTGGGATTTTCTCAGAATGTTGGAATATATTCTGGCAGCAACCTCTAATAATAATAATAAAGGTAATTTGTATAGCGCCTAATCACCAAGGTGCTCTAGGCGCTTTACAATCACAGTAATGAAACAGTAAAGCAAAATACAAAAACAAGCACATACAACCAAAAATATACATTGATTTACAAGGAGCAGAAAACTCTTTCTCTCTCACACACACACACACACACACACACACACACACACACACACACACACACACACACACACACACACACACACACACACACACACACACACACACACACATGATGAGCCGGCAGACAAAATGGTCTTTACGTACATGCGACTGAGAAAAGGTGTGTTTTAAGCTTGGATTTGAAAATGGAAAGAGATGATGAGTGACGCACATCAGCTGGGAGAGCGTTCCATGTAATGGGACCAAAATACGAAAATGCACGATGATCTTGAGTGACCTGAGTCATGGTCCCTGTATCCCAAACTTCAACGTACCTGGGTTGAATGGGCTGAAGGTATGTTCCACTTCAAGGAGGTGAAAATCCGTCGCTAGTGGATGGAATACCAAACTTCCTGCACTAGCTGTGGTCTTGTATACTATAGACGTTATCCTGCTTTTAATTTGAGACGTGTTATATCTATTTGAGAACAAGACATTTTTGTGCGGATGTATTCGATTTTCAGGAACACAACAAATAACACCCGAATGCGAGTGGCATAGATCTTCATGAGCCTCGAGCATTGATACTAATTGGTTTCAGCAAGAGGCATAGATCCTCAAGAGCCCCCGCAGATGCGGCGGCTCATGAGGATCATGTCTCTTTTTGAAACCAATTAGCATCTATGTTCTTTTGACGGCTGGGGTTCTTTGACGTTGATTTTACGCTGATGTCAATGACACAGTCCGAGTTAGTGTGATGAGGTCAAATTTCTCAGTGTACGTTTTCTGTTTGAAAAGTTACCTACTTATGTATTTTATAAACAATATCTTCTCTTTGCTATTCAATACGCACGGACCCTAAAGAATTCTTCCATTTTGGTGCTGACTTGTGATTCTGTGCCTCATAAAGCAACACATACTTGAACTTTACCTACCAAACCTGCAGGCGAAAACGTGAACGACTTGTGTGAAAATAAAACCTCTATTCGCGCAGACAACGCAGGCTATTTCGAGCTTCAGAATATAAGACTTGAAAACAAGCGCAACTTTACCCAACGAAAGTACAAAGGAAAAAAAAAGTTCACACTGATCAATTTTGCGTGTTGTGTTTCCTTCAGACGCACAGAAGGAAACTTGATGAGAGAACTTCCTCTGCAGCCACCAGCGCCAACGCAAGGGAGATGGATCGACCGCGACAGGTTAAGGGTCGTGCCAGATTAGCTTGGCGCCTATAGGCGCCAAGCTAATCTGGCACGGCCCTTGACCTGTCGTGGTCGATGCGTCTCCCTTTGCGATGCGCACATCTTGCTTAGCAGGCGACGTCTAGAATGGAGGCGCGTTGTTCTAGAATTGAAGGGGCGTATGTGCGCTGTGTTGCCTTTCATAGCGAGCTATTTTGGAATCTTACCGTCTTCAGCTCACGGGATGCTTGGTAGGATACAATGTCTCCCAGGGTAAAATATCTGTACAATATTATGCTATGTGCGATGGTGTTGTTGTGTGTGGGGACTGCGATTCTAAGAGTGATTATGATGATTATGGCGAAAATGTTTTTTCATTCAGCCCTGAAACAGAGCGAGAGAGAGAGAAAAAGACAGACAGACCGACAGAGAGCTGAACTAGATTAAACTGAAAAATATATATATGTACGCAAGAAAGTGTAAGAAAATAAAAACCAGAGAGAGAGAGACGCAGGCAGACAGACAGAGGAAATGGTCTTTATAATAATGACAACAGTGTCAGGCGGTCCGTGGCGCAGTGGTAAAGGCGCCTGCTACCAATGCTAGAAATGTGAGGTTCGATTACGGGTTCCGGCCTCGGACTTTTCTCCTCTAGTAAGTCTCACCGTTAATTGGGGCGGACCGTCGGGGGTTCTTTCTCCGGGTACACCGGCTCTTCCCCCCCCCCCCTTTCCCACCCCCTCCCCACCCCCCACCCTCTCCACTTTGGTACCAGTTTCAGGCCACTTATAAATTTGAAATACAAGCGATCACTTTTTCCGAAACCTCAGTAGCTGAGCTAAGCCCTCGCACCACGTTAGTGTCCTGTGTTTGTCTTGTACTGTGTTTGTCTTCAGGGTGAATGTGTTTGTTTCACGTGAGCGTGCGTGTTGGGTTCAGTTCGCGGCGCTTTGAGTCGATTGGCAGAACTGGGTAAAGCGCCGATATAATAACTGGTATTAGTATTATTATCTTCGATTCGCAGACGACATTGACCTCATGGCAGGCAGCAATAGTGAGCTTCAAAACCTGACAGACAAACTTTCAAGTAGCGCAGGGTCTTATGGCATGGAGATCAGTACGGATAAAAGCAAAGTGATGATCAACACCACAAGCGACAGCAGCAGCAACATTCACATGAACGGCCAGAAGCTAGAAGAGGTCAATAGCTTCAAGTACTTGGGAGCCACCCTGTCCAAAGACGGTAGTTGCATAGCAGAGATCCGTATCAGGAACGGTACAGCAACATCCGCAATGGCCAGGCTGGACAGGATATGGCGAAGTAACTCCATCAGCTTCACCATCAAGTACAGGCTTTACAAGTCCTTCGTAGTGTCTATTCTACTCTACGGCTGTGAGACTTGGACACTGCTTGCAGACTCAGAAAAGAAAATCCAGGCCTTTGAGAACAAGTGCCTGAGGAAGTTGCTCCGCATCTCGTACCACGAGCACAAGACCAACGAATATGTACGGAGCATCGTCACTTCCCTGGTGGGCCCACATGAACCCCTTCTGGCAACCGTGAAACGGCGCAAGCTTGCTTGGTTTGGCCACGTGACCCGACACAACACCTTGTCCAAGACTATCCTCCAAGCCACTCTCGAAGGAAGTCGTCGGCGAGGTCGTCAGAGAAAGAGTTGGGTCGCAAACATAAAAGAATAAACCGAACTCGAGATGCCAGACTTGCTTGCCACCGCCCAAAATAGAACTCAGTGGAGAGCACTGTCTGTTGCTGCTGCCTTTCAGTCCCCCCAACGCCCAGTTCGGGCAAGGGACTGATGATGATGATGATGAGTAAACGGTATGACGCAAAAGGCCATTCTTCAAACATACCGTTGCTTACAGCTATATATTTGGGTTTAACGCCGAGCAGGCGACTAAGGCCATCTCACGGCGGAGCAACATCGAAGATATGTGCAGCTTGGCCATAGAACAAGAAGAAAACACAGAGCCAATAGACGACTACTAACTGGCACAAGTATGAACTCTTAAATTTGTAATTAAGCTCTTGCAGACACGAAAGACAAAGAGGAAACTAGATCTCCCAAGTGAACTCAAAAGGCGGTAAGTCCACTTTTGTGAAAAGCGGGATTTTCATTGTATTACAATGAAAACCTTGCTTTTCACAAAAGCGGACTTCCTGTCGTTTTTCGCACGGCAGATATAAAGAAACAGAAACGACCAATCCCTCAAGAAGCAGCACAGTGTCCTGCCGTGAGATTAACCCATTATGTGCTGAAACTACAGAAACGCAATATCACCTCAAAGAGGTACCAGAGGTCACTTCCTGAAAATGCATTCTTTCAGACACCACCACAGTCCTGTTACCTACCAGAGTTAACCAATTAACCAATACAGCATAATACGTTTTTCGCATGGAAATACCACCCATATGCAAGAGGCATAGATCCTCATGAGCCCCGCATGCGCGGGGGCTCATGAGGATCATGCCTCTTGTTGTTCTCATTAACGCCAGTGTTCCAAAACTGGACGTGATTTCTGGCGTTCAGTGCATGATGGCGAGATCACGAAGACACTGTCTGTCTCTCCAGACGGACGAACGCTACCGACGTGTGAAGAAGCGTAGATGTTCATATAAGCTACCTCACTTTACAGGGGACTCGTATATAGATCTGTGTCTTCCAGACTATGTGAAACTTCCGTGTTCTATAAGAAGGTTCTAGGCAGACATGTTGTCTAATTCTTGAAATAGGCTAAACTTCGCTTGTTTATTTCAATACATGTACAGTAAAACTTCTGTTATTAAAAGTGCCTTGAGACCCAAACTTTTTGTGTGTTTCATATCCGAAGTTTGTTATAAGCGAATTAAATTACAGTCTACTTCGCTTATAACAAGGTCGGATATAACAAAAGTCGGATATTACAACACTTTTTCAGCGGCCTCTTTCTTTGAAAGCCACTTCGCGCACAAACAAATCTTCGGATACGTCAGCAACAAACATTGAGACCACTGGCGATTTCTTATAAAATTATAGTAATAATACATGGTGTTTATATGGCGCATTTCACTTATTATAATATAACTCAATGCGCAGGCGAAAAACCACACACACACACACACACACACACACACACACACACACACACACACACACACACACACACACACACACACACACACACACACAACACACACAGAGTCTGCAGGGGGGGTGTACAGAAATACCGTAGAGATTACACGAAAGTCTGCGAGAAATAGTAAGTTTTTAACTTTGCTTTGAACTGCGTAAGGGTGGAGGCATTTCTCAGCTCAGTCGGTAGGAATTCCAAATTAAAGGAGCAGTACATCTGAAAGAGCGTTCACCAGCAGATTTGAGACGGAACTTTAGAACTTTGAGAAGTTTCTCTCCCGATGAGCGCAGTGAGCGAGAGGGCTGGTAAGTGATTAGACTGGAGGAAAGGTATGACGGAAGACTGCCATCAAAGTGGCGGTATGCAAGGGTCGCTGTCTTAAACTTTATGCGGGATGGGATTGGAAGCCAGTGAAGGCCTTTCAGTATAGGGGTTACGTGGTCTCGTTTTCGCCTGCGTTTCACAAGCCTTGCGGCATTATTTTGAACTCGCTGAAGGCGGTTAATCTGCTCAGGTGGTTGACCAAAAAGCAGAGAATTGCAGTAGTCAAGACGGCTCGTGACTAAAGCATTCACTAACTTTGCAGTGGCAGATTCAGAAAGACTGTGTCGGACTGAGAGTATGAAGCACCACGACAGATTTCACCGACGTGATCCTGCATACTCAAAATCTTATCGAGGTTGACACCAAGATATTTGAGATATATCCAGAGTGTCTTGGCTTGACTTCGCGAACGAAGATTTTATAGGTGTTGCCCACGACGTCTGCAGGCATGCTCGTGGCTGCGGTGGCCAATCCGGGACAGGCAGGTTCACCCGCAGTGGCTGCAGGGGGATGTCTGGCCAGGGTATCCAGAGTGTACTCTACATAGAATAGTGTGGTGGGGACTTTTGAAAGTGTTCTTATCTCCGGTTTTGTTATATCAGACCTTGCTGAGCCCATTACATCCTGAGGCTGATTTTTTTTTTAAATTTCCTATTGGCCTGTTGAGGCTACACGACAGATTAAGAGATAGATCAACCCTTTTAGTTCAAGGGTGGTGCCAGAATAGCTTGGCGCCTCAGGCGCCAAGCTATTCTGGCACCACCCTTGAACTATCTCAATCAAATCTATTTCAAGCACTAGTGTATCAGAATGAAAAGGGTTAATAGACGAAGTCGACTGTACAACAACTGGGGACGCATTCATTCGTATCTTACACACGTAGCAGGCTTTTCATTTCCTGAAGGTTTCACGCACCACTCCTGTTCTTTGTCCGGGGGCGGCCATTGGCCGTTCTGTGTGTGTGTGCGAGTGCGCGTGCGTGCGTGTGTGTGTGTGTGTGTGTGTGTGTGTGTGTGTGTGTGTGTGTGTGTGTGTGTGTGTGTGTGTGTGTGTGTGTGTGTGTGTGTGTGTGTGTGACTGCGATAGCCGAGGGCCATTCGTTGTCCAGAAAGAAGTCGATGGCCATCAAATGCCTCTTGAACCCGCGACCGCTCGGAACAACCACGCGTTTTGTATCTCATCGCGGCGTCCTGGTGATTTCTTGATGAAGTGCTTGGCCCTCTGGTCTTTTGGTCTTCAGACGCTAATCTCTGGATCGATGAAGCGCTGGCCATTATCTTCACCCATCTGCAAGTGGCATAGATACTCATGAGCCCCCGCAATTGCGGGGGCTCATGAGTATCTATGCCATTTGCGCTGAAACATGAATTTTTATGCATCTTGCGCCGAAACATTTGTTTTCTTTTGTTTTTTGGGAGGGGGGGGGGGGGCGAGTTGCCTGCAGACCCCACCAATAAAGCCTAATGTTCTTGTCTGCAATGCGCTGTGACATAGATCCTTATGAGCCAATAAGTGTCCCGTGAGGTTTATGCTTCATTGCTAACCAGCTTTTACATTTGCCTTTATCAGGCAGAGACAGCGTCGGTTTTATTGGCCACAAGACACCACCTATAATGCCTGATATTTCTCTGCAACGAATGCTGGCAAGTGCGGCGACACAGACCCTCGCGAGCCCCTGTAGAAAAAGGGTCCCGCGCGGATTTCTGCGTTTTTATCTTCAGATTTATATCTGCATCTTCTCAGGCGAATGTCCCTGGGTCGCCTTGCGTTCAGTCCCTTGCCTTCCAGCTTCCAGAAACGATGTCCCTGGTATCGTAACAAATTCGCCACCGGTTATTCCAGTCTCCGCTGGGCGTACAAGTATGAATGAGGCCAGCATGAGGCATTGATCCTCATGAGCTCCCGCGTACGCAGGAGCTCATGCGGATCTATGCCTCTTGCATGTGGGTGTCGTTCAGTGGGCTCCGGCACTAATAGGGTTAATCTGCGTTGATCCTGATCTGTTTGTCATTTTGGGCCTGCTGCCGTCAAAAAGATTTCTGCGTTCGTGGTCATTCACTTGCCTATTTACCACGACGATGTGTCCCTTTGTGGTCCAGTCGGCGTTAAATTAACTGCGTCACTGACAAGAAACACCCCCTCCACAAACAGCAAGAGGTATAGATGCTCATGAGCCTCCCTTGTTGTTGCAGGGACATATGAGGATTTATGTCTCTCGCTGGAACCGCTTTGAGTACACGTTTCTTTGACAGCGTGGGGATGGTTGACGTTGGATTTGACAGGCTGGGGATGGTTGACGTTGGATTTGACAGCCTGGGGATGGTTGACGTTGGATTTGACAGCGTCTGGATGATTTGACGTTGGATTTGACAGCGTGGGGATGGTTGACGATGGATTTGACAGTGTGGGGATGGTTGACGTTGGGTTTGACAGCGTGGGCATGGGGATGATTGACGTTGGATTTGACAGCGTTGGGATGGTTGACGTTGGATTTGACAGTGTGGGGATGGTTGACGTTGGATTTGACAGTGTGGGGATGGTTGACGTTGGGTTTGACAGCGTGGGCATGGGGATGATTGACGTTGGATTTGACAGCGTTGGGATGGTTGACGTTGGATTTGACAGCGTGGGGATGGTTGACGTTGGATTTGACAGTGTGGGGATGGTTGACGTTGGGTTTGACAGCGTGGGCATGGGGATGATTGACGTTGGATTTGACAGCGTTGGGATGGTTGACCTTGGATTTGACAGCGTGGGGATGGTTGACGTTGGATTTGACAGCGTGGGGATGATTGACGTTGGATTTGACAGCGTGGGGATGGTTGACTTTGGATTTGACAGCATGGGGATGGTTGACGTTGGGTTTGACAGCGTGGGCATGGGGATGATTGACGTTGGATTTGACAGCGTGGGGATGGTTGACTTTGGATTTGACAGCGTGGGGATGGTTGAAGTTGGATTTGACAGCGTGGGGATGGTTGACGTTGATTTGACAGCGTGGGGATGGTTGACGTTGGATTTGACAGCGTGGGGTAGATGACGTTGAATTTGACAGCGTGTGGATGGTTGCGGTTGGATTTGACAGCGTGGGGATGATTGACGTTGGATTTGACAGCGTAGGGGTGGTTGACGTTGAATTTGACAGCGTGGGATGGTTGCGGTTGGATTTGACAGCGTGGGGATGGTTGAGGTTCGATTTGCAATTTCAGAAATGCAGTAAGCGTTTACTGGCAGTGATGGGCGAATGTGTACGCCTGTGGTCATGGTTTTGAACATTAGGTCCTGGAGCCGCGAGGATCAAAATCACAGACCAGGCCAGCACACCTATTGTTGTTGACAATGCAGAGGGGACAGTTTTAGTTATGTCTTTAACCCATTTAACCCCTCCGCCGCATTTCTCCCCCACCCGGGTCTGCCCTGGGGGACTTGGGTGGGGTTAGGTATTTTTTAGTTCCCAGGGTCACCCTGGTCAGCCCCACAGGGTGGGTTTTTCTCTCTATTCTGGGGCATGTGTTTCTGTCTACCCTTTGTCCATTCACCTGTATTTGCCTTTTTAAAACTCTCCCTACTGTCTGCACTGCCTGTAGCTCTTGATATTGGATGTGTGTTGCTAAATGGTCTTAGCTTTATTTATGCCCCATGTTGTAGGTTTATTTAATGTATTTGACCGGCTGGCGACATACATTCAATTTTCTGTTTAGTTTTTTTTCACAATCAGTGCAGGCACGTCCTGAGAAAGCCTTGTTGCTGTCGGGACGTTAAGCAATGTACAATCAATCCGCCGCATTTCCGAAATTTTGAAGGCGCCACCTGACGACTATGGACCAGTTGCAGGAGATGGATCGACCATGATAATTCAAGGGTAGTGCCAGATTAGCTTGGCGCCTGAGGGCGTCAAGCTAATCTGGCACTACCCTTGAATTATCATGGACGGTCCGTCTGCTGCTATAGTGCGTCAGGGCTGAGTGGACTAAGCGATCTACTCCATCGGGTCGTCGGGCTTTGATCGAAATTTTTGAAAATTTCGTTGGGTTACAGCGGGTTATCAATGCAGCATGTTATTAATGTTGTCCTACCTCAGCTTAGACTTTTCTACCCTTCTTTTCACATGCCATGTGTGAAGGCACTTGTATCGGTGCCTTTCACTGCCTTGTGAGCGAAACTTGACGGGAGGAACTTTCCTGCGTGCAAGGTGATGCCGAGCAGAGATGGTTTTCATTTTTTACCTATTCAGCCCCGACGCCCTACAGCAGGAGATGGGTCGACCATGATAATTCAAGGGTAGTGCCAGATTAGTTTGGCGCCGACAGGCGCCAAGCTAATCTGACACTGCCCTTGAATTATCACGATCGATCCATCTCCTGCAACTGGTGTATAGTCGTTAGATGACACCTCCAAACTTTTGGGAAATACGGCCGTCGAGCTGAACGAGTTAAGACATTCAAACTTCATTATAAACTGTGCAGTTAGCGGCATCATACTCAGAACATTTATAAAGGAGATATTGCGAACTATGAATCCTTTGCTGCCTCACAGGGTTTGCGCTAGGATTTTTCAAAACCAGTCCCCCCCCCCCCAACCCCATCTTCCACCCCCTCCCCCCCACCCCCCGCCCCCCCCCCCCCCCCGGTTTATTTTCCATTTCAGATCAAAACCGGTCCCCAGGAAATGCTTTCCTGTAAACAAGGATTTTTTTCACCGGCAGAATCCTAACTTTGGTCCAGCCAAAATAAAACCAGTCCCTGGGACCGGTAGCTTTAAAAAAATTCCGGTATTCTCTGTTCACATGTGGCAAAATACCGGTAATTACCGGTTAGCTCCTGCCTATTTCTCCAACTTACTTCACCCCTACATCCCTTCCCGCTCCCTCCGCTCCGCTTCCGACCCTCTCTGCCTCCACATCCCCCGCACCAAACTCAGCACTTTCGGCCCCCGCTCCTTCTCAGTATACGGTCCATCCACCTGGATCACTCTCCCACTCTCTCTCCGTCAGAAACACTCTCTCTCCTCCTTCCAGTCCGCCCTCAAAACTCACCTCTTTCAACAGTTCTAGCACTATATCATCACACTCCCCACCTCAAGCTGACCGTCGTAATGTATTTCACTATTTGTGGTACGTGAGTCGTTGTCTAAAGCGTGCGCATGCGTGCGCGAGTTGTGAGTGCGCGAGTTGTGAGTGCGCGCTTAGAGTTATAATTATTATAAGATAAGCGCATTATAAATACCGTAATTATTATTTATTATTATCTCAAGTGGTTGCTTTTTTTCAATGTGTTTGTTAGTTCAGGATTCTAGAACATAAGCTGTTAAAGAAAAAATAAAATGGCTGCTAGCGCTTGGATCCTTAGCAGTATAGTATTAGCAGTATAGTATGAAACAGACGCATTACTAGCACTTATTTCTGTCTGCTACATACCTTACAAATACATGAACTGCACAGTTTCAAAGCTTTATTGTATTGTGCAACTACTCATTCTAGTTTGATGCTTTTCTGGGGTCGATAAATTGTTATACTCTAGCATCCAGAATGTGCGGATTGCAAGGACATACGCTGAAGGGGGCAGTTTCGCTACATTGATGAGAAAATCTAACCCAGCGCGATGCCACCCTGGTGTGAATAATTATACCCATCGTAATTTTGTATGCTATCTCACTCAGATTTCACAGTTTGTTGGATTATAGGTTTTATAGATTGACGCTGGGTAGATTAAATTAGCATTCGTACTTTTGGGTAGATTGTCAGAATCGAATGGCGGCAGTGTAAATGTACACTGTGTAAATTCACGTCAAGTGGATTCCCGCTGGGGATAGATTTTCGCTAGGTAATTCACGCAAGGTGGAATTCCGCTTGAACACAGCAAAGTTGACCCCTTCAAAATGACGTTTCTGCTCCATTCTCGCATTTGTTTAGTTTAACGTTCAAGTTGTATATTTTGAGTCATAGACAACTAGTGCAAAATGAATACTGAAACCCCTATCACTGATGAAAAATTAATTAAAACCGGCCATCTGCAAGAGGTATAGATCCTCATGAGCCCCGCGACAGCGGGGGCTCATGAGAATCTATGCCTCTTGCTTAAATCATTTTGCATCTATGTTTCTATGTGAATCTTTGACGTTGAATCATAATCTGCGACTACTGGAAGTCATGGCATGTGAATGATATATGCCACTGCTTGCTAAATAAACAAAAAACACAAATTGTCATCAGCCACTAGCTGCTTCTACAGAGACAAACAAAAACGTACACCTCTTGCAGGTGCAGTAGCCTGAGCGTGTGAACTCCGTGCATTTTTGATAGATCGCACCTGGCGAAGCAGCAGCGACACTAGGAATGGACTTGCATTCTCGTACCTGCGTACTTAGTGGGTCGCAGTGAAATATAATTACCGCAGCTGGGCGTTTAATAACCCGGAAGTTCTGACTGAAATGTCAGAAGATGGCTTCTCGATTCTTGGCTTGCGTCATCAGTCCGCCTTCTCCGCAGGGCATGCGCCATGAAAGGTCAGGTCTATCGTTCTGAAGAGAGTATGATGTTACGGCATGAGTTTGGTCTTCTTCTCGTTTGCTTCATTTTTTTATACGCCCCTTTCTTCAGTAATAAAGGAACGTTTATCAATTACACCATTGCCCGATACTTGGAATGTATTCTGGCCCCGACGCATTTAGCACGGACGCACTGCAGCAGGAGATGGATCGACCGTGATAATTCAAGGGTAGTGCCAGATTAGCTTGGCGCCGTCAGGCGCCAAGCTAATATGGCACTACCCTTGAATTATCACGGTCGATCCATCTCTACTGCAACTGGTACATAGTCGATAGGTGACACCCCCAAAATTTGGGAAACGCCGCCGATAGGTTAAGTGGATTAAGCAAATGCTAGGTGTATCATACGACAATGCGAAGCGCCAAATATCCTGGGGCCGACATCAGCCGGTATTCGCCCGCGTGCCGAGGACCTTTTGTTCACAGGGAATGGCCACCACTCCCCTACCCGCCTCTCCCGCCGTTTTCGACGCATGCTGTCACCGGTACTGTCAACATTAGGCCACCAGTGCCCGAATGCAATAAGGAGTTTAACTGAGGAATCTTCTGTGGGTTGGGGATTCATGCATTCGTTCGTTCGTTCGTTCGTTAGTTCGTTCGTTAATTCATGCTGGTCAATAATTCATTCGGTCTCATTCATTCATTCATGTATAGTCAGTAACTCGGTTTCATTCATTCATTCATTCATGTTTGATCATTCATTCATTCGTTCATTCATGTTTAGTCAATAATTCTCTTACATTCATTCATTCATTCATTCATTCATTCATTCATTCATTCATTCATTCATTCAAGGTTTAGTCAGTAATTCGGTTTCATTCATTCATTCATTTATTCATTCATGTTTGGTCATTCATTCACTCATTCATTCATGTTTAGTCAATAGTTCAGTCAGTCTGAGTCGTTCACTCACTCACTCATTCAGTCACTCACTCCCTCACTCACTCACTCACTCACTCACTCACTCACTCACACACTCACGTATTCATTCCTTCATTTTTTCTGTGTGTTTCAGCACTGGACACAACCAACGTGATGGTGAAGAAACAGGTGATAGAACTCCTGTCAGCCCTATGTGTCTACTCCGCCGAAGGACACCGCTTGGCGCTTGACGCTCTGGATACATTCAAGGTAACTGTTTGCACAACAGCATCACTTCTGAAGTCAAGTGACTCTCAACATTCTTTTGAAGAGACGCCCGCAGAAAACTAGACTTCTTATCAAGCGCGTTCGCGTCAGCCGGTAATGCCGCGGCAGTTAACTCATTGGAGACGTGCCGTATACGGATACGCGGCGAATAGCGAATACGCGGGTATTCGCCGAGTATCCGTATACGGCACGTCTCCATTGAGTTAGCAGAGAATTATCGATGCTAATGCCGAAAAGAAAATCAGCAGCTTCTAGAATATTCCAGTTATATTTTAGAAAAAAAACCTGCTGTGTAGGCGGACACTGGTTATGTTCACTTCACTGTTGTTAAAATGCGAGCCCCACCCAACTGCAAGAGGCAAAGAACCTCATGAGCCTCCGCAGATGCAGGGGCTCATGAGGTTCTTTGCCTCTTGCTGACACTATTCATATCCCTGTTCCGTGGATTGATGGGCTTATTCTGCGTTGAATATGCCCTTTTTTCAAAGATGTGATTTCGCGTTCACTAGCAGTCAAAGGGTTAAGAATACTGGTATATGGGAGCCCGGTTGCATCAAACGTGTATGTAGTTGTGATTTCAAATGTAATTGTCCGTGTGACTCTCCCAGCTAAGGCTGAGGTCAGCACAGGAGACTAATTCAGATTCAGATTTAAAGAAAGAAAAAACATTTTCGTGGGTACATGAATCACATTACATAGAAGAGAAATATTATTAAATTAATGTTTACGAAAAAAAAAAAGTGACAATACAACTGCAATAAATTGCTGCTAAGTCGATTTTTCACTTTGAGCGTTCTAGCCGTGTTCCGTCACATCCAGTTCCTCACATTGATCTGTGTTGCACGTGCGTCTTTTTGGCGTCGGTTGTGTGCACGCCCTGCTGCAGACTCTAACCTAGTGGTGACTTCACAGTCAGCGAAGGACTGTTGGGCCGACCTCAGCCGCAGCGGGCCCGCGCACTGTCGTGTTAGTGTAATCCACTGTCGTGCGCGGGCCCACTGCGGCCGACGTCGGCCCCGAGGACCTTTGCTTACTGGTTTATTTTAGAGGCTGCATGATGATTTATCGAAATACAATGCGAACCAGCTTTCCAGGCTGGCTAAAATATCAGCATCTCTAGTTTGCATTTTGACGTGACCTGCATTCCATATTCTTTTTGGAGAGAGCGTGTTGAATATTTTGTTGTTGTCAAGAATCGACTGACATCCCTGACCTACTTCTTTGTAGAGAGAATTTGAGCATCTGTGTTGTTTTGTAGTGGTACATTTGTGAACTGCATGATGATGTCTAGAAAATAGTGCGATCTGGAAGATTACAATAACGTACAGTAACTTTTAGATATGACGCCAAAAGTCGTGGGACGTACTGTGTTCTGTGTGAGATTTCTTATATGCGAGTTCATTTTACAAGGGATATCGGAACTTTATACGTATTTTCGGGACTTTAAAAGTGGTCCTTGGACTTCAATACATCAAGCAGACCCAAAAGGTGACTGCCATGCTGGTGATATGCAAAATCTCAACAAAGTAAGAAGCTCGCTTAGGAAGGACAATTACACCACAATTGTTGTGTTCTTACTTGTCCTTTCTAAACGGGTTTTTTTTGTGATTGCCCTTTCTCTCTGTTATAAGCAAAGTCGACTGTCTTTGGCAACACGAATTCCATTTTTAAGGCCGATTTGTGTAGGTAAAAAAAAGGAGGGGGGGGGGGGGGGGCCGGGCCGCGGTAGCGATGGGAGATTGTATTAACATCTGAAATCACCCGAATATCTCATGAAGCATGTGCACAATGAAATACATTTTATTTCAAACCAATCTCAAGAACAACCTTTCAGACGCATTGTTTCTCTGAGAGATTTTTTTTTATTACGATTGACGTAGCGAGTTGCGTTTCCTATGCTGCGGTTGTCTCCTCTTGAAGTCATGTTTCTGCGACGCTAGACCTGTATCGGGAATTTCCCTCGAGTGCCACTCCATTTCACCACCGTCGCCAACTAGCAGGAAGTGGCTCGACCGTGATAGTCCAAGGGTAGTGCCAGGTTAGCTTGGCGCCGTCAGGCGCCAAGCTAATCTGGCACTACCCTTGAACTATCACGGTCGAGCCATCTCCTGTGGTTTGTCAGCGTAGGGGGGCTGGAGACGATGTCAAAGGCGCAGTTGGGCGTAGACGTCAAAAGTTTATCTTTTGTCACAGGCGGAGTAAGCAGTGAGAATTTTATCGATTTGAATGACGGACGCGGCTCGATAGCACACGGCGCGGTTTAAACCGTTCATTGCCCAGAAAATCCGAACACCACCCCACTGCAAGAGGTATAGATCCTCATGAGCCCCCGCAGTCGCGGGGGCTCACGAGGATCTATGCCTCTTGCTGACACCAATCTGAACCCCTGTTCCTTTGGGAAAAAAAGTAGGACAAAGAATTGACAAAGAACGCAGAAACACAACCTGCGTCAAACTGGCACTTAACGGGTTAAAAACTAACATTTCTCGGTCTGTTTGATGAGTGCACGTGTTTTATTTCGCACGTATGATTCACGGATGATGCTGCTTCTTGAAAGCACTCATGTTAAAGATAGCACCCTGGGAATGTTTGATGACTGAATGTGTGCTAATTTGCACATACGACTCACCGAAATGCACATGTCATCAGACAATATTCATTACCGCACTGTTCTATTTTTGACATAAATTAGTCACCGTAGGTCGTCAGGTAGCATGCAGCATTGTTCGTTTCATCCAGGGATTACCAAGCGCCATATTAAAAGTTTCCATGTCTCTGGATATAACCCAAAATGTATATCACTATCAAAGTGTTACTTGTGCGTTTGATGCATACATCCAGAGAGGAATATACCGACTTTAGCCCATAAGTCAACGCCAGGCACCATGGCATTCTTCGCGTAAGAAACATTTTTCAGTTAAAGTTGTATCATCGTAGATTTATCTTTAAGCTGGTCTGCTATTGTGCATCTTAGGCTCTTGGGCCATGCATAGGCTCCTAAATCACAAGCCAGCATGCGGATTTATTAACCTTTTGCGTGTCGGTATCGGTTTTAGTCGCGATGATTCCTGTAGGAATCGTCGACCGCTAGCGGCGCGCAAAGGGTTATGTTGGAGCAGAGACATTCAATGATAAAAAAATCTGCAACCCAAGATACATAATAATGTCGACAGCAGCAGTGATTACAATTTTCAATAAATACAATAGTAATGCATTGTTATACAAATCGCTTGCTTCTCCGGACTACGTGTTACGAAGCTATGTCAGTTCACGTGTGGTAATACGGGTTGTGCGATCTCCGCCGCACTGCTGACCGTTTCGTTACAATGCAACAGAACGATCGGTCACTGAGGCTGGGTAAAAATAAAGCGACCCAACTGTGGTATCGCACCACTTCGAAGTGAAAAAAAAAATGTATGGTGATTCTGTAGTTAAAACACTTTAAAAGAGTTATATTTTTATCGCTCGAACTGGTTACTCGTGATTAATTTTTGTAATGGGAGGTCAGGTTTAGTTTAATCTCTGTACTATCATCGTCACCGCCCATAATTCCGAGATAAACCCACTTTGGGGAGTACACGACAAGTACACTTGTGGCGTACTCCCTGAGTGAGTCTGTCTGACGAGTGCTCCTGCAAAGATTTTGGGCATCATCAACATCGTCCTCATGATCGCATTTCCTAAGGCTATCGGGCCGTAGTCGACCGCAGTGCGGCCGACTGCGGCCAGATAGCCTTTTGCGCACTAGGTTTCTCATCGCATTCTCGTCACATTTGCAGACGATGAATAAGCTGCGTTACCGGTTCAGCCTGGTGGTGACAGAGTTGCGCACGACGGAGCTGGTGGCCTACAAGACGACGCTCATGGCCTTCATCAACTGCATCCTCGTGTCCTGTGACGACGACCTGCAGGAGCGCTGCCGCATCAGGAACGAATTTATTGGTCAGTCACCGTGGTATATTATAAGTTATTGGTCGGAGGGGTTCGCTACACGGACCTTTGTAGGCCTGAGGGAGGTCAAAGGAATCATTGTACCCCGAAGGCCTGAGGGGTACAATGATTCCTTTGACCTCCCGAAGGCCTACAAAGGTCCGTGTAGCGAACCCCTCCGACCAATAACGTATTTGTTTTCCTTCCTCCGTTTATTGTTTAGAAAAAATCCGGTTTATGAAGACGGCCGCTTCTGTGGCGGATAGGTGACACCATTGAATATACATGTTCTGCCGGGGATTCCCAGACTGTGACGTAGCACGATTCCGTGTCAGAAGCGCAAGTCTTGTTTTCGCGAGTAAAAAGCTAATCTTGGCTTGTGTACAGAATGATTCAAGCTGCAATGTCTACAAAAGGTCGTTAAAGTATTACAGTGGCAGTGCTTCTTGACTGCTGTGTGATTCAGAAAAATTAAGAACTTTTTGATGAAGCGATCGGCATTTGACCACTGATGTGACAGCTTGTGCAAGTTAGCATGGTGCCTCGTGCTTTTAGATTCAAGATGTCAGAAGGGGATGGCTTGGAGTGTGCAGCAGATTGTCGTTGTTTTATCCTAAAGTGTCATGTATGTTGGGATATCTGGAAAAAGGAATACCAAAACAAAACGCTCGTTGTTAACAGCAGGACTAGTGCTGAGATTGATGGATTTTAAGGTAAGATTTTATTTTACAGCGTAGACATGATGTCAGATAGTCTTCGAAAATTCGGGAGATGATTTTCTTCAGATAGTCCCGCATTGAGTGACGTGAAAATTTGGCAATAGCGTGCTTTGTGTATAGTGTTGCTGGGTGTGTATTTTCGTTTTAGTTCTTGAATTTGTTGCTCTGTGCTTTGGTGAAATTGTGGCATTTTGCCTGTTGGTGTTTGAGCAGACGACAGTGCCTGGCTTGCCGGTTTGCAAGGATTGTGTCTCTGATTGGTTAAAAAAAAACCTCGGAAGCTATTTTTGTTCCGTCGTTTCCCGAACTTTGAAAATGTCTCGGTGGAAGGCTTTTGCAGTTTGCGCTATGTAATTAGTGGTGAAATATTGTTTAGTTGGCTCCTCATGTCGTAAAAAATAAGGCAGATGATGTGTATTACGTCAAATAGGACTACGTTAGTGCGTTTTGTTTCTGCTATTTTGTCGAACCGAGTTGCTATCAAGACTCGAAAACGAGGTCGTAACGCGTCATCGAGAGGGCTATAAAACGTCCGCCATTTTTCGCTACAGTGGTTTTTATATCACGGTCACATGGTACAGTTTGCGCTAAATTTACTGGTCGTGTGACGTAGGGAGGAAAACAAATTCGTTTGTCACACTGGGCATAAGCTATGTCACACGTCTTGCCATTTTATTTTAATATACGTATTTCCAAAGGTGTGTGTGTGTGTGTGTGTGTGTGTGTGTGTGTGTGTGTGTGTGTGTGTGTGTGTGTTGTTTTTGTTTGTATTTCATTGTTGTGTTTTGTTCTTGTTTGTTTGTTTTTGTTGATGATTTGTTGTGGTTGTTGTTTTTGTTTGTTTGTCTTTTCTTTCTTTTTTTTTTTTCTTTTTTTTTTTTTTTGGGGGGGGGGGCGGGTTAGTTAGTTAATTTGGGTTTAACGCCGAGCAGGCGACTAATGCCATCTCACGGCGGTTAATGGGGGGGGGGGGGTGTTTGGGGAGTTTTTGTGGGTTTTTGGGGGGTGGGGGGTGGGGGGGGCATTACCATTCAGCTTCTAGATGGCATTTAGTGACATTTAGGACATGGTTATCTCTTTATTTTCTTTCTTATTTCTTTTAAAGGTTTAAACCTACTCGACATTATCCACACTCTACGCAACGAGGACGACGAAGACCTCATCATCCAGTGTGACGTGTTTGATGACGAAAAAGTAGCTGATGACGAGGCCCTGTCCGCTGAGATGTCATTGCAGCTTGACGTCACAGACCACAGGGCAGTTTTTGACGCCGTTTTCCAAAAGGTACTCATTACCACTGTGACCTGTTCCCAAGTACATGTTGGCACCGTAACTGTTAAGAGCACCAGTGGTTGCACACATAGGGGGTTAGTCCCTTCACTGCCGGGAAAACATATGAACACGATTCCAACTGCAAGAGACATAGATCCTCATGATACCACCGCAGTTGCGGGGGCTCATGAGGATCTGTGTCTTGCAGACACTGCATTGAGGCCGTGCACTTTCGACCCCAGAGGCTGTTTGGCGTTGAATGAACTATGATAGCAGAAACACAGTGTGCGTCCACTGACGTCGAAAGAGTGAAGTGAATCATTGCTGCCATCTGGACGTTCTCATTTCACTGCCTGTTGACACTGAGTGTTTCTTGATGTTGTTGTTGTTGTTGTTGTAGTTGTTGTTTGGTTGGTTGGTTGGTTGGTTTTGGAGGGTTGTTGTTGTTTTGTTTGTTGTTTTGTTTTTGTTGTTTGTTTTGTTTTGTTTTTGTAAATTCAGCGTAAAATATCTCCAGCCGGCAAAACAACTTGGACAAAAAGTGATTTCAGCAAGAGGTTTAGATCTTCACGCAGTTGCGTTTGCTCATGCGGATCTAAACCTCTTGCTGAGGATCTATACTTCCTGCAGTTGGGTGTTGTTCTTTTTTCTCAGCAGTGAAAAGGTTTAGGTACTACAAATAATAACAATAAAAGTGAGAAATGAAAACTGGGAAGATGATTCACAAAATGAACGTGACTGCTGCCCCCCCCCCCCCCCCAAAAAAAAAAAAAATGAATATTGTAAATGTATTCGATTCTGTTTCAGGTGTACAACACCCCCACAGCTGACGTGTTTCTCCACATTCTGCAGTCCCTGCTCCAGATAGACCAGGACGACCGCCTCAGGTACAGTCCAGATGAATTTGTGTCTTCGTCCACATGAAAAACTATACTGCGCCCACATGAAAAACTATACTGCGCCCACATGAAAAACTATACTGCGTCCACATGAAAAACTATACTGCATCCACATGAAAAACTATACTGCGTCCACATGAAAAACTATACTGCGCCCACATGAAAAACTATACTGCGCCCACATGAAAAACTATACTGCGTCCACATGAAAAACTATACTGCGCCCACATGAAAAACCATACTGCGTCCACATGAAAAACTATACTGCGTCCACATGAAAAACTATACTGCGCCCACATGAAAAACTATACTGCGTCCACATGAAAAATTATACTGCGTCCACATGAAAAACTATACTGCGTCCACATGAAAAACTATACTGCGTCCACATGAAAAAACTATACTGCGTCCGCATGAAAAACTATACTGCGCCCACGTGAAAAACTATACTGCGTCCACATGAAAAACTATACTGCGTCCACGTGAAAAACTATACTGCGTCCACATGAAAAACTATACTGCGTCCACATGAAAAACTATACTGCATCCACATGAAAAACTATACTGCGCCCACATGAAAAACTATACTGCGCCCACATGAAAAACTATACTGCGTCCACATGAAAAACTATACTGCGTCCACATGAAAAACTATACTGCGTCCACATGAAAAACTATACTGCGTCCACATGAAAAACTATACTGCGTCCACATGAAAAACTATACTGCGTCCACATGAAAAACTATACTGCATCCACATGAAAAACTATACTGCGTCCACATGAAAAACTATACTGCGCCCACATGAAAAACTATACTGCGTCCACATGAAAAACTATACTGCGTCCACATGAAAAACTATACTGCGCAGGGGCGAATCAGTTACCTCGGGAAGGGGGGAGGGGGGGAGGTCCAACTGTTTGTTTAGGACCTTCAGCCTGGTACAAAAGGCCTCCCCGACGCTAGACCTTGCTTCCAGGGGCCAACAAGTGGAAAGCGGGAGGGGGGGGAGGGGGGGGGGAGGTCCAACTGTTTGTTTAGGACCTTCAGCCTGGTACAAAAGGCCTCCCCGACGCTAGACCTTGCTTCCAGGAGCCAACAAGTGGAAAGCGGGAGGGGGGTGGGGGGGATTAGAGAAGGCGCGTGCGTGTTAAGACTATCACCATTCGCCAAAATATCTAGTAGCGGGAGGGGGGAGGGGGGTCTCCAAACACCCCAAAAAAGGACTTTGTTCTAGCATTTTAAAGAATTTTGGGTCGGGAGGGAGTGGGGGGTTGAGTTTCGGAACCCTTGTAACCACCACCCTCCCTCCCTCCCTATCCCTCCCCCCCCCAACCCCCGATCCGCCCCTGCTGAGGAGCAAGAGATGTGCGACATTTTTTTAATCATCGGAAACACGCATTTCTTGTGCTTCTCAATATATATAACTTTTCTACCATCCTATTAAGCATCATGGTGTTCACCGTCGCAAAAAAAAAATGGTTTCATGTCGTCCACAATATGAGCTTTTCTTTCAAAGGCTTTTGTGATCATTGCGAGACAGAAACACGCATAAAATGCACAGTTTCCCTAAACAAAACAAAAAAAACTTTTTTTTGCGTTGTTTTATATGGCCGTGAGTTGGCCATAGTAGCATGGTTGGTGTTACAGCACGCCGAACATACTATGTATTTTCCCGTGAAAACTGACCTCTGAGTGACACCAAACTGTCCTTCTTTCCGAGGAGACAAAATACACCATTGGGAATGCCCAAATTATTTAGTTGCCGCTGCGGCTCTTGTTTATATGCGACGGGAAAAGGGTTGAGTTCAGTTAAAGTTCAGTTTTCGCTTGGGTTCCTTGAAAGTTTCAGCTTTCACAGGTAAAATCCATATTATGTTCGGCGTGCTTTAAACCCTAATAACTAGATTACATTGTACACACTTGGCAGTTGACAGTCACCTTTTTGATCTAGATAACATGTTGTGAAGCAAGTGGCCAGTGAGTATGAAGGTCCTCGGGCCCACGTCGGCCGCAGTTGGACCGCGCGTTGCGCGGTCCGGCTGCGGAAGACATCGGCCCGAGGACCTTTATCCTCACTGGGCGTTTTCCTGGCTTATGTCCACACAACAGCGATAACCAGTGGACCCTGCTGGAGATGGCGGCGCAGAAGACACTCCACATGGACGCCGCGCGCTTGGAGAAGGTGGACCCCTCTCTGCTCGATAGGCTTCTGCAGCCGCCTGACGGGCACAAGCAGGCGGGCAACCTCAGCGAAAAGTGTGTGCAGACGGACGACCTGGCGCTCTTCGCTAGGGTCAAGGACGAAGGGCTTAGTCCTGTGTCGCCGTCTAGCGGCGAGAGACTGGGAATGAGTGTGAACAGACAGACTGGTGTGATTCCTCAGGCGCCTCCCCTCCCTGTTAGTCTGGGGGGCCCGGCATCTAGCGGGGCCCCGTCCCCGCCCGCCCCTCCACCCCCACCCTTGCCTCCGCACATGCAAGCGTCTGTGATATCCTCTGGTGCTCCTCCCGTCCCCCCAGCCCCTCCCCCGCCGGGTGGCTTCGTGGTCCCCCCAGCCCCGCCCCCGCCGGGTGGCTTCGTGGTCCCCCCAGCCCCGCCCCCGCCGGGTGGCTTTTCCGCCCCCCCTGCCCCGCCCCCGCCCCCACCCCCCGGCGGTGCCCCAGCCCCACCGCCACCGCCTCCTCCACCTCCAGGCAGCAAAGTCCCCCCGCCTCCTCCACCCCCGCCGGGCATGGGTGGACCCCCTCCGCCCCCACCACCCCCCGGGGGTGTCGCCCGCCCCCCGAACCTGCAGTTTGGACAGCCCGTCAGCTCCACGCTGAGCCCCATCACCACGCCCAAACCGCGTCACAAGATGAAGACTTTCAACTGGTCCAAACTGCCCGCACAGGCACTCAGCAGCAGTAAGTGACTTTTTGAATCTCCTGACTGAAACGCGACAGCAGAATATGGATCGCCCATGACAGTTCAAGGGTGGTGCCAGAATAGCTTGGCGCCTGTCGGCGCCAAGCTTTTCCGGCACCACCCTTGAACTATCATGGGCGATAGTCTCCTAAATGTAGTATACACAGGACATAACCCTGATTTTGATCTTAGCTCTTGGAAATGTCGCCCATAGATCTCAGTTTGTTAACCCCTCTGTGTATGCCGCTATATGTACTGTATACAACGCTGCTGCTTGCACAAGTGTGTGATTAACCCCTTCCCTGCCAGTAACTATGAGTTGTCTGTAAAACCATTGCAGGTAAGTTGACCCATTGCAGGTTGACCGCCGGATTTCAGTCCTTAAATCCGTCTGCCCTAGGGAATACGATTAACCCTCTAGCCCCAAGGTCCCATTTCTCCAATTTTGGAGGTGTTCGCTAATGATTATTCACCATTTGCAGGAGATGGATTGATCATGATAATTCAAGGGTAGTGCCAGATTAGCTTGGCGCCTGAAGGCGCCAAACTAATCTGGCACTACCCTTGAATTATCACGGTCAGTCAATCTCCTGCTGTAGAGACTCGGAGTTAAATGGGTTAAGAGTATTGCCAGCAAAATGGCAGAGCCATTGATCAGTGGATACAGAGCGAAACTTTGAAACTCTGAAACATTAGGATACAAACTTAAATCAATAATGACTGGTCTTCCAGCCTGGCTCTCAAACAAAGCAGCAGACGACAACACAAACAAATAAAGTTTACGATTTTAAAAATAAAAAATAAAAATATCTATATACTAATTAGGCTGATTTTCAATGATAAATAAGTTCACTGTATAGAATTGATTTGTAACACTGTAAGACACAGCCAGACAGACAGATACAGAGTCAGACAGACACACGCACAGAGAGAGAAAGAAAACAATAGTCCATCGACTCGTGGCCTTCGTCAATGAACACAGGCTTGTAGATAAGACGAGAACACGGAAATGCCAGACTATAACACCGCCCTGCAAAGTCGCGCTCGTCTGAAAATCAAGACACGTTCACAAGTTATCGATTCGTCATCTGGGCCCCCTGCTCTGTACGGCGAACGAACATAACACATTTGCCTGGGGACCCGATTTTGGTGTTATGTTCTGAATATGCTAATATATGCTATAGCCAGGACTTTTCAAAAATCGTTGTTAACCCTTTTAGCCCTGGATCCTTACAGCAGGAGATGGATTGACCATGATAATTTAAGGGTAGTGCCAGATGAGCTTGGCGCCTGAAGGCGCCAAGCTCATCTGGCACTACCCTTAAATTATCATGGTCAATCCATCTCCTGCAACTGGTACATAGTCATTAGGCAACACCTCCAAAATTTGAGAAATGGGACCTTGGGGGTAAACGGGTTCACCTCTTCGCTGCCATTGACTAGAAACAGTGTCGCTGAACTCGTCGCAGATTCACGGTATAAGTTAACCCCTTAGTGTGTCGGTAGCGGTTTTTGTCGATATGATTCCTACAGGAATCATCGCGACAAAAACCAACTACCGACACGCAAAAGATTTACCCTGTCTCATTTAGGCACACGCATGTCGAATGGGGCTAGCTCGAGGCATAGATCCTCATGAGCCACCGCAGTCGCGGGGCTCATGAGGATCTGTGTCTCTTGCACTTGGATGACGTGCATTGTGTTCCTACAGTGAATGTGGTATATCCGATATTTCGTACAGTCGACTTCGTCGTTATCAGCTAAATGAACTCTAGTCGTGACAAACAAATACAACTCTGTCTGTGGCGCAGGGGCGGATCTGTGGGGTGTGGGAGTTCAAGCGGTTTTGGAAACACCCCCTCCCCCCCCCCCCCAATCCGACCCAAAATTCTTTAACATGCTATAACAAAATCCCTTTTGGGGGCGTTTGGATTCCCCCCCCCCCCCACCCCTCCCCGTTGTTTGATATTTTGGCAAGTGGTGATTTTTAATACACACACTCTTTCTCCCTCTCCTCCCCCCCCCCCCCTTCCCTCCGCCCCGCTTTTTTATTTTTCGGCCCCTGGAAGCAATGTGTAGCGTCGCGGAGGCATTTTGTATCAGGTTGGAGGTCCCTAACAAAAAAGTTGGAAACCACCACCCCCCCTACCCTCTCCAGCTAACTGATCCGCCCCTGTGGCGTCAGGGTAGTATCTGAGGCTTTGTGCCCATTTTTGGACACGTCTGTAAAGGTCACTCTCGAAAATAACTCATTTGTTAGTACAAGAAAACTAGTGGTCTTAAAATACAAGTGTTCTCTTGTAAGACAAGTCTAGAAGAGAAAATGTAAGTCACCTGTCTTTATAGACCATCATTAAGATGGCTACCGCCACAGTCACAGCTACAGCCACAGTCACACAGTCACAGCTACAGCCACAGTAACAGCTAAAGCCACCTAAATGATGGTCTTTAATGACAGGCGACCTCTGCAGCCGACGAAATGATGGTCTTTAATGACATAAGGTCTCTCAAACAATGTCTTGCTGCTATAGACTTATCGACTTTCGTCTTACCACTCAACACTCAACATTGAAAAAGAAATGTCTGACAAGAAGGCACGTGAATCTCTGGTTTGTTATTTTGGTCAGGTTATTTCAGCCCTGTGAAAGCACAAGACAAGTCCGTTTTTGTAAAAAGCGAGATTTTCGATGTAATACAATGACAATTTCGCTTTTCACAAAACTGGACTTATTGTCTTTTGCTTTCACAGTGCGCATGTGCGTCCTCGACTACAAGCAACATGGCCGCAGGTGTACGTCTCCAAATGACGTGTCTACCAGACTGTTAGGAATGTAATATAACGCAAAGCTCGGCCAGCAGTCACTGTCAAACACGCAGAACAATGGTATTCTAAAATTAATTGTCGTTGTCTTCTTCTTGATGATGTTAGTGTTGTGGTGGTGGTGGTGGTGGTTATCGTTTATTTTGTTGTTGTTACTGTTGTTGCTGCTGCTGTTTTTCTTGTTGATGTTGTCGTTGTTGGTATTGTTGTTGTTGTTTGTGGGGGGGGGGGGGATGGTGTCGGTGGGAAACCTTTTCGTTTATAGAACTGGTTTGTTAAAGCCGTCAGGGCCATTATCATTGAAGGGACCGCAATTCGAAGCCTTTACGGACAAGAAATTCTTAACCCATTTAACCCCGGGGCTGCATTTGCCACACGTTCGAGGCGTCACATAACGACTATGTACCAGTTTCAGGAGATGGATCGACCATGATAATTCATGGATTGTGCCAGACTAGCTTGGCGCCGTCAGGCGCCAAGCTAATCTTGCACAACCCTTGAATTATCATGGTCAGCTCATCTCCTGCTGAAGTTCGTTGGCGTTAAATGAGTTAATACACTTGCTAGCGTACACAGCAGGATTTTTTAGATTTACAAGACAACAAATTTCATAAGCCGAGTTAGGTACACGGTGTTAGGGCCCACGTCTACCCGAAGGTCTTTGCCCGCATCACATAACACCCTCCTGTGTTTCCCCAAACAGCCGACGACAACATGTGGAAGGAGGTGCTGGAGATGGAGGACAAGGTCAAGGTCAGGTATGACGTCATCGAGGAGCTCTTCTGCCAGAAGTCCACCCAGCCGGTCAAGCCCGAGGAGCAGCCCAAGGCCAAGGCCCCCACGGAGGTAAGGGGTTAATGATGGCCGTAGTGTGTGTTACCGTTTTTCATCGGACGACTCCCCAACAACGAAAGATAGCCAAGTCACGTCGAGTAACCAAGGTGTGTCAAAAGCATCTATAGACAACATTCCAAACATCTCCAAAAGGCATAGATCCTCATGAGCCCGGATGGCTCATTAGGATATGTGCCTCTTGGGGATGTTTGGGATGTTGTCTGTGTTCGGGCTCATGAGGATCTATGTGTCTTGGAGATGTTTGGAGTGTTGTCTATGATTCTGGTACACACTGGTTTTCCGCTTGTCTTTGCTCACGTTGGTTGTTGGCATTCGTCCAGTGTAAACGTAACCTCACTATAGTTTGTCGTTCTAGCGTACCTTCTTAACTGTAAACTGTCACCGAGTAAGCAAAAGGTCCTCAGTGCGACACCGGTTGTGGCTAGTCACGGCCGGCATCGCGCCGAGGGTATTTTAACTCACCCTACATGTGTGTTGTGGTTGGTTGGTTAATTGGTGTGTTGGTGGGTTGAATCGTTCGGTCGTTTGCTTGGTTGATTGGTTGGTTGGTATGACATCTTCTACTGGAGGAAGTTTCAAACGCAATGTAAAGCCATATTTTTTTTAGCATGGTCAAATCACCAATAGACTGGAAGCTGAATTATGTTTCGAAAGCCACTAATATCGCTAAGCGCTACTTTATGTGCAGGGTATCGTCACCTTTTGTATTTGAGGTGGTTTTTGGTTTGTTTGTTTTTTTCGGTTATTGTTAAAAATTATCTGCTGTAAATTCAATTTTTCTGTCATGTCCAAAGTACGGATTAAGATTAACTCCGTTTAAACTTATTATCCCGGTGAACCTGCTTCAGACGAAACTCACGAATACTAGATCTCTATTTTAGAATAACTAACGCGCCCAAAGTATCGGTAAAAAGATTTTTTGGGGGGAGGGGGGATCTGAAGTAGGTTTAAATTGCACGAGTTTGAACGAAAACAGTGGATTAAAAGCCCAGACAAACATGCGATATAGCTTTTAATCCACTGTGAAATCTTGACCTACTTCTCTCTCCTTTCCACACCCACCGGGTCTGCCCTAGGGGACCTTGGTGGGGTTGTCTACTTTTTAGTTCCTAGGGTCACCTTGTCTAACCCCTGCAAGGTGGGTTCTACTCTTTTGGGGGTTTGTATTTCTGTCTTTCTGGTCCATTCATCTGTATTTTTCTTTTGAAATTCTCCCTCTTGTCTGCTCTTCTTGCAGTTCTTTTCTTCATTTAGCGCAGGCACGTCCTGAGAAGGCCTTTGTCGCTTGCGGGACGTAAAGCAATCTATGCTCACTCACTCTCTCTCCTTTCCAGAAGTCGTGTATTCACTCTGTTTCACTGTTTGTTCAGGTGAACCTGCTGGAGACGAAGCGCAGCATGAACGCCAACATCTTCCTCAAGCAGTTCAAGGCGTCCAACCAGGAGGTGGTGCAGATGATCGAGGAGGGACAGCAGGCCAGGATCGGCGCCGAGCGCCTGCGAGGGCTTCAGAAGATCATGCCAGAAAAAGACGAGGTGCGTCAGTTAAAGTCCATCACATCTCGTGTGACCTAGATAGCCATTCTCGAATTGCGAGATGTACGCTGGAGACTACATTCCTTGGCGGGAAAACCATAGTCCGTGTAACCCTTCGGCTGTCAGTAACGCGGTGATTCCGCGACCAAAAGCGCTACCGACAGCCAAAGGGTTACAAGTGCTTTATGTGTGGGTGTGGAACGGCGTTTTGTGTCTGTGTGTGGTTTTTGACTACGGTGTGGAAACAAGAAGCACACAGGCCGCATGTAAGGACATTGGACACTGATCACGTCGACTAAAACAATTTCTCTGGACAAGATGTTATTCAATAACGTAATTTTCAAATAAGATAATAACAAGAATACAACAACAACATGTATAATATCATCACACTCCCCACCCCAAGCTGACCGTCGTAATGTATCTTCACTATTTGTGTTACGTGAGTCATTGTCTAAAGCGTGCGCATGCGTGTGCGAGTTGTGAGTGCGCGCTTAGAGTTATAATTATTATATAAGATAAGCGCATTATAAATACCGTAATTATTATTAATTATTTATAATAAGAACCAAGATGAAAGCCTACACGCATTTGTTCATTCTTACTTGGTTTTCTTTTTGGGTAACTATGGCTGAGTTGGTATACCTCGCCCTGTGCCTAGGTTAAACGCACCAGCGGCGCCATTGTTGCACCGTCGTAGTTGATGTACGAGAGATGATCACACTACAAGTACAATGGACTTGATTCAGGGGCGTGGGGCGTGACTGACGCAAGCCTCGGCCGCCATCTCCAAGTATACACAAAACTGGCGCGCAGTTCTGGTGCACATGACCGGTCCGCGAGCGAACGGTCTGGCGCGAAAATAGCCTCAACAATGGCGCCACTGGTGCGTTTAACCTAGGTACAGGGCGAGGTATAGCAACTCAGCGTAACTATGTTAGTGACTTTTGTCCATGTAAGAGCTAGTCCCTTACTGATGCTGGTAATTATACCGTGCTTGCTGTGCCCGTCCTGTCAGGTGGAGATGATCCAGAACTACGACGGAGACAGGGAGAAGCTGGGCAACGCTGAGAAGTTCTACCTTCAGCTATCTCAACTACCAGGCTACAAGATGCGGATAGAGGGCATGCTTCTCAAGGTACGTGTTCAGTTCCCAAGAGGTCTCAAGGCCGACTTCAGCCCCACAACCCTTTGCTGACGTTGTGCCCCTTTAGAACTTAAACACATTATTGCCCAGAGTCCCTACAGCAGGAGGTGGATTGACTATGATAATTCAAGGGTAGTGCCACATTAGCTTGGCGCCTGAAGGCGCCAAGCTAATCTGGCATTACCCTTGAAATATCATGGCCAGTCCATCTCCTGCAACTGCTAGATAATTGTTAGGTGACACTTTGAAAATTCGGAAAATGCGGCTGCGGGAATAAATGGGTAAATTCTTTCTTAGTCCATTGACTGCCGGCCTCTGGAAACGGTGACTGAAATAAATGGGAGATTCTGTCTGGATTTAAATTGTCTGCCCTAGGGCACACACATATAAATGGTGCATTAAGTGGCATAGATCTTCATGTGTCCCTGCATATGTGAGCCCTGGTGAGGATCATTTGTGTGGTGTTTGCTGTACTATACAGTAATAGTATCTAATCGGATGGGGATGTTGTTGTTTTCTTCAAATTTTGCCAGTTAGTTACAAGTCAAGACAACTTTATTTATCTCATCAGATGCAAGTCAGTTTGGTTCTCCTGAGATTTTAAATTTTGGTTGCACATGCCCTCGTCTCTCCTGTGGAAAATAATTATAGTACACTTATTGTAAGGTGCAAAGGAGGTAGGGAGAAATAACATTGGTTAGGGAGATAACTGTGCATTGTCCTGGATTATGAGCACTGGCATTCACACAATTAGGTTTTGCCTATCACAAGTATTGTAAGTTTTATTTATTATACAGTCGTAAAATATGATTAAATACGACTTCGTAGGACGAACTTGATAAACGAGAGTGCTTATACAGTATATCGATGACTGTTTTGGAGATGCATCCTTTGTCTGATAAAGACGTTCGTTTGATGGTCTGACTTCAGGAGGACTTCAGAGTGGCCATGGACAGCCTGAAGCCCAACGTGGACGTCATCATCAAGGCCAGTGAACAGCTGATGGACAGCGAGACACTCAAAGTCTTCTTCAGATACGTCCTGCACACTGGGAACTTCATCAACGCAGTGAGTTGGCCATTGAGACCTCAGTTTTTTGGGCTGAGCTTAAGTCCTGGGCAAGCAAATAAGCGGGGTGTTCCGCTACAGCGGAGCACCTTGCTTAGAGGCTTGCGCAGGACAAACTGACTCATGATAGTGACTCCAGGGTATCTGCTCCAGGCGATATCTTCTTTATAAAAGTTTATAGAATGTCTTACAGAAATATCGGAGAAAAAAAGCTAACTTTAACTTGTCAAGTTATTAATGTTGTTGAAAGAAAGACTTTTCTGCTTTTCTTTGCCTTTGTATGTAGAAGAGTTGTTTCGTTACTCACAAGGGGCTGAGGAAAAACCTCGCTGACGTCAACCTACTCACAGGAATTGTAAGAAGTAAGGTAGGACAACATTGCTGACCAGGCGAACTTTTGCTATTCCAGCTAAATCTAGAAACTTCTGTCTGGTGTGCAGGGCGGGTACGCGGGCGACGCGTTGGGGTTCAAAGTGTCCTCGCTGTCTAAACTGATGGACACGCGAGCCAACAAACCACGCGTGACGCTCCTGCACCACCTGGTCGGGGAGGCGGAGAAGGAGGTCAAGGACGTGCTGGACTTTGCACAGGAACTCCTGCCCGCCTTGTCCGACGCCAGCAGGTAACTGACGTTCACCGCACAGCCCAGTTTCCAGCACCCGTCCGAGCAATGGTGGTATGCCTTAAATGCCGGGGCAAGGTGAACGCTACCCATCTGCAAGAGACATAAACCCTCATGAGCCCCCGTGTTCTTTATGCCGTTTGTGTTTTTTTGTTGTTGTTGTTTGTTTGTTAGTTTGTTTGTTTTGGTTTTTTGTTTTCTTTGTCCCAGTTTCATTGCGTTCTTCTTCACCCGAATGTCGGTCATGCGCGAAATTCGTGATCATTAGTAGCGAAGTATTGAAAGAATAGGGCTTTTCGTGAGGAGTGCAGTCGCTGCCGTAAAATCAAGGCCGCAAGTTTTAGCATGCAGATTTTAGACATTGTCCAGGCATAAGACCTTTCTCAACCACAGGTCACGTTCAAGGTCATGGTCGCCATATTTATTTCTCGTCCTGTTCGATCGTGCAAGGTCTTTAAAAAAAAAGTACTAGACCGATTTTCAATGACTTTTCTACGTTCGTTCTTCTGTGGAGAAATTTCAAGAAGGAAGTCCTTAGTTAGCAGTGATCCTCGGGCCGCACGCACGCACACACGCACGCACACACACACACACACACACACACACACACACACACACACACACACACACACACGCACACACTCACACACAGGTTCGAGCGCAGGCTTATTTAACTCATTCAACCCTGACACACCACCGCTACGTATGGATCAACCATGCTAGTTCAAGGGGTGCCTACAGGCGCCAAGCTATTCTGGCACCACCCTTGAACTATCATCATCGAGCTGTCTCCTGGATTGTAATACAGTATTCAAAGGACAACTCCAAGATTTGGGGGGAAGTTGGATTTTGGGTAAAAAGTGTTGAAAAATGACTTTTTCAGCGTTTGTGCGGAATTCCAGTGTAAATGTGAAGCCTTGTTTACTCCAGTAAGCATACTGCTCTGTGTGTTGCAGACTCAGCGTGGACAGCCTGACAGCAGAGGGCAAGCAACTTGAGGCCAATGTCCGCAAGCTGGAGACTCAGGTGGAGGCATCTGACGAGGTCGTCAAGCAACAATTCAACGTCTTTATCAAGGTTAGGAATTAAGATTTTTTTGTGTTCGTCCAGCCCGTTCATTTCCACAAGCAAAGGCAATGAATTGAGTCGCCAGGCATTCGACATCGGTGGCTGCAACGACGACCACAGTCGATGATAAGACCTTAATCCCTTAATTGATGAAAAATAATTAAATACCACTCGCCTGCAAGAGGTATAGATCCTCATGAGCCCCCGCAGTTGCGGGGGCTCATGAGGATATATGCCTCGTGCTGAGACCGATTTGCAATCAAGTTTCTTACACGGTTTCTGCTTTTGGTCGTTAACTGAACATAGAGTTCTGAAACAAAATATACGCAGGGAAGTTGTTAAAGGTGACTCATCCAGCGTGTAATAGCTCAGATACTCCTAAAGACATCGCAATCTAGGTTTCACTCTGACACGTCCTTTTATATTCTAGAGTGCACACGAGGAGCTGGAGGAGGTGCAGGGCAAGATGCAGAAGGTGGCGGACCTGACGAAGAAGCTGTGTCACCACTTTCTGTGAGACCGAGAAGACCTTCAAGCTAGAGGAATGCCTTAACATCTTCAAGGCGTTCTGCGAGAAGGTCATACAGTGCAAGAAGGTCAGTTGGCATCATTAGCCCCTCGCCAGCTGCAGAAGATACCGCTTGGTATAAAAGACGTGCACAATTCTTAACCCTTTGGTTGCTGCTGACGCGTAGTTACGGGTCTTGCCCGCCGAGCGTTATGGTCAGTAGCAGTGAAGGGGTTACATTTTGAGGAGTTGCGGGGGGAGGAGGGGAGGAGGGGGAGTGGGGGGATGAACATGCAGACGCCCATGTACTGTAGGCAATAGTGAAGTTCATGCGCTAGTCGCAAATTGTTTTTCTCGAGTCTTTGTTAATTCGGTGCCAACGATCCCCGGCTTCGCCACAGAACATGGGTACAGAATGATGCCCGCATGAGGCATAGATCCTCGTGAGCCCCCCGCTGTTGCGGTGGCTCACGAGGATCTATGCCTTTTGGTTGTAATAGTTTATTTCTTGGCAAAATGCATAATAGGCTATACAGCAATTTCCACCTATGCCTTTTGGTTTTAATAGTTTATTTCTTGGCAAAATGCATAATAGGCTATACAGCAATTTCCACCTATGCCTTTTGCAGTTGGACTGTATTCACTTACGTAACGGAAGGAACTCTCCTGCGTACAATGAAAAAGATGAGCAGAAAGGTTTTTGTACATTTCAACTGACTTCATAATTTAAGTTAGCGCTTTTGTCCGGCGGCATTATTGTAGGACACATTAACCTCTTCGCTGCAGAGAAAAAGGTGAACGCGATCCAACTGCAAGAGGCATAGATCCTCATGAGCCCCCGCGACTGCGGGGGCTCATGAGGATCTATGCCTCTTGCAGTTGGGCCGCATTCACTTTTCCTTGACAGTGGTGGAATTAGGTGTATGGATGTATGAGCGACGCAAATGTGATCTCGTTCACAGGAGAACGAGCAGCGGAAACTGCAGGAGGAGAGAGCAGAGAGGCGGCGCAAGGAACAGGAAGCCATGAAAGCCAAGAGCAAAGACAGTGAGTTGCCCCGCTTGTTTTTACGCTGCCCTAATTTACCTCCCCTGGGTTTCATTTGGGCCGGGAGTTATTTTTGGTGGTGTTCAGTGTACCCCTGCGTAATTTCCCTCCCATGGCGGGTTTTGATGAAGAGATGTTTTGTTGGTGGTTTTTCGGGTCCCTTCGTGCAATGTACCTCAGCTGCTTACAATCAGTTGTTTACGTGGACTAGTTGCTGAATCTGATTTAGATTTCTTGCCTTTTTTTTTGTGAACGTGCATTGTCTAACCCGTACTGGTATGACAAGTTTGAAGACATTTTGACGTTTGGTTTGCACTAACATGCACTCTAATACGTGTACTAATTTTAACCCATTTAGCTCTGACACACTACAGCAAGAGATGGATCGACCATGACAATTCAAGGGTAGTGCCAGATTAGCCTGGCTTGGCGCCTTTAGGCGCCAAGCTAATCTGGCATTAACCTTGAATTATCATGGTCGATCCGTTTCCTGCAGCTGATAAATAATTGTTAGGCGACACTTCTAAAATTTGGGAATGCGTCCTTATGTTGAAAACTCTTTGATGACGCCTCTAAAAATATAGGGAATGCGTCCTTATGTTGAAAACTCTTTGATGCCGCCTCTAAAATTTGAGAATGCGTCTTTATGTTGAAAACTCTTTGATGACTCCTCTAAAATTTGAGAATGCGGCCTTGGGGTTAAATGTGTTAAAATTGCACTGCCTGTCACGTTCCGCCCTAGTTTGGTAAAAGATAGTAAGTCCATTTTTTGTGAAAATGCGTCTTTCGACCGACCACCTAAGGCTGAAATCAATCTTGTTCAGCTCGAGGGACAGTTACTCCCCCTGAGTTTCAGTCTTATCGTATTGTCTGCACATGTCTGTCTGTCTGTCTGTCTGTGATGTAGCGATATGGGAGGATGGTCCTACAGACAGCGGGGGGAGACAGTCACGCGCGCTCACGCGCCAAGCCGCCATCGCTCGTTCTAAACGTACCCAGCATGCCTCTCTCTTTGTCTTGTATAGATCTCTCGTGTAATTGCCTGCTTATGCGCATGCGGGAAATTATGTAACCAGGACATCGCTTTTCCATCCCCGAATGTCGTATAACGCTTTTGTTGTTTTGGGATGTTGGTTTTTGGATGTTGTGATCATAAATGTATTACTTATGATGAGAAACAAAAAAAATATTATTCCAGTAACTACAATGACGCATTGAGCAATAAACACGTTCCTTAGAAATATTTCTAACAGTTCCCTTTAATTTGGTTACGTTTCGTTTCGTTATTTGTGTATTGGTCTGTAATTTTGACATTACGCGGCCGTATGTTAATATTGGTGCAGGAAATATTACTTTTTAATGATTGTCGTTATGTTCAGGTTTGCTGTGTGGTCTAACAAAGTTTTGTTTCGTTGCTGTTCATTTTGCGTTGCTTTTCGAGTAAGCCTCCGGGTTTTGGGGGATTTATGCCGTTGTGCGTTTTGCTTTGCATGCAGTAATGTTGCGTTGCTGTGTGGAGAATGGCGTGTCTGCTTTAACCTATAGCAAGCCCCGGCGTATTACAAGAACAAAACCGATTGACAATGGTAGTTCAAGGGTGGCGCCAAAATAGCTTGGCGCCGCTCGGCGACAAGCTATACTGGCACCGCCCTTGAACTACCACGGTCGAGCTTTCCCTTAAACCGTAACGCAGGCGCAGTGTTCTCGATAGCGCCCAGGTCAGCGTCTCAGACGCACAGACATGGCGCTTTGACGCACACACATTTTCTTAGATGTACTTTGTTTGACATTAGTGAGGTTTAGTTTGCAACGAACTACTCCCAACAACGAACAAGAGAGAAGTCAGGGCGGACAAACTGCGTCCTCCATAGGCACACAGACAACACCCCAAACCTCTCCAAGAGGCACAGAGCTTCATGAGCCCCCTGGGCTCATGAAGATCTGTGCCTCTTGGAGATGTGTGGAGTGTTGTTTATGCTTATGGTGCAAGCTGGTTATATAACATGATTTGTCCTTTCATTTGTTGTCGGAGAGACAGCCTGCCTCTCAGAAAATTGCGTACAAGGAACACTGGTGCAAATGACAGTTTGTGTGATGGGCTGTGTATCACACACTGGCACACGTTTTATTGTGTCATGATTCATGTATTTTATTTCAGGACCCTGGACGAGAGCTTCTTAAGTGTTTACTGTGACTCACTGTTTTAACTATACTGAGGGGGGAAAAAATTTCATTGATTACTTTGGTTTTTAACTTTTCTCTTTCATCACTTTCGTATATTTATCTCATTTAACGTTGGCGCTTTGTTTCTAGATTGTTTGTTTAATTAATCGAAACTTTTGCCACTTTAGAAAAATAAAAACAAAAACGTGACTGAACTGAACGGAACTGATTGTTTAATTAGTCAACAGATTTGGCACTTTTTAAATAAAAGCAGAAACGTGACTAAAACCGGACAAAGTTTATCACTAATTTTATTCTCTCTTTTATTTGGTTGCACTTTTTAAAAATTAACTCTATGTAGATTTCTAGCCAATGTTGATGTGATAACATGAAAATTAATTTGGTATATTCGGTGTACAATAGACAAACTTCACCATAACGTTTTAGTTAAGAGTCTCATTCACAAAACTACTAGACTGGTGGTGTGGGAATAGTCCCTTTAACGCTTCTATTCCTTAACCCCTTGGCTGCTACTGACGATACCGATCGGCGGAAAAGACGCGTGACAACGTCATTATCTAACTACGTGACAACGTCACTATCTAACTACGTGACAACGTCACTATCTAACTACGTGACAACGTCACTATCTAACTACGTGACAACGTCACTATCTAACTACGTGACAACGTCACTCTCTAACTACGTGACAACGTCACTATCTAACTACGTGACAACGTCACTATCTAACTACGTGACAACGTCATTATCTAACTACGTGACAACGCGTATTTTTCGCCGAACGGTATCGTCAGTAGCAGTCAAGGGGTGAATACTAACTTTGTCATGGTTCTGTCTTTGGGGGCTTTTGCTCAGCACGTCCGCTAGTTTCTGAGAGAATAAAAACGCGCAGTACAAGTGTACCCATGCAGTTATTTGTCCGAGTTTTTCTCCTTTGTGCTTGATCATAGACACTGTATTGCAAATTATGTTCTTAAGTCTGCCTCGGTTATTAGACACGAGTATAGGAACTGAAAACTCGATTTCCAGGGAATAATACTGTTAGACATGAATATTATAATATGCTATCAGTGAACATAGCGATATTTTAGAAATAAATAATTAATGAAAGAAACATGCTTAGAAAGGACAAGTGCAGCACAAAAGTGTTCGATATTTAGAAAGCAGCAGATAATATCCTTTTTATGGACAATAAATTTCTTGAACCTTAATTATAAATTCTTCATTCTAATCAGAATAGAATAAGTATATAGTATTCAAATCAACGTGAAAGTTAAGTGCATTCAACTTTAATTTCACAAGATATCACGTCTCTCGGAAGCTAGCCTTTATTACTTCACTTTTTTTTTTTTAAACGGTGTACTGCATTTTGTTGGTTCGGTTGGTTTTTTTAAAATAATTTGTATACCTCATTCCAGAACTGTCAAGTCTCTTGCGAAGCTGCAGACGACATTGTATTTGGTACCTCTGTGTGAAACCATTCGTTACAAGAACCTGAAATATACGTCTCTAATTTCGCCATAGATTCACTGCCAAAAACACCTGTCAGCCTGACTCACACGAGTATGAAACATCGAAATCAAGCTTAGCAAGAGGCATAGATCTTCATGAGCCCCCGCGTCAGCGGGGGCTCATGAGGATCTATGCCTCTTGCAGGGGGGTGTTATATTTGACTGGAATCCTCAACAAAATTGCGCACAGACGACAACTCGTGAATTTCTGTGCTTGCAGACAAAGACCACAAGCTGCCGCAAGAGGATGACGGCTGTATCATTGACCGTCTTCTGAGCGACATCAAGAGGGGGTACACGCTTCGAAAAACCTCACCCCCTGGCGGGAAACGGGACGCTGCCTCTAAAAACGGACCCTCCTCCAAAACCGCAGCGTCAGCAGCGGAGAAGTCGTCTGGCAGTGACGTCACGAAAACAAACGGAAGTGCGTCATCGAAGGAAGAGAAAACGTCATCGGTGCCACAAAAGGAAGCAGACGAGTCGGCTTGTTAAACATTTTTTTTTTTTTTAATCTTAAAAGTTGAAAGTGAAAATTAGGAACCTCAAAAACGTGTGCGTGTCTGTGATTTTGGAACTTACGGCTTCGCCTTAAAGTCCAAATCACGGACACGCACACAGATTATCAGTTTGGTTTATCTTTGAGAGTTACGTCCCTTCCATGTCACTTGGTTTCACGACAGCTCAGGTGGTATGCGTCACATGTGGGACTTGCATTACAAACATTGTGTATTTCTTGAAACGGAGAAATACAGCCGTGTTTTTAATACACGTCTGTGTTAATTGTACTTCAACGGTCTTTGTGCGGTTGTAAAAGTGACATCGTTGTGACAAAAGTTTGTGTTATTATTATTTTTTTTCTTTCTTTCAAGATATTACATCCGTGCAGAATACAGTTTTCTTATGAAGTGCTATCCATAACTGGAATATAGACTGAATCGAGCTTGAGCGATGAATGTGTCGATCCACGATGAATATTTTGCGAATGTGCGTGCATTTAAGAATCTCAGACGTAGTGTTGCAGGTCAGTTTAACCCGTGCAGTGCCTAGACAATTTCAACACTACCCCACTGCAAGAGGCATAGATCCTCATAAGCCCGCCCTGCAGTCGCGGGGCTCATGAGGATCTATCTCTTGCTGACACCTCTTTGAATCCATGTCCCTCAGACAGCAAGGATTTTTGTGGTGTTTTTCTTTCTTTCTTTCTTTCTTCTTCTTCTTCTTCCTTTTTTTTTTTTTTTTTTTTTTTCGGGGGGGGGGGGGGGGGGTGTGAATTAACAAAGAATGCAGAAACGCATTTTGCGTCAGCTGGCACTGAACGGGTTAAAATCAAGACGCTTAGAAGGTTAACTGTATGACGCAGCATTTACATAAATCTCTTTTCTGTCTTGGCAGCATAACGAATATTCTAAGGTTGTAAGAATCAAATTTATAAATGCTTGCTTAAACAATGTGGCTTCAAAATTATCTGTATATGTACCTCTCAGATTGCATATTAGATCAGAAATGTATTTTCATATTTGATCAGTAAAAGTAGAGTCCTTAATCTGATTCAAGGGCAACATTGTATGCTAACTTGGCGTGTTGTTCGGAATACAAAACTGTTTTTTATATCTCAGTCTTCATCAGTCACCCATTCATTTCTCACATTCTGCGCGAAGAAATGAATCGACCGTGATAGTTCAAGGGTGATGCCAGGATAGCTTGGCGCCTACGGGCGCCAAGCTATTCTGGCCCCACCCTTGAACTACCATGGTCGATCTGTCTCCCGAACTGTAATACAGTCTTCAGAAGGTAAATCCTCAAGTTAGGGATTCTACCTCAGGGCTCTCAGTGTATCAATATGCTTGACTAGTTCCCTAGCTTGCTAGCTTGGTGTTCTAAGAACGATCGCGCTAGTTTCGTACGAGATCAATCACAACTTAAAGTCTGTAACCCCTTCCCTGCCATTGCAAATCTTTGTAAGTGCTATGTCAAAGGTCACCAGCTGTCAAAGGTCAAGGACCCAAAGCGGTTTCAGCAAGAGGCAACTGCGGGGGCTCATGAGGATCTATACCTCTTGCATGATGGTCGTGTTTTTTCTCAGCAGTGAAGGGGTTAATTAGGGAGGGGGAGGGGGGGGCGTCTTCTCTCCCGACGTCATAGCAGTCGCGTGAGATTGAACGACAATCGCGGTTCAGTGTGGCTGTGCTCGGTGAAAACTTGGCACCTTCCTGGTTGGTTAGCAAAACACCGCTGAAAACATGTTCCGCACTGAGACGCTTTCGTTGTTTTAGTTGCTGATCGATCGTGTTTGCGAGAAAATTCCGCAAGGTCATTTAAAAGCTCAAAATATTATTGTTTCCCTTTATTTGATTGTAGCATTACGTTTGTATGGAGATATTGTATCTTGTGTACCAACTGAGCGCGTTTTTCTTCTGTTTCTATTGAACAGATCTACACTGACGAGCACAAGAAATGCGACACCATTCGAGTCATCGGAAACGCTTCACATTTCTTGTGCTCATCGGTGTGCGTGTTTGCATTTTTTCAAATCAACTGAAAATTGCGTTAGGAGTTGATAGATGCTTGGCGCTGTGAACGTGACACAAACGTTATCGATTACATTGTGAGGGAGAGTTGGAGTGTGCATGCATGCGTGTGTGTCAGCGCGTGTTTTTGTGTGCGTGTGTATGTGAGACGATTAATGCTTGTTTGTGTCCCTGGGAGTTTCTGAGTAGGTTCGTGTGTACTTTGTTCACAAACTTGTATGATCACAACAAAAGCTTGCGTTGTACACAGTAACAACGTTTGCACTTAGCATAGTTACATTTTGTAACTCTGATAAATAATTGTGATATAGTTATATTGCTTCTTGTAAGCTGCTGCTGTTTTGCACATTCTAGCAGTAAATTTGTCTTTTTATGCTGCTATTATTTGTACAACACAACAGCGCATTGCTTTTCAAGCTGCAACGTTTAGCACAATGCCGCAGTATGCGATTTGTTAATGCTTACTTTTGTAGACGATAAATTAGTGTAAGTTATTTGTTCGAAGGGGTTCGCTACACGGACCCTTCTAGGCCCGATGGAGGTCTAAGGAACCATTGTACCCCGAAGGCCGAAGCCTGTAAAGTACATTGGTTCCTTTGACCTCCCGAAGACCTACAAGGGTCCGTGCAGCAAGCCCCTGCTACAAATAACGCATTCGTTTTCATTCCTCCACTATTTTCTAAAAAGTAATCAAGAAGACACTTTCCGACCTGGATCACGCCAGACTTGACTGACGTCAAAGGAATATACATAATAGACTTCTGACGTAATTTAAAATACTGGTCGTGTGGGACTGGTCGTGTGACGTAGGGATGAAAACAAAATGTATTGTTCTGCATGCTGCAACCAGTTTGTAAAACTGCCCCATTATTTTCAGCTGCCAGTAATTTTGTGTGTACTTCCAGATCACGACTGTGTACATTATTTTGTACGCGCGGCTAAATTTGACAGGTCCGCCTCATTATATAGCGAAACGTGTGAGCCATAAAGACAGACCGTGGTATCGGTGCGAAACTTAAAACGGCTTGTAAAAGATAAACACTGATACAGTGGCCGACTCCAGCCTTAGTTGGGCCGCGCACGGCGCAGCCGTGCGCGGGCCAGCAAAGGCTGGAGTCGACCAGAGGACCTTTTACTCACTGGTTATCTAGGCCTACTTGGGAGCCACAGCCCTGAACCGCGATATACCCGACTTCGCGACATTCTGATGCACGTTATACTGAGCCCGGCCTGTCTGTATATACCTGTCAACCCTCGATTTTTACAAGGTAGTGTTTGTTTTGTGAAGTATGGAACTGACATGGCATTGTAACATTGTTCAAACCATCTGTGGAAAAAAAAACTACTAAGTACATTTTTGGCGAAAAGTGCGGTTTCAATGTAATTACACTGAAATTCTCTCTTTTCACAAAAAAAACAAACAAAAAAAAAAGGCATTCTGGCTTTTGTCATTGTAAGGCAGTGTGCGCGTGTAAAACGCACGCATTGTCCTTGGATGGGTCGCCTGATCACACCCCTGTTCGCATGCTGCCCCGCCAGTCCCCTGTTTGAACTGAACTTATTCTGATTCCTAAATCAGATAACCTATGTTGTTTTGCGTGTTTTTGGACGAGGCCATGCCGCAGAAAACGTGATACATGCATGAATGTATTTCCCGACATCACCCACATCTCCATAACGGGATTGAAAAAAAAATGCTTTTTAGGAAACATATACTGACGAGCGAAAGAAATGCGACATTTTTGGAATCATCGGAGACACTAAAGTGTCCTGTACATCACACACTAAAGTGTTTCCGATGATTCATGGGATGTCTCGTTTCTTTTGCTGGTCTGTGTATGAACACGGTTGCCATGCGGAGACCCGGGCCGCTAGGGAGGCGTTGTTTTTCCTGATATTCCAATGATCTGTGCGTGGTGCATTAAGGTTTTTTGTTGTTGTCACAAACCGCTTTCCCTGGAGACCGATCCATATACAGGTTGTATGTCATTTTTTTTTAAACCCTTTTAGCTCCAACACCCTAAAGCAGGAAATTGATTGACCGTGATAATTCAAGGGTAGTGCCAGATTAGCTTGGCGCCGGAAGGCGCCAAGCTAGGCACTGCCCTTGAATTATCATGGTCAATCCACCTCCTGGTACGTAGTCGTTCAGTAACACCTCCAAAATTGGGAGAAAAGTACTGGCCCGTGGGGCTAAAAGTGTTAAAACGGTCAAGGCGGTCTGGAACAGAGTAAGGCTGCTCTGCTTGGACTTACGTACTGGGAAGCAGACAGGTTGTTTTAGGGAGTCCCGTTTTGGTCGACGAGTACTGTACTAGTACTGAGTATGATTTATGGTTTTTGCTGTGAGCGTAATACTGAGCATATTTTTTTCTCGCAAAAGAAAGCGAGGCGGCGTTGCACGTGTACCGGTTTGGGTTTGTTCCCTTTGCTCGCGCGTTTTTCACAGGGAAGGACTTTTGAAGACCGGTTTTTTAATCATGTGTGCTGGTCTGTGATTTTTAACCTTACAGCCTAAACCGTGAGATTCGAAATTACAAACCAGTAGACAAAGTGAGTTGCATGGTTCTGAGAATGCAGCGATCCCGAGTTGTTTTTTTTTTTTTTTAATGTTGTTTTTTGGGGGAAAGTTGTTTTGTGATGGTAATAGTATCGAAAGTGTGTTTTGTCCTGCATATTTCAACTGCCGGTCAGTCCCATTCACAGTTATGTGTCTCATAATCACCGTCAGCCTGCGAACAACTAAGCCCAGATACACTGAAATAGTAGACGAACAGGTTCGACCATGATAGTTCAAGGGTAGTACCAGGACGGCTTGGCGCCTGAAGGCGCCAAGCTGTTCTGGCACCACCCTTGAACTATCATGGTCGATGCAGTTTTTAGCGGACAGCTCCAAAATTTATTAATTTCAGCCTTAGGGCTCCCTGCGTTAAGAAGGCGTCCTCGGTGACTGCACTTCATTCGCGGAAAATGGGTCGACCATGACAGTTTAATGGTATTGTCAGTACTTTTCCAGGCGCCAAAGTAACTAGGTGGTGCCTTATTTTTTAACTGTCATAGTTGACCGCAGTTCAGTTAAAGATGATGTGTCGAGGCTGGCTACATGGTGCTGTTTCGGTGTCTTTATATAGTTTGTGTCGATTTTCGATTCAAGTCAGTACTTGTAGAATGCAAAATGAAATGTTTAGTTCATTGGTTTAGCGCGCTTTGCCCTTGATTGTGGCGTAAAGATATGAGGTCAGCTTAGTGTAGCCCTTTCCACATGCATGGGATGATCGTTGGGTAATGTGCTAGTTCCTAGAACCAGTGCTATAGGTGATCGATAACTACAACAAACATCCCATGCCTGTGATCTTTCCCTGGCTTTTTTGTTCCTGTCAATTCGGAAGCAGGGATCAGTTGCATGATAGAGTGAGATAAGTCCTGCGCTAGCCACTAAGCAAGGTGCTCCGCTATCGCTGAGCAACTTGCTTAGTGGCTGGCGCAGGACTAATTAAGCTCACTCATGCAACTGGCCCCAGGTGTAGTTTTTGTGGCCACAAACAAGCGTTAGACTCACTGCCAGAAATGCGAATGTATACCAGTTACAAGCTTGTGTATATTAAACGCTTCGATTGCTTGTGTAGATCTGATAAAAGGTCACACCCCGAATCAAATAATGTCTGCACTGACCTACAGTGAAACTTGTTAAACTGGTCTATGTTTACTTTTTATGTTATTTTCTTAATATGTACAGAGTTTTATATCATGTTCTCAAACATGCCACTGTCTTTCTCCTTTTTATTAAAACACCTTGATATACTTTTTGTTAGCTGACCGTGGAAACGCCACCAGCATTCTAATGTCATATTTTTTTGGTTTTGGACTCAACGATTTTTTGTGTTTACGTCGGGTTTTTTTCCCATGACTTTAAACTGTCATTACAGAGCCTGTAAACAGATCAAGAAAAGACTTGACATGAAGGTTTAACAAATAGCATGTCAGTGTCGGAACCCGTATGGAGTACGTACCCGCGCATGACCGGAAGTGGTCAAAATGATTTTTGTTAAAATTCTAGATTAGTGTTAGCTTTTATCCATAGCTAACACTAATCTAGACTTTTAACAAAAATTTTCTAGACAAAAACTACATTTTATACGCTACCATTTGATGAACAGTGCATATAATGGTGACATATTTTGTTATCAAGACAGCTGATGAAAGATCGTCAATCCAACATCAGAGAAATGACGACAGGTAACGACGATACCATTCAGCGGAAAAGACGCTTAACTACGCCTCTTTTTCACCCGAACGGTATTGTCAGTCGCAAGTCGGTCACAGGGTTACAAAGTGACAAAATACACGCATGCAAAATGCGTGCAGTATGTAGGCTTAATGCCTGTGCGAGCCGCCGCACGTACCTCTCATATGGGTCGGGCCTTCTGTTCATAACATTAACCCCTTGACTGCTATTGGCGATACCGCACGGCAGAAAAGACGCGTAAAAGTAGCGGTCAAAGGGTTAAAGTGTCCGACGCCGATCCTAAAGGGCTGGCTTAACTGAGGCGAGACAATACACGTAATGTCGCATGGTTTGCTAAACGGACCCTGAGACCTGAGGGAGGTCAATGCGAGCATTACCCGATGCCAAGCCGAGTTTACTATGGTTCCGGCACGTCCGATCTTGTCTCGGAGAGTAATCGACGAATACCGTATTATATAGGCGCTGTGTCTCATTTGGGGAAATCGACTCAAAGCGTCGCGGCTGTACTCGCACGACACGCACGAACGACACGGTTTGTCTCGCCCAGTTAAGCCAAGCCCATTACACGACTTAAACGAAGGGACAGCAGCACGAATTACAGAGATTATTTTATCGCTTGATTGGATTTGCTAAACGGGCCCTTGTACGGTCCAATGTGGGGGGTGGCAGAACGGAGACCGATTAGTACACCGACGGCCGCCGAATACGGGACACTACGAGGGAAAGTACAACGCGGTTCCGTTTCGACGCTCACCGAATGGTGCAGGCCTACCACGGCCACGGCCGTCCGTGCAGCAAGCCCCTGCTACCAATAACGTATTTGTTTTCATTCCTCCAATGTTTTCGTAAAAGAAATCAAGTAGAAATCTTCCGACCTGGATCACGCCAGACATGACTGACGACAAAGGAATATACATTTATACATATTAGAATTATGACGTAATTTAAAATCTTTCATGACGTTGCCGTCTCCAGTAGTGTGCCTGTTGTTTCGAACAACACTAAGTAACTTCGTACTTTAGACCGTTTTGGTTATCTTTTATAGAACAAAACTGGCATCCAAGACGCGTCAGAAAGAGGGCTACAAAAAGTCGGCCATTTGTCGCTACAAGGGTTTTTGTACCCCGGTCACATGGTACGGTTTGCGCTAAAGTAATTGGTCGTGTGACGTAGGATGAAAACAAACCATTTTAACCCATTCAACCATGAATGGCGTGGTCTTGACCATAATTTTCTCTTTATAGTCACTTTTTTCGGTCTGTTTGTCTGTCTGTCTTGAGCTGAGATCTGCATACATGTCTTTTATTGGATTGTTGTGAGAACATGAACTTTGTCTATTTCTGCCCCAAACACAAGCTAAATTTGCATAATCCTACGTTCGTCTATTGTAATGTACTCCAAAATAAACTTTTTATTGAAAGTCGAATTGTGATATTTCTTCGTTGGTTGGTTTGATTGTTTGATTGGTTTGGTTGTTGGTTGGCTGGTTTACCGGTTGGGTTGCTTGCTTCACATTTGATCGGTTCACGGGTGGGAGCATGGCTGTTAATGTTGGATTGTGTCTGCCCCAGTAGCAACAGGTCTTCGGGCCCACGACGGCCGCAGTGGGCCCGAGGACCTGCGCTTACTGGGATGCAAGTTGATTTGATCGTGGAAAAATGCACTGAAGTGTTTCAGGCAAAGGCTGCTGTCATCAGCTGACTTCGGTCAGAACACTGGGGCAACAGAAACTATCATTTGCATTGGTGGGGATGGTGGTGGTGGAGGAGGAGTGGGGGGGGGGGTGTTGCAGTTCAGCCACGGTAAGTTCCCAGCATAACAATCTTCATTTTTCCGAAACTTGAACAATGATAAAATCCTATGGACACCGAGTGTGGCCACCTGCACGGGAAAGTAATTAAAAGCAGCCACACACGCAATCCTCATGCCCTATCGGTTGATCCTGGAAAGTTTAGCCACAACATGCAAGCAACAACTTGCACTGATCGACACTCAAAAATCCATTCCAAATCGGTAATGATGGATGAATTGACAAATTAATATAATTCTTTCATTTATGTTTTCGATGACACGCGCATACATTAAATGTGCAGATAATCTGAAATTTCTAGTGAAAAGAAAAGAATTCACGTAGGCCTACTTTACTCGGTGTTTTTGGAAACTGATAATATGCTGAAGCAATAGAGTTGTGACTTATTAGGAGTGTCAATAAAGGGAGGTAAATGCGGAGAGTCACAAGAGAATTACGTTGAAACGTTAACAGCGATTCCAGTTCCTGACTTCAAACCCGTCGCGGCCCAAGTTGGTGTTGGTGCTGTCAAATAATAAATTGTTTATAAAAGGATTTTTTTTCAATTCGTTATAGAAAGGAACGACTAGTTCCTAAAATCTGTTCCAGTTTGTCCTCGGAGTTTATTTCCGTGTTCAACTTTTGCTCTTTACATTGCCCAGACTTTCATTCATTCTACCCCAACACCGAAATCCCCAAATTTTGCCATTGTTTTCTGATGACTGCACTCTAGTGCAGGACACAGATCGACCATGATAGTTCAAGGGTGATGCCAGAATAGCTTGGCGCCCATAGGCGCCAAGCTATTCCCGTCTGGCATCACCCTTGAACTATCATGGTCGATCCTTATTTTGCTGTGGTGTGTCTGGGGTAGAATGAGTTAACTCTTTTACGGCCCCAAGCCGTCCCGTTTCTCAAATTTTGGAGGCGTTGCCTAACGACTATGTACCAGTTGCAGGAGATGGCTTGACCATGATAATTCAAGGGTAGTGCCAGATGAGCTTGGCGCCTGAAGGCACTACCCTTGAATGATCATGGTCAAGCCATCTTCTGCTGTAGGGACCCGGGGCTTAAAGGGTTAAATGGTCTCTCGCTGACGCCGGCGGGCCGGCCGCTGCCAGTCATGAACAGCAATTTGACTCATTCATCAAATACTGATAGTTGTTGTTAGCGGTAGTGGTATTAGTATTATTATTATTATTATTATTATTATTATTATTATTATTATTATTATACTGATTTCAGTATTACACAACATGTCTGAGTGCCGTTCCGCAGCGAATTGGCACCCTTTTCCGGCTCACAATGAAATGGACATACGGCTTTTGCCACCCATAACGGCAGATCTTTTGTCCTGGCAGTGAACAGCGGAGCTTTCCACAGTTGGTAATATTCTGACTAGATGCGGCTCAGACTGAAAGACAGCCCATCGGAGATCGAGCGTGGTAGTTCACTTGGGTCATTTTTGTGCCAAAATAGCTTGGCGGCCTAATGTCTTGCCGTGGCCGCCGCGTCAGTGTCGGACGGAGCCGTTGAATGCGGAGTTATTGTTTAAAAAGTAGTGGCAAAATGTATTTGTCATAGCCTGCCCACGTCAGTTCAGTTTGCCACTGCGGACTGTAGTCGGCGGGCTTATAATTCATGCCGCACACCTTACACCAACGCCCTCGTGTAAGCTGTCTGTCTGCCGGTGTGTCTCAGTTTTTTCCTTCCAGTCTTCCAGGTTTCCTCTCCCTCCCTAGTCTACAGGCTCAAAGGGCAGTCATCGGCGGGTTTTTTGTTATTGTTGTTTTTGTTTGTTGTTGTTGTTTTTTTTGTTGTTGTTTTTTTTATTAAACGTTGTGACATGCTAATACAGGGACTGGTGTGGAGCGACCATAATAGTTCAAGGGTGGCGTCGGAATAGCTTGGCGCCCGTAGGCGCCAAGGTATTCCGACACCACCCTTTAACTATCATGGTCGATCTGTCTCCAGTCCAGAACTGTGATGCAGACCGTGGTCTCATAGGATATCACAGGCTGATAATCAATCAGTGTTGGAGCATGGCTTTATGGGATATATGGGGCGGTCCGTGGCGCAGTGGTTAAGGCGTAGTGCCACCAATGCCAAAGGTGCGAGGTTCGATACCGGGTTTCCGGCGTCGGACTTTTCTCCTCTGGTAAGTGTCACCGTTAATTCGGGCGGACCGTCGGGGATTCTTTCTCCGGGTACTCCGGTTCCTCCACCCCCACCCCACCCCCCCCACTTTGGCACCGGTTTCAGGCCACTTTACAAATTTCAAATACAAGCGATCAAAAATCTCTATAACTTCAGTAGCTGAACTGGCCCTTCGTCTGTCTCTGTACTGTGTTTGTCTTAAATGGCGTAAATCCGTGTCTGTTACGTGAGTGTGCGTGTTGGGTTTCAGTTCGCGGCGCTTTGAGTCGATTCGCCCAAAAATTGAGAAAAAGCGCCAATACAATAACGGTATTATTATTTATTATTATATACACAGTGCGTCTACATCCAGTGTGTTGTAAAAGTTAACACTTTTTTGACGAGCCCCATCAGGATACGACGCATTAATTGAAAAGCTGCTAAATTGGTTGCATCCAATATGTTGAGTCATGCTAGATCTGGCAGTGGCAAAAGCACCTTGATACTTGTCAGCACATTATGACCTTTTTGTTTAAAATTTAAATGTAATTAGTACATACTAATATGATCTTGTATTCGGCCTTATTAGTTTCGCACAAGAGATGCCCGGGCCACTGCAGACGCCGCCGCCTCAGCCGCTGCAGTTTCACTTCGAAACTTACACTGACCTTGACAGACTCAGTCACTGAACTTGATCCTGTACCATATTCAAACACTCCATATTCTTACGAAGCTTGATCTAGACTTTTTTTTTAGCGCCCGCACTGACTTTGTTCTGACTTCAGACTGGACACACCAGTCATATAGCGAGGTTAGACTTACGCCGAACGATCCCCAGTAACCGACGAACGAGAGCAAAGTCAGTCACGCAGGATAACCAGCTAAGACATAGACAACACTTTAAACATCATGCGCCCTTCGGGCGCATGAGGATCTGTGCCGCTTGGAGATGTTTGAAGTTCGTTCAACTGAGAGTTATTCACCGCAAACGCAACCTCACTATAATTATATGAGTCTCGCTTTCAAAACGCCGGAAATGATGGAACTACACCCTCTGAGCGCTAATCTGCACCTTGGGCCACACCTCTTCCTTTTCCTTTTCTGCTCGCACACCCAGCAGGGGCAGAGATATAGACATGCCGGGCACAGGCGAGTGTACAGTTTTCACACATGCAGAATTGGCTGTAGTATAGTTCAACTGTGTTGTGCCCGTGTGTAAGCCAGCTGCCGGCATTTCCATGTGTAAAGTGCGCAGGCTTAAAAGTTCAACATCCCATAATTTCCTTCCGCAGGCTGAAGAGCAGAAACAGATGTAAACTTATCCAATTTGCAAGAGGCATAGATTCTCATGAGCCCAGGGGCTCATGACTTGAATCTATGCCTCTTGCAATTAGAAATAGCATTTGTGTGTATTAGAGTTAGGTACTGCATCACGGCTGCCTCACACCACAGAGTGATTCATTTTGTGTGTGCTGCTGGGATTTTCTAAGTCTGCTATGTGTGTGCGACAAACGCTCGACAATCCGCACCCTACAATGTAAACTTGTAGTGAATGAACCAGTTTGAACACTGAAAACCACCGTGAATAGTCAATAGTAAGTTGTACGTGCTTTTTGGTGTTTCCTGTCGGTACAAGTACTTCTTCAGCCGTTACTGCTGGCAAGTGAAAAATATTTTAGAAAGTTAGAACCTCAAGTGAAACAGGCCTGTGCTTTTAGTATCTCAACTAAAGTCAGTTATTGTGCGGTAATTGTGTGTACCAAGATGTTCGGTTAATAACATTTATTTTAGAGATCATTTTAGTTACAGGTTACGCCATTGTAACACCGCGACCTTTACTGCTTGGTTAGTGGAAGCAAAACTTCAATGTGAGCCGAGTAAAGCACGGCAAATCACAGAAAAATTTCCATCAATCCAAGATACATCGATATGAATAGGGTCAGCAAGAGGCGAAGAACCTCATGAGCCCCCACAGTTGCGGGGGCTCATGAGGTTCTTCGCCTCTTGTAGTCACTGAGTGGTGACCGAGTGGTGTTCTCATTTTTCCGACACTGAGTGAAATGGTTCATTATAACACAGAGTGCAATAGTTTTGTAACTTCAGTGTAATCTTGCACACACGAAGGCGAGATCAGTTCAGTCTCAATCAACAGCACCACTGTCTGCCCCAGTGAGACTGAGCCGGCTTTCAGTGGCAGGTTACCGCTTAATATTCTCAGTCAGTCTTTATAGCAAAAGTGAGTCAGTGCCACTGACTCTGTACAGTTTCCACTGACTCTACATTTCGTCACCGCTATTTCTCATAGTGCTACAACTCAGTTGACTGAACTTGACCGACGGTAGATTCCGCTTAGCACACACAGCCTGAAGCAAAAGTAGCCACGGTTTTCTGTCTGTAGTTTTCCGGCCTCAAGTCCATTACTTCTTTCTTCTTTTTTTCCCCCGAGCTATTCAATACCGAGCTGTTTTTGAGCCCCGCCATCCCAACCATAACTATTCTCCTCCGCACTCCCTTCCATCTCATTTCGCGGGCCCCATTTTTTTCTCTCGACTGAATCATTGGCCAGAATATTCAGTCATTGTAGCCGCAATGAGTGTCGGCCGGCCGACTGTGTACAAAAATCAGTTTGAGGAGAAGAACCGACTTGAGCCTAACTAGTCAGTAAGCGGCAGAAAATTGTATCGCTTTCATCTTAGTATTTCTTACACTAACACTCAGACTTCATTAGTAATGAACTGTTCAAACGTTAACCCTTTGTGGCTTAGTAGTTCTTACACTAACACTCAGACTTCATTAGTAATGAACTGTTCAAACGTTAACCCTTTGTGGCTTAGTAGTTCTTACACTAACACTCAGACTTCATTAGTAATGAACTGTTCAAACGTTAACCCTTTGTGGCTATCGGAAGCGGGTTTTGTCGCGAGTCAGTGATTCCTCAGACAGTAACTCGGCCGCTCAGCCGGTCATAACTTAGAGTCGCGACTGACACCGGCGGCTTGACTGAAAAGTCCCGGGGGCCGACATCCGTCCAAGGGGTTAGTTAACCCTTTCGGTGTTATCAGTGAAGCATTATGGTAAGGCACACCCAGAACATTTATGAAGGATATAATTATTGTGAACTGTTAACCCGTTATTGTCTGCTGGAGGTCGCTTTAAGCCTGGCGCGCCGCACTACCACTTGCCGGTTCAGCTCCGACACTATGTCTATCAGTAGTGGAGTGAATTTCGTCCTGTTTACTCTTACCTCAGAAGTGATTCAATAGTCTTTCAGTAATTGCCCAACACGCAAAAGGCCATCGGCCGACATCGGCCGCCGTTGGCCCGCGGCACGGCCGTGCGCGGGCCGGCAACGGCGGCCGACGTCAGCACGGGGTGGACCGTCCCGCACTCTAGGCAAAAATCACTGAAGTCGTAGCTAAAAATACATGGCACACAAAAAAAGGGGACTGACAGTCTTAAAGCTATTTATAGCGCGCGCACAACTGACGGAGCCACTCACCAACTCTTTACATCATTCTTTTCTTATTAGTCGAAAGGTGTTTACCACTTTGGGCCGCCGCAGGGACGACTCATAGTGATCCGAGGGACTCCTACCTGAACTGAACCGCAAGCAACGTACGGCGGCGTTTAGTGCAGTGTGTGCCAAGAAAATTGATAGCGGCGCGCTGCGACTTTCACTTCCTTCAAAGCAGTGGAGAAGGAAAGTTGCGCCTGGATACTCGACTGCTGGGTGTGTGTGTACCGTGTGAAAAGGTTTCTAGACTGACAAGTGCGACTGGAGAGCCAGTTTTGGCAGTGAGCTTCGAAGATGGCGGGATGACTACGCTACTAGGCCGCTGATCTTCGTGGATATTTAAGACTGAGCTGTGTAAGGTAAGTTAGAATTTTCACACTTTCTCAACGACCTTGGGTTTTAGTTGTCGGCATCGTTGGCAGCCGTTACGTGATCATACCTGCATCCAACGTTTTGGGCTGCCGGTAGCCCTTTTTGTCGAGGTGATTCCTGTAGGAATCACTCGACAAAAAGTGCTACCGTCAGCCAGAGGGTTAAAGTTAGTATTGTATTAGTTATAATGACTTTATGGTCACCGACGCAACTACATCGTAGTATCGAGGGGCGTCGGGTTTACCGCTCTTCTGAAGATTCCGTGACGAATCATGTCTAATGTGCATTGTCTTTTCCAACAACTGAGTATGTCAAGCTAACCCCTGCCTTGAACCCGGCTGTCGTGGTCGATCCATCTCCCACCGTGCTGCCGGCATGGGCGTGTGTTTTAGTTTCAGACGTCAGTACCGCCTATGGCCAGAGTCCGAAATAGCTCAGGCGGTTAAGCGTCGGAGCAAGAGGCGAAGGACTAAAATCGCCGGGTCGTCATGGGTTCGAGTCCCCGTTAATCCCGACCCCGGTAGCCGCTGGACTCGCAATCCAGAGAAAAAAGACTGACTGACGGGCTTGTTCCATAGCATGTCCGTTGAAAGGTCCTGGTAAATCAAAGTGGCACAGTTGCAGTGCGCCTGAATTGGTCAGTGTTCCGGTTGTACTCTATAGACAATAGATTTCCCTGTCCCCCATAACCCGCCCGCCAGGGCCGTCCATTACTGCGGATCACTTCGGTGCCGTGGACGTTAAACGGCCCCGAACCAACCAACCAAACGCCTATGACCACAAGGTTTACCTGAGCGAATGCTGATCAGCCGCAGAACCATTTTTGAGAACCAGTTGTCAATGGAACAATCGCACGTGGCGTTAGTTATTTGCGGGTTTAACGCCGAGCACAGTCGCATGTGGAGTTAGTTAGTTATTTGGGTTTAACGGCGCCGAGGCGGCGCGCACAGTTACATGTGGAGTTGATTTTTAGTTGCCAGCACTGAAGAGGCATATATTCTCGTGAGCCCCTGCAGGGCAGGAACTCATGAGAATCTATGCCTCTTGGTGGTGAAGCGGGCACGACTGATGAGCGATGGTTTGCCGGCCGAAAAAAGTCAGAATGCTTATGAAGAGAAATCGACGTCAATGCGTGCCCGCGGCATGTTTCAAGTTAGCACTGATAACTCTGTAGCGCTCGGTATTTGTATACTCAACCCATACCTTTACCCATTACTGACATCCTGAGGCTCATGTTTTAAACATTTGCTTGTTGTCCTATGAAGGCTACATTAAAGATTAGAGGCAGATAACCGTTTTAGTTCAAGGGCCGCATTGCCAGAATAGCTTGGCGCCTCAGGCGCCAAGCCATTCTGTCACCACCCTTGAACTATCATAGTCAAATTAATTTCAAGCCGTATAGTGTATCAGGACGAAAAGGGTTATCGAAAAAGCAAAGGATGGGTCGACCTTGACAGTTCAAGGATAGTACTGAGATTAGCGTGCGGCCCGGGCTCAGACACTAACAGACTGGCCTCCACGCCAAGATAATCAGGCGCTGTTCTACTGAACTATGATAGTTGATCTGTTTGACCATATCTCATTTCATGTCGAAAGAGCGAGGTTGCGTCACACATATGGAAAGTCAGTCGGTACTTGGAACTCAGCATAGAGCTTGGATACGTCAGTAGCCGTTATTATCGAAACCACCGTGTTATCGTATGTACTGAGATCTTTGCTGGCCCCATCGTCGTTTCAGTGTGTCAGGGCATTGTTAATTCTTATTATCGATATCGTCGTCGTCATCATCATCATCATCATCATCAGCAGCAGCAGCAGCAGCAGCACTGATTCATCATCATCATCCTCATTCCGACATCATCATCAGCGTCCTTTGACTCTAATGAGCCCTTCGACAGTAAATGTTGTGTTGTGTTGTGTTGTGGTTGTGGTTATGTTACGTTACGTTACGTTACGTTACGTTACGTTAAAATAAATAAATACAATAAATTGAAATGGAGTTAAAGTACCATTACGCTTAAATCTGAAGACACATTTCAGTACCATTTGTGTGTTACGCCTTGTCGACACACCTAATAAACTTTAACAGCATTTTGGGCACGCAGCAAAAACACACGCGTCAGTCTATGTTTAGCTGTTTCTCGCGCTGATAGCGTTGTATTTCTGGAACGGAGTGCAGTCATTGTCAGGTTACTTGATGTAAAGACGACGTGGGTTGAACTGGATTCTCCCTTCGGTCTAAGTGCACTAAGTGAACCATAACTAGACCTGTGTGTAGCGTTTCGTAACCATCTGTTACAGAAGTGTATCTTTGAACAGTTACGGCGGTAGTGGGCCTTTAACCCATATCATTCTGAGGCTAAAAGCGTCAACTTTGTACACTGCCATGTGCAAGCTACATTATGGTACTTGCAGATAAGGATATAGACCAATGTCTTTAGTTCAAGGGTGGTGCCAGAATAGCCTAGCTTGGCGCCTAGAGGCGCCAAGCTATTCTGGCACCCCCCTTGAACTATTTTAGTCAAACTTATTTCGCACACTGGTGTACTCCGAATGATAAGGGTTAAGTGAGGTGAGGTGAGGTGAGGTTACGGTTGCGTTACGCTCGGTTACGCAAAGTTAAATTAAGTTAAGTGAAGTTAGGTTGGTAAGGTTAGGTAGGTTTGGTTCGGTTCGGTTATATTCATCATCATCGTATCACCATCATAGTCATGACTGATCATCAAATTGATGCTAGAGGCCGTTTTTTTCTGTTTTTCCTAGTGGTAGGGCCTCACCAGGTAAATGTATTACGATTGAAAAGCACTAGTTTCTGTCAATACTTTATGTTACCGTGCGCGGCACACTGCCAACGTTTTACTTGCAACACATGCAGCCAGCTTCCCCGCCCAGCGTCAGAACAAGTCGTCTGCTAAACACTTGGACTGACAATTTCCGCCGGCTCAAGAACTTTACAGCTTTTCTCTCCTCCAGAACTACATCTAGTGATGAACTGACCGTGACAGCCCAAGGGTAGTGTCTGAATAGCTTGGCGCCCACCATGACAGCCCAAGGGTAGTGTCTGAATAGCTTGGCGTCCACGGACAGCCCAAGGGTAGTGACAAAATAGCTTGGCGCCCACCATGACAGACCAAGGGTAGTGTCTGAATTGCTTGGCGCCCCACGGGCGCCAAACGATTCAGACAGTACCTTTGGGCTGTCATGGTCGGTCCGCTGAGCCGCTCGAGCTAGTTAGTGCAGAGAGTGTTAGAGTTGTAAAGTGCTAAGGCGGGTCTGAAGTTGTTATTATTGTAAGCTAGGGGCCCTTCAGGTGCAAACCTGTAGCCTCAGTGGTAGGTGCGTACCTGAGTCTTTTGAAGTTGTTGTTCCCCAATGGAAATGTTTTCGTTATCTGGGAAACATGCGGTGTGCACACGTATGTGTGTCAGCAGACTTAGCAAATCTGTCAACCCATTCAGCCCTGACGCACTACAGCACGAGATGGATCGACCATGATAATTCAAGGGTAGTGCCAGATTAGCTTGGCGCCTGTCGGCGCCAAGCTAATCTGGCACTCCCCTTGAATTATCATGGTCGACCCATCTCCTGCAACAGGTGCATAGTCGTTAGATGACGCCTCCAAATTGGGAAATACGTAAACGGGCTGAATGAGTTAAATATTAAAGCTACAAACCCCAGACAGTAAAGGGTTAACAGATGGCAATATCCCCTGTATTACTGTTCTCATCATGTCTTACAATATTGCTGGACAAAAGGGCGAACTTAACATATGAATGTAGTCAAACTGTTGCCGCAAGGGTTTCGTGTGAAAGGAGAACAGAACATAGGCGGTTCAGTTACCTCGGGGGTGGGGGGGGGGGGGGTCCAACTGTTTGTTTGGGACCTTCAGCCTGGTACAATTGGCTTCCCCGACGCTAGATCTTGCTTCCAGGGGCCGAAAAAAATCGAAAAAAGGTGTGGGGGGGGGGGGGAAGAGAAAGAGAGAGAGAAGGCGCGTGCGTGTTATAGACTCTCACATGCGCCAAAATAAATAACACGGGGGGTGGGGGGGGGAGGGGAAAAGGGGACTCGCTAAAATTTTACGCTTAGGCGGAGGAGGGGGGGGGGGTCCAAATACCACAAAAGTTGACTTTGTTATAGTTTTTTTTATTATTATTGAGTCTGGAAAGGGGGGGGGGGCTTCCGAAACCCCTGGAACACCCCTCCCCCCCCCCCTCCGCCCAGATCCGCCCCTGTAAAGGTTTAAAAACCCTTTAAGTTAGAAACATGAAGCACGCCGTTTCGGATCACAGATTCTTCTTATTTAAATATGAATATTGAATGTCGTAAAATGAAAGACTTTTCTGCTCTTCTCCCTCCTGTGTACGCAGGAGAGTTCCTTCCGCTATGCCGGCTCAAAAGGCAGTGGACAATCTCTGGTAGGTGCGCCTACTCACTTGGATTGTGAAAAGAAGGGTAGAAAATATGTTAGTTTATCACGACAACATTGAGAACCCTTTGTAACGGCGAATTTTAGCGATGAACGCCCGCCACGGAGAAAGTCGAGGGTAAAATTTCGCAATTTGTAGAGGTTTTTTTATTTCCGCTGAAGACTACAATCTTGTTAAAGAGATAGACCGACCATGATCTTTCACAAGGGTGGTGGCAGAATAGCTTGGCGCCAAGCTATTCTGCCACCACCCTTGTGAAAGATCATGGTCGATTGGTGTATTGTTGATCTGTGTCGATCAGCGCTAAGCATACGGCTAAGCTGTGAATTGGTCAGATTATGGGCCTTAAGGTAGTTGTACTGAAGGTCTTTGACCGCAATCTGCAACGAGCGTTTTATTAAAGCGACCTCCTCCATGCAATAACAGGGTAGCTCCAACATAGTACTGGACTTGCCGTGTTTTGCCTTTTGAGGACTGTACTGCTATAAACTAAGTTTGTGAGTCTGTGCGCGTGTCTGGGCGTGCGTATGATGTTAGTGTCAAAACGTGCTATTTTTATTTTTTTATTTTTTTTTTTTTTGTCTAGTCAGAGATTTAGCCATGTTGTTTGTTTGATTTGTAATTGAGATATTATGTTTTTAACCTTGACCTACGCTCGGCAGGCGAAGACAAATATCCGTTAATGGACAATAAATTTCTTGAATCTTGAATAACAGGTTAACAGCTCATAACATTTCTGAAATTATACATTTTCTTAGTATGTCTTTAGATAGAAATAACTTCACTTTTGTGAAATTCTGAAATTTGAATGTCAAATGAAAGACATTTCTGCTCTTGTTTTCTTGCCATGTTGGGCCCGTTGCGAACCCCGATGAGTGCCAAAAGGCAGCAAGGTTTGGTATTTTAGAGTGTGCTTGATTGTGATGTATGTATGTTTTATGTGTTGATTTTAGCATGGACGCTCGTCAGTTATGCCGCAAAAAAACCTAATGTTTATGCATATGCCAGTAAAGTTTATCTTATCTTATCTTATCTTATAACGACGCCATGTTTCGTGTGCCTACACTCAATGGTTTGTGAAAAGATAGGTAGGGACGTTTTAGTTATGACAGGACAAACATTAAGAACCCGTTTTGTCGGCAAACTTTCGCACTCAAAGCCCTGCCCGTTGGAGAAAAATACAACGCTTTACCGTCACTCTTTATTTCATCGTGGTGTTTTTGTTTGAAAGAATCCGTGTTTTCCATTAGTGGCATATATATATATATATATATATATATATATATATATATATATATATATATATATATATATATATATATATATATATATATATATATATATATATATATATATATATATATTATAACAGTTCAGTATTTGTAGCATTACCAAGCAGGTCTTTCGTGCGTCGTTCCACAACACGTACCCGGGTCTGCCCTGGAGGACTTGGGTGGTGTTAACTACTTTTTAGTTCCCAGGGTCACCCTGGTCAGCCCCACAGGGTGGGTTTTCCCTTCTATTCTGGGGCATGTGTTTCTGTCTACCCTTGGTCCATTCACCCGTATCATACTTTTCCTTTGTTAAACTCTCCCTACTGTCTGCGCTGTCTGTAGCTCTTGATATTGGATGTGTGTTGCTAAATGGTCTTGGGTTTATTTAGGGTATTAGACCGGCTGGTGACATACATTCAATATTCTGTTTAGTTTTTTTTATTTTTCACAAGCAGTGCGGGCACGTCCTGAGAAAGTCTTGTTGCTGTCGTGATGTTAAGCGATGTAACCACCAACTATACTGGTGCCCTCGAAATTAGAAGTAGGTCACACCTCCAGGCGTTTGAACGAAACCGGTGCATTGATTACACGCCAGGACAGACACTATGCGATAGCGCATGCCTGTCCGGGCTCGATCTTATTGTTTTAGCCCGGTGGGTGCCATTTGATGCAGATTGTGTTTTTGCAATCTTCGTTAATCTAAGACCAAAGAGAACATGGACTCAAAGTGGTTTCTGTAAGAGGCATAGATCCTCATGAGACCCCGCGACTTTATCCTCATGAGCCCCCGCAGTCGCGGGGGCTCATGAGGATCTATTGCCTATTGCAGTTGGCTGTTTTTCAACATTTTCTGAATAGGTTATCCGCCACGGTTTGCGTCAAGAGATGCTCAGCTTTGTTTTTTATTTTTATTATTATTATTATTATTATTATTATTATTATTAATTATTATTATTATTATTATTATTAGCTACTGCTGTAAGCCTCTACACAGTTCCATCGAATTTCTACTTCTATTCACAGTTTGCAAGGACGAAGCTGAAACTGATCCAGTGCAAGTAACGGCCAACCTCGACGTTTTTAGTAACCCTGCTTGCAGTTCTAACTCCGGCTTCAGCTGCCCGGTCGAGCACAAATCCTGCGCCAGCCACTAAGCAAGGTGCCGCTTTAGCGGAGCACCTTGCTTAGTGGCTGGGGCAGGGCTGAAACTCACTCATGTATCTAGCTTTGGTGATTATCTCCACATGAAAATTGTAAACGTATCTCTGCCTCAGTGCAAGATAAACATAATATCCTCGTGAGCCGTTACGTGCGAAGAAGTACCCAACGGAGAAAGAAATTACGTGCGAAGAAGTACCCAACGGAGAAAGAAATTACGTGCGAAGAAGTACCCAACGGAGAAAGAAATTACGTGCGAAGAAGTACCCAACGGAGAAAGAAATTACGTGCGAAGAAGTACCCAACGGAGAAAGAAATTACGTGCGAAGAAGTACCCAACGGAGAAAGAAATTACGTGCGAAGAAGTACCCAACGGAGAAAGAAATTACGTGCGAAGAAGTACCCAACGGAGAAAGAAATTACGTGCGAAGAAGTACCCAACGGAGAAAGAAATTACGTGCGGCAGTGTGGGGGCTGATAGGGATCTGTGCCTCATGCAGATTGGCGGGGGCTGTGTCAAAGACTCGCTTTGTATACAGTACGGTGATTAGAACTGACTCTAATTAACACTAGACGGACTATTTAGGTCCATGGCTAAATTGGGGTTTGTTGGCGGCGTTGCTCGTTTGTGATTTGGGCCATCGCAAACTGACTGTGAAAATCCCCAGAAAACAAAGAAGCACGCCTAGGAATGGAAAGTACAATACGATTTGTAATAAGTTGTGTACTTGCCTTTTCAAAGCGTTTTGTTTTGTTTGTTTTTTGTTTTTTTGTTTTGTTTTTTTTCGTTTTGGGGATTTTCTTGGTATATTACACACATGGCAGTCGCCTTTTCGGTGTGGCCCCGTTAACCCTTGTCAGTAGCCCCAAGGTCCCATTTCTCAAATTTTGGAGGTGTTGCCTAACGACTATGTACCAGTTGCAGGAGATGGCTCGAGCATGATAATTCACCCGCAAGGATAGTGCCGGATTAATCCGGCACTACCCTTGAATTATCATGGTCAAGCCATCTCCTGTTGTAGGAATCCTGAGCTAAAAGGGTTAAAGAGACTGTGTGGAGGAGTGGGGGGGGGGGGGAGGATGGCGGATGCTCCTATAGCATTCTTTCTAAATAAAATAATAATGTGTAGGCTACAACCTCCTTTTCCCTTAGCCTTTGCAGGAATACTTCCCAGCTCGACCGACTCCGGGAGTAAGCCACAAGTACACTTCTATTCAAATGAGATGTTTGACATCTCGATCGCTTTTGAAAAGAAGTCTTGCGGCGTGCACGTCAAGCGGGTCTATTCTAGGATTGCGTTTGCGATCTTCAAAACAGAATACAAACCATCACAAGCGCGTATGTGCAGCATGTAGGGGTAACATGCTTTGAGGTCACGCTTTTCTGTGGCGAGGGAAAGGGCGTAGAAATCACACAGGGACAGTGAGATGAGACAACACTACATTATCCCCCAAGACGAAATTCACCCTGCATTAGCAAGAGCAAACAATGAGAAGGGAAATACTATGCAGCGCGGGCTCCTATAATTAATACCCAATGCGCAAGAGACCATCGGGCCAACGTCGGCCCGATGGCCTTTTGCGCATTGGGCATGAACCACCGTCTCACAACACTCTCGGCCACTAAGTAAGTACAAAAACCGAGTAGACCGGTGATATATAAACAAGTCCGATGTGTTGTGTTTGGAAAAAAAAATCCTATAGCTGTTGAACATCGACATGCAGTGGTGTACATAATTGATGTAATCTGTTGTCAGTACGTTTGTAAAAAAAAAAAAAAAAAAAAAGGAAACATAAAAATACTCTGTGTAATTTTAAGCCGACAAGAAGATTGCATTGGGCCGGATGCGACGGCCATTACTTTTTTTCTCATTCGTCATTTTCCACCGGATCTGCCCCTGCAGAATGTTAAAGAGCCTTTTCTGCAACGATAATAACTTAATGGTCTTCATTTTGCTGGGTTCTTTGCACTCAGACGTGTTAACCCTAACCCCTTCACCGCAGAGAAAAAGACCGAAAACGATCCATCTGCAAGAGGCATAGATCCTCGTGAGCCCCCGCATTTGCGGGGGCTCATGAGGATCTATGCCTCTTGCTGACCCCTCACTGCATCTTTGTAAATTTTGACGGGTAGGGATCTTTGTCGCTGAATTAACAAAGATTTCAGAGACACTGCCTGCGTCTATTGGCAGTTGTGGGTTTAACCCCATCTCTGCCGAGAAATAAAATGAAACACAAACAGACTGCAAGAGACATAGATCCTCATGAGCTCCCGCAGTCGCGGGGGGCTGATGATGATCTATATGTCTTGCTGAGACCAATGCGTATATATTCTTCTTGGACGGTGTTGCCTTTTGCTAGCTGAATGAACGAGGATTAAAAAAAACAATTTAAGGACAGTTTTTGGTCTTCACAACCCAAGCAAGAATAGGTCCTCGGTCCCACGTCAGCCTCGCTTGGCCTACGCAAGCCGCGAGGCCAAAGCTTAGGCCCGAGGAACTTGTTCTCACTGAGGAAAATCTTCCCCCAGTGAAATCGAGTTTTTGGCGAGTATTTTGCCTCACAGAAACAGTAATATAATTATCGGTTCAACGTATTGGCAAGCCGTCACAGCAGGAGATACTTGACGACCACCCAAGTGAGATACCACCTGCCATTAAGGACCATTATTCAGGTGGCTTTAGCGGATGGTCTCTAAGGACAGGCTTTGCTTAAAGAGTGCCCCTGTCGTTAACTCCTTCCCTGTTAAAGGACCTTGTTTCTGAAATCTGTCTTCACTGAAATCACTTGAGCGACCAAAAGCCACAAACTGTCCTAAGAACAAGGACACAACGTGGTCCCAGCAAAGTCATAGATCCTCATGAGCCCCCGCAGTCGCGGGGGCTCATGAGGATCTATGCCTCTTGCAGTTAGATCTCCGTCACATTTCTTGGCAGTGAATGGGTTATCCCCAATTAAGACCGGTTTCTCAAAAGAGGTACTACTGCTTAATGAAGCTGTTCGAAACTTGAAACATTCTACGCTAAGCTATTTCACAATGAGCTTAGATTGTAATCAACCAAATGTCAGGGGACACCCATTTTTCTGCTGGCCTGATCGAAGTTTCTTAATAGCGAAGTTATTTGTAAAGAAAAGGTGTTGTCGGTACCTCAGAAAATACGATGGTACATATATATATATATATATATATATATATATATATATATATATATATATATATATATATATATATAATATATATATATATATATATATATATATATATATATATATATATATATATATATATATATATATATATCGGACCTTTCTTATCAGACGTCAGTTTTCAGAATTGAAGTTGATTGTATTATAAACCGTTATAAAAAGACACTATGTGAAGCCAGCAAACACGTTTCAGTCAAGCGCAAGAGATGAGCCCTGTAGTGTGTATCAAATTGACACGACACCAGAGGGGGGGATCCACTGAAGCGCGCATAAAATGGTAATTATGCGGATACAACAACCTTCAGAATATGTTCAGGATATTTTTTTTTTCCAACGGCAAGTACCCCACGTTTGAAAATCGACTGCTCGGTACATCAACCGCAACGTAGTGATTGAATAGTGTAATTGACCGTGATAGTTCAAGGGTCGTGCCGGATGAGCTTGGCGCCTGAAGGCCCTTCAACTCTCACGGTCGATCCATCTCCTTGGCGCTGGAATAGAAAAGGGTTAAGGGTTCGCGCACCGTCAAACGCAGCTTGACACGCCATGTCATGTGGTCCAAAATATTCCCCTTGTTGTAACATATGTGACCGAGATAACCGGTTATACGTCCGTAGGGGGTTCAGAGTTAGAGCGGGAGATGCTGTGCATCTCCCCGCTCTAATTGTAAACCCTCCACGGACGCATGACCGGTTAACTTTTGGTCACACGCGTGGTTGTGTGTAGAGAGAGAATTGCGTCCAGTTAATTATGTTGAACCACTGAGGCAGGCTTCTATAGTGTATCTTGATCTTTCCACTCGCCTTCATGAACCTTCGTCCCCCCCTCCCCTCCCTCCCTCCCCTCTCTTCCCTCCCCTCTCTTCCCTCCCCTCTCCAACCCCTCTCTCCCTCCCCTCCCTCCCCTCATCCCCCCTCCCTCCCTCCCTCCCTCCCCCTCCCCTTTCCCTCATCCACTCGCATTACTCCTGCTCTACCCTCTACCTGTCTCCTAGAATGTAACGTGTTATAGGAGTTTCCTTTTTAACCCGTTCAATGCCGAGAGAAATTGAACTCCATCCAACTGCAAGAGGTATAGATCCTCATGAGCACCCGCAGTTGCGGGGCTCATGAGGATCTATGCCTCTTGCTGTCTCCACTTTGAATCCATCTTCCTGGGACAGCTAGTGTGTGTGTGTGTGTGTTGTTTTTGTTTTGATTTGTTTTTGTTTGTTTGGCTGTTGTTGTTTGTTTTTTTTTAAAGTCCCTTCTATTTATAGAAGGGACATTTTAAGATGGGTCACGGTGGGGCGAATTTAATAGCATGTCCATGATGTCAAAGGCGGGCAGGCTAAACCTCTAACAATTGAAGTAACAAGATAAAAATTACGTCATGTCTCGTTACGCTAACGTCGCTGCTGAACGTACATTTGGCGCGAAGCTCCGTATGTGTGTGCGTATGTATGTAAACAAGAGAATCTCTGATATTTCTGTACACACAAGCTTGAGACTTGGTGAAATACTTAATACTTTCTTAAGTAGGTGGCTAAGAGAGCCTCCTAGCATATTGTAATTGAATGTCTCATCGAAGACATAAACAACTGTTTATAGGAAGTCGGTTGACCCAGATTAGAGTCCGTAATTGTTGTCATATTTACTTTAAATTTTGGATATAGCTACTTTGGATAAAGACATTAGATGAGTTTGTTAGCTTTGTATACTTTCAACTTCTTTAGTAAAAATTAATTCTTTTCAAAAAAGAATTAAAACAGTAAAAAAAAAAAAAAAAAAAAAAAAAAAAAAAGCTTCACGAAAAAGTCAGACAGTGGCGGTGACGTAAAAGAGGCAACTCCGTTACACGTAGACATTGACATGATGCTCTAAATATGACGTAATTCTCTCTGGCGCACGCCGCTCTCTCTCTCTCTCTCTCTCTCTCTCTCTCTCTCTCTCTCTCTCTCTCTCTCTCTCTCTCTCTCTCTCTCTCTCTCTCTCTCTCTCTCTCTCTCTCTCTTTCTCTCTCTCTCTCTCTCTCACACGTATGCGTGCATATCTAAGAGGCATAGATCCTCATGTGCTCGGAGGGCGCATGAACATTCCTCTTGAAGATGTTTCGAGCGCGCGCATGCACGCACGCACATGCACACGCATACACACACACATCGACGCGCTTTCAGAAGAGCATGCAGTACTTAGTATAGCATGTAGCTAGGTGCAGTCAAACTTATTTCACACAAATTATAGCAAGACTGAAATTGTTCGGTTAAATTCTAGTTTTGTCACCATTTTCGCAAGTTTGAAGCGAAAGCGAAACTCATATCACGTTAAATATAAAATTACGTAAAAACAAAAACAAAAAACACGTCATGACAAATGACGTTTGACAAACCAATGACGCGTATCCACTGCGCGCGCTCGTTATAGAGTTCTCTATGATGCATTTTCACATCTGCGAGGCTTTTTCAAAAGGAGATATTTCAACATCAGAATCAAGTCAAAGACAAAAGGTAGAGACCCTTAACAGCGAAGACAGCTCTCATATAGAGGGGACTTTGTGGGTTATGGTTCATCCCATCTTGTTGTTTGTTTGTTTTTGGTTTTGGTTTCTTTCTTTCCTTTTTTTTTTTTTGTACCTTTTTTATAAAATTTATTTATTTATTTATTTATTTTTATTATTATTTTTTTTTTTTTTGGGGGGGGGCGGGCGGGGGGGGGGGGGGGGGCCGGGGGGGGGGGGGGACGCTTTATATAAACGAAGATTGCAGAAGGACAGTCTGCGTCAGCTTGCATTGGAGGGGTTAAGTAAAGATTACACGACAGTGTTGTGTGTGTCTGCACTACGCAAGAATTCAAAGGAGTTTCAAAATTTACACTGGCGTCAAGTAGGCTTAAGAGCTTGCTGACATGTTATTTGTTGCGCTTGCTATTCTTTCAAATCGCTATCTACTTAGGCCTACCTGTTTGTATTTTAGAGTATCGTATACCTGTACCAAGTCCTTGGCATATCTACAGTACCATATGCATTCTGGAAACAGGATTTACATAAATTATGTCAAATTGCTGATGTTGGTAGAAGTCCAGGCCAAACGACGGACGTGTTCTATACAGCATGTCTGTTTAAGTCCTTGGTAAAACTCTGTGTCAACTGTCGAGACTTAACTCAGCCCCGAAACACCACGGCAAGACATCGATCGAGCATGATAGTTCAAGGGTGGTGCCAGAATAGCTTGGCGCCCATAGGCGCCAAACTATTCTGGCACCACCCTTCAACTGTCATGCTCGATCTGTCTTTTTTAAGTAGCTTGGCAAGGACAGATTGTAAGAAAAGCCTGCGCGCCTAATATCTCAATCCTTGGAAAATAAAGTTTCGTTCGTTCGTTCTAGAATTGCTATACAGTCTTTGAGAGGGAAACTTCACAATGTGGGGATTTCGGTCAGTCCTGGGTTGGAATGCGTTAAAAGACGGGGCTTTTTTTCGGATAGCGTGTCCTGTTAAAAGGTTTATGGTAAATCCAAGCGGCACAGTGGCAGTGTGCCTGAATTGACCAGTTTTCAGGTCAGACTCCGTATGCAATAGCAGTCCCTGTCCCCCATAACCCGCCGCCCGTTAGGTCCATGTATTATCAATCCAGTGCCGTGGAGGTTGAAACCCGAACTAATCAATCGATGCTGGTTTATGTTTGAAAAGGCATCAGTCATCACAGCCACTCCAGTGCGCAGTAGGCTATCGGGCTGAAGTCGGCCGCAGTGGGCCCGCGCCGGCACATCGTGCGCGGGCCGACTGCGGCCGATTTCAACCCGATAGCCTTTGTTGCGTTCCGCAACAGACCGTATCTACTAAGGGTGCGTCTTGCGCGTATGCTGTGATCTGTACACGTAAGATAAGATAAGATAAACTTTCTTGTTTTTCTCCCTACGTCACACAACCAGTCACTTTAGCGCAAACCGTACCATGTAACCGTGATATAAAAAAAAACCCTGTAGCGAAAAATGGCGGACGTTTTGTAGCCCTCTCGATGACGCATCTTGGATGCCAGTTTTGTTCTATAAAAGATCGCCAAACGTTCTAAAGTACAAAGTTACTTAGTGTTATTCGAAACAACAAGCACACTCAGTACTGGAGACGGCAACGTCGTGACATATTTTAAATTACGTCATAAGTCTATTATGTATAAAGGTAACTATATTCCTTTGACGTAAGTCATGTCTGGCGTGTCCAGGTCGCTAGATGTCTTCTTGATTTCTATTACGAAAATAGTGGAGGAATGAAAACAAATAGGTTATTGGTCGGAGGGGTTCGCTGCACGGACACTTGTAGGCTTTCGGGAGGTCAAAGGAATCATTGTACCCTCAGGCCTTCGGCCTTCGGGGTACAATGATTCCTTTTGCCCTCCCTCAGGCCTACAAAGGTCCGTGTAGCGAACCCCTCCGACCAATAACTTATATTATTGCCATATGCATAAACATTAAGCATTTTTTTTGTGGCATAACTGACGAGCGGTCATATTAAGATCAACACCTAAAACGTACATACATCACAATCAAGCAGATACTAAAATACCCAACCACACATATGTATAGCAGTCGTTCTGCTAAATATGCACACACATCTAGGTAAATAAAATAAGATAAATCTATCACATAATAAGCATATTCTGACGCCAAGAACCGCCAGGTGAGCTGCAACAAAAACAGATTAACTAAATTCATAAGTATTTATGAAACTATATATGTTAGGTTACGCGTTTTGCCGTGACTAGACCCTGGCTAGGGCGGTGTTGGTGACGGCGATTGTTACGTCAGCCTCAGTGACCCCCCTCTGTCATAGACAAATGCGAATTTGCTTCGAATGACATGTAAACCTGCTCGCATCTCATTTCACGCTCTGAATAAGATGAATCGGCCAGCTCGCAAGTACATTATGTGTCGTGTGCTTCGCCTGTGATTTTTCGCCTCGCGGCTTGCAGCCGTAAGGTCCAACATCACAGACCAACGCTCGTAAGTTTGGTCATAAGCTTGAGTATCACAGAAGAACTTACACACTACTGTTTACAAAAATGAGCACTTATTTTCAGGTATACACAATCCAGGGGAAAAAGACGGGCTTGTTCCATAGCATGTCCTTTGAAAGGTCCTGGTAAATCAAAGTGCCACAGTTGCAGTGCGCCTGAATTGATCAGTGTTTAGGTCATACTCCATAGGAAATAGATTTCCGTGTCCCCCATAAACCCGCCCGTCAGGGCCGTCCATTATCACTTCGGTGCCGTGGACGTTAAACCCCGAACTAACCAACCATCAGGTATACATTTTGCAATCGCCTGGATATTTAAACAAAAAAAATCGGCGTGTACCGTTAAAAAGCTAATTTTGTTGTCGTTTAGATGTTGTCCGTAGTTTGTTGGGGTTTTTCTCCTTCTTTTTTTTTTTTTTTTTTTTTCTTTTTTTTTTTACGCTGTAGACTGCGAAAGGTGACACGGTATGTTGACTGCGTATGGAGGCAAACCTTAAGAGCCGTTCATGGCAGGGATTTTTTTTTTTTAACTTTCCTCATTCCATGCCAAGAAAAATACACTATCCAACTGCAAGTGGCATAGATCCTCATGAGCGCCCGCAGTCGCGGGGGCTCATTAGGATCGATGCCTCTTGCTGAGACCGCTTTCAATCCGTGTTCGTGGACGCCTGGTGGTTATTTTGGCTGAGTTGTAAAACCGAAATCTCAGTCCACTGGCTGACAGACAAGGAAGTGCATGCAGTTCAAATGCGATTCAGCCAAGACGTTTTAACTCATTCAGCCCGACGGCCGTATTTCCCCAATTTGGGAGGCGTCATCTAATGACTATGCGCCAGTTGCAGGAGATGGATCGACAGGCGACAAGCTAATCTGGCACTACCCTTGAATTATCATGGTCTGTCGGTGCCAAGCTAATCTGGCACTACCCTTGAATTATCATGGTTGACCCATCTCCTGCTGTTGTGCGTAGAGGCTGAATGTGTTAAAGACATGAGAGAAGTTGATTTCATGCTTGGTGTGATCAGAAAAAGAAAGCGGGGTGTTTTTTTCTTTAAAGAAGCTTGAAATACAGACGTGGTCGCTGACTTGCGTAGATGTGTTGGTCTAGCTGGGATTACGGATCCAGAGCCTTAAAGCTGTTAGGTTCAAAGTCACAGACCATTGTAACGGTCTACGCGTAGCTGCCGCACACTTAGTATTGTTTTTGTGTACATGTAGCTTGTTTTGGGCGCTTGGTGGATTATGTAGTCTTGTTTGGTCTGAGGCAGGTAACATTATTATTATTATTATTATTATTATTATTATTATTATTATTATTATTATTATTATTATTTAGTTAGTAGTAGTAGTAGTAGTAGTAGTATGAACGATGCTTGCTATAGTGCCTAGCCTCCAAACGGAGATTTAACCCAGTAGCAAAAGACCCTCGGGCCGACGTCGGCCGCAGTGCCGGGGCCCGCGCACGGCCGTAAACCATCTGCGTGCGTCCACTGGCTGTGAAGGGGTCAGCCATCACAAACATCGTCACGCATGTTATCACCAAGCACTGTGTCATCCAAACATCGTCACGCATGTTATCACCAAGCACTGTTTCACCCAAACATCGTCACGCATGTTATCACCGAGCACTGTTTCACTCAAACATCGTCACGCATGTTATCACCGAGCACTGTTTCACCCAAACATCGTCAAGCATGTTACACGCATTTTATCACCAAGCACAGTGTCATCCAAACATCGTCACGCATGTTATCACCAAGCACTGTTTCACCCAAACATCGTCACGCATGTTATCACCAAGCACTGTGTCATCCAAACATCGTCACGCATGTTATCACCAAGCACTGTTTCACCCAAACATCGTCACGCATGTTATCACCAAGCACTGTGTTACCCAAACATCGTCACGCATGTTATCACCGAGCACTGTTTCACCCAAACATCGTCAAGCATGTTACACGCATTTTATCACCAAGCACAGTGTCATCCAAACATCGTCACGCATGTTATCACCAAGCACTGTCATCCAAACATCGTCACGCATGTTATCACCAAGCACTGTGTCACCCAAACATCGTCACGCATGTTATCACCAAGCACTGTGTTCACCCAAACATCGTCACGCATGATATCACCAAGCACTGTGTCACCCAAACATCGTCACGCATGTTATCACCAAGCACTGTGTCACCCAAACATCGTCACGCATGTTATCACCAAGCACTGTGTCACCCAAACATCGTCACGCATGTTATCACCAAGCACTGTGTCACCCAAACATCGTCACGCATGTTATCACCAAGCACTGTGTCACCCAAACATCGTCATGCATGTTATCACCAAGCACTGTTTTACTCAAACATCTTCACGCATGTTATCACCAAGCACTGTTTCACCCAAACATCGTCACGCATGTTATCACCAAGCACTGTTTCACCCAAACATCGTCACGCATGTTATCACCAAGCACTGTTTCACCCAAACATCGTCACGCATCTTATCACCAAGCACTGTTTCACTCAAACATCGTCACGCATGTTATCACCAAGCACTGTTGCACTCGGAAATCTCACATTAACCCTTTCACTGCCGAGAAAAATTGAACACAATCCAAACGCAAGAGGCATAGATCCTCATGAGCCCCCGCGACTGCGGGGGCTCATGAGGATCTATGCCTCTTGCTGAGATCAATTTGAATCCACGTACCTTTGACTGTTTTGGCTTTTGGTCGTTGAATGAACCAAGATTTCAGAAAGGTAACAAAGATATAATGTACAGTGTCAGGGAAGGGGTGAAAGAAAAGGTCACCAGGTCGACGTCGGCGCACGATTCCCCTGCGCATAGATGTTCTCTAATCAACTGCTGCTAATGTCGGCCCGCTAATCTTTTGCTGAATGTTTTCCTTTCTATCGTGCAGACAAAAATTTCCAGCCATGAGCACCGCACAGCAGAACGGCTCAGACTCCCCCGCAGCGGCCCAGAAGCAGTCCCGCTTCGGCAAGAGGAAGCAGAAACGCGCCGGAAAGCGCACACGCTCGGACGGCTTCGTGCTAGGCGTGGACGTGGTCAACTCGGAAGATGAGGACCTCGACCACCACCACCACAGCAGGGACGGCCCGGACCCGGAATCCCTCAACTTCCTTCTGTGGATCAGGAACCCCACAGTGCAGAACCTGGCCAAGCTTCGCAGAGCCATCAAGTCCAACGACCGGGACTGGATGACCGGGTTTCTGGAGTTTGACGGGCTGGGCTTGCTGTTTCAGTGTCTGAAAAACCTCAGTAGTTATCACTCGAGCCACCTGACGGACATGGTGTTAAGGATGGAGTGTGCCAGCTGTATCAGGGAGGTGGTCAACTCGCAGAGTGGGCTGGACTGTTTGCTGAGCATCAAGGACAGAGGGGACAACCTCTTTGGAAGGAGGTTCGCTTCCGGTAAGTTTTCCTTTCTTTCTGCTTGGTTGGATGGTTGGCTGATTTACTTGCTTTGTTTGATTGCTTTCTTTTTTTACTGGCTTTGCGGTGTGACCTGATTTGCCCTTGCAACCCGAGCTGAACTTGAGAAACAACAATTTCAGATCAAAATAGTGACGCACGTGTGAATAGCAGGTCAATAAAATCCAATAAAATGTTTTGGTATTCCAATTTTTTTTTAATTTATTATTTTTTTAATTTTATTTATTTGTTTTGTTTTTTTGTTTTTTGTTGTTGTTGTTGTTTTTTTTTTGGGGGGGGGTTTATTTACCTGCCGTTCACATACCGAGACAAAACAGTTCTTTACATTGTATTCCAAAAGCTGTTTCTTTCTTTTTTGGTTGGGATGATTTTGTTGGTTGAGTGGCTGGCTTCCATTGCCTTGCTTGTTTATAATAATAATAATACCGTTATTATATAGGCGCTTTATCTCAATTTTGGGGCGAATCGACTCAAAGCGCCGCGAACTGAAACCCAACACGCACACTCACGTGACAGACACGGATTTACTCTGAAGACAAACACAGTACAAGACAGACGAAGTTACAGAGATTTTTGATCATTTGTATTTGAAATTTGCAAAGTGGCCTGAAACCGGTACTAAAGCGTGGGGGGTGGGGGGGGGGGGGGGGAAGAACCGGAGTACTCGGAGAAAGAACCCACGACGGTCCGCCCGAATTAACGGTGACACTTACCAGAGGAGAAAAGTCCGACGCCGGAACCCGGTATCGAACCACGCACCTTTGGCATTGGTGGCAGGCGCCTTAACCACTGCGCCACGGACCGGTTTAGTGGAACGGTTGGTTGACCGATGCGCATACTTTCTGTCATACCTTTGGATCTTTGGATCCTTGCAACTTAAAACCGTCTCCCAATGCGCAAAAGGCCATCGGGCCTGACGTCGGCCCGGTGGCCTTTTGCGCATTGGGGTTTTATCATTTGCCGCCCTTACAGACTAAAAGATGTATCAAAGTATTAGACTTCCCTTTTGTTTCGTTCGGAAGAAATGATGCACGTTTCACAAAATGCCATGCCTTCTTTGCCGCTTTCCCGTCATTCAGTGGCGTCATTATGTATGAAAACTATTCTTGTGTTCGTCCGTTATATCTTGTTAACCATTATCATTCGGAACGCACCAGTGTGTGAAATAAGTTTGACTAAAATAGTTCAAGGGTGGTGCCAGAATAGCTTGGCGCCTGTAGGCGCCAAGCTATTCTGGCACCACCATTGAACTAAAGCCATTGGTCTAGATCCTTATCTGTAAGTACTATAATGTAGCTTGCATAGGGCAGTGTACACATTGGAAGCTTTTAGCCTCAGTATGATATGGGTTAACTAACTCTTTCACTCCTGTTTATAAAATCTTCGTTAATTCCCAGAGCCCCAGCCGTGCAAGGTGCAGTGATATAAAGTGGCGTCAACAAGAGGCGCAGATCCTCATGACCCCCCGCAACTTTCGGGGGCTCATGAGGATCTATGCCTCTTGCAGCTGGATCAGGTTGACTTATTCTCGTCATTGAAGGGGTTACATGCTTTACTCACTTTGTTTAAATTACGATTCACGTCTCTCTATGCTTAACAACAGCGTGTAGGGCCCACATACAGGCTAGTACAGTATCAAGCCTGTCACTAAATGTGCCGGTCTGTGATTTTCCACCTTACAGCTTTGAGGCCGCAATGTCCAGAATCACAACTCAACACGCCAATCATACCAGACGCGGCTCTGCAGGTCATAGGTGCAGGAACAGATTCAACACGGTGATGACATGAAAAAAGCGATTACCACCAAGACGCGCACGTTCCTGTTGGCAAAAACACTGCATCTCGCATACATAGAACACACCACACTGGGTGACTTCCTGGATTGGCATTACCGCAGGCAGTAGCGAATCGAGGTTGACACCCACTGTGAGAACACCCACGACACATTTTACATTAAGGACACGGACGTAAATACGACCAGCAGGAGACATAGATACTCACGAGCCTCTGCAGGCTGCATGGTGGTTCATGGGGAGCCATCCGTCTGGTCGATGATTACCTTTGGCGTTGTAAGAGTGATTGTAGTTCACATTATCTTATCTTTAAGCACACAACGCCTCCTGTCCATAAATCCACCCGACGCTTTTTATTTTCTTAACCCTATCACTGATATATGCGAGCCCCACCCAACTGCAAGAGGCACAGAACCTCATGAGCCCCCGCAGATGCGGGGGCTCATGAGGTTCTTTGCCTCTTGCTGACTCTAGTCATATCAGTGCTCCTTGGATTGATGGGACTATTCGGTCTTGAATTTGCCCTGTTTCGAAACACAATATGTGGCGTCCACCGACGCTGTTCTTAATATCATTTCTGATATCAGCTGCACTACTGATAAATGTTTTCTCGATTGCTACTCTTCTTATCGAATGATTAAATCTTGGGCCCTAAGTCTACCAGCGTAAACGACTGTTTATCTTGTCCCACCCCGCTCAGGTTCAAAATCTCATACGAGGACAACAAATTTCATATCGGTGAACTCCAGAACGCTTTGCTCATGTGCGCTGATCTGTGACTGTGGACCTTACGACGCCCAGTCGGATGAAATTCAAACCAAAAGGGAGACTGACAAATGTGTTTAACACATTTCTACCCCAGGACCGAAATCCCCCAATTTTGAAGTTGCTCTCTGAAGGACTGGTATTACAATCCTGCAGTCAGATCGATCATGATAGTTTATAATAATAATAATAATAATAATAATAATAATAATAATAATAATAATAATAATAATAATAATAACTCTTCTATAGCGCAATATCCCCACAAAGAAAGGCTCAGAGCGCTTTACATCTAGATAATCTAACTAATTGAAATTAACTAACTAAAGTACCGACAGCGTACAAAAAACGCAATCATTCATAGGTCCAAATGCAAACTGACACAATACTAAAATAATAAACATAACATTTCAAGAGCCTGATCAGATATATACATGTTGGTGGGAAAACATAGGGTTTGTCAATCCCTTTCAAAGGCCAAATTGGAGAAAAAAAAATGTTTTCAATCTAGCCCTGAAAATGGCCAAAGATGATGCATGGCGAACATCATGGGGAAGACTATTCCACACTTTAAGAGCCTGGAAAGAAAAGGACCGCTGTCCAACGATTTTTAAGGACACTGTGGGGATAGTCAATATTCTGTCGTCAGTGCTGGAGAGCAATACTCTGACTGGTGTATAGACAGGGAGACTGGAGGACAAGTATGCTGGGAGTGTTTTCGGGCGGACCGTCGGGGCGGGTTCTTTCTCCGGGTACTCCGGTTCTTCCACCCCTCACCCACCCACCCACCCCCCACCCCCCCCACCCCCCACACTTTGGTACCGGTTTCAGGCCACTTTACAAATTTCAAATACAAGTGATCAAAAATCTCTGTAATTTCAGTAGCTGAACTGGCCCTTCGTCTGTCTTGTACTGTGTTTGTCTTAAATGGCGTAAATCCGTGTCTGTTACGTGAGTGTGCGTGTTGGGTTTCAGTTCGCGGCGCTTTGAGTCGATTCGCCCAAAAATTGGAGAAAAAGCGCCTATATTAATAACGGTATTATTATTATTATTATTTTTTTATCAAAGGCCTGAAAAACGGGGGAAGCAATTTTGTATTCATTTCTGAACTTCACAGGAAGCCAGTGTAACTTCTTAAGCAAGGGGGTGATGTGGGCGCCAAGCTACTCTGATACCACCCTTAAACTATCATGCTCGATCCATGTCCGGCTATGGTGTGTCGGGGCTAAAGGAGTGAACCTGTTCATTGTCAGTGGATGTAGACAGTGTTTTTGAAATCACTGTAAATTCAATGTCAAAATTCCCAGCTATCCAATTTAACGTGGACAGGAAGTCGAGTCAGCAAGAGGCATTGATTGATTGATTGATTGATTGATTGATTGATTGATTCAGGGATTAACCCGTTCGGTGTCCAGAAAATTAGAACACCACCCAAATGCGAGGACATAGATCCTCATGAGGATCTACGCCTCTTGCTGACACCACTTTGAATCGACGTTCCTGGGACGGCCAAGGTTTTTCTTGTCTTGAGCTAACGATGACTGCAGAGACACAGTCTGCGTCGGGTGGCAATGAACGGGTTAACATCCACGGCCCCGGAGTGTTAATGGAAGGGTTGTGGGGGACAGGGACGGCTATTGGAGTACGACCTGAACACTGATCAATTCAGGCGCGCTGCCACTTTGATTCACCTTTCTACGTACACGCTATTGAACAAACCCGTTTTTTTCCCCTGAATTGCGAGCCCACCTACCGACTGGCACGTTGAGGTCATCTCTGATTGATATATATATATATATATATTATATATATATATATATATATATATATTATATATATATATATATATATATATATATATATATATATATATATATATATATATATATATATATATATATATATATATATATATATATATATATATATATGCTACCAGTCAAATTCTGGAGGCGGCATCTAGTACATGCGTTGTTTGCAATTTCAGGTTACGCCGTATGCCTACCTGATGAGACCCACCTTGGGTCGAAACCGGTCGTAGGCGGCAAAAATCTTAAATCTATCCAGCAGGTCCAAGATCTGTTTGGGAATATTCATGCACTAGCCTACCCTCTCGGGGGGAGGACTGGATATTCTCCAGCGGGTTAAATAAAAAAAATAATAATTACGGTATTTATAATGCGCTTATCTTATAATAATTATAACTCTAAGCGCGCACTCACAACTCGCGCACGCATGCGCACGCTTTAGACGACTCACGTACAACAAATGGTGATCTTTTGTGGGGAGTGTGGTGATATAGTGCTAGAACTGTTGAAAGAGGTGAGTTTTGAGGGCGGACTGAAAGGAGGAGAGAGAGTCTTTTTGACGGAGAGAGAGTGGGAGAGTGTTCCAGGTGGATGGACCATAAACTGAGAAGGCGCGGGGGCCGAAAGTGCTGAGTGGTGCGGGGGATGTGGAGACGGAGAGGGTCGGAGGCGGAGCGGAGGGAGCGGGAAGGAGTGTAGGGGTGAAGTAAGTTGGAAAGATAGGCAGGAGCGCAGTTGTTCAGGGATTTGTAGCAGAGAGACAGAATCTTGTATTGGATATGCTGTGGGATGGGAAGCCAGTGAAGAAGTTTGAGCAGGGGTGTGATGTGGTCGGATTTTTTCTTTCTGAGGACGAGGCGGGCAGCATTGTTCAGGATGCGCTGGAGAGTGTAAGTGGTAGAGTGAGGGGGGCCGGAAAGGAGAGAGTTGCAGTAGTCAATGCGAGATAGAATGAGAGAGACAGCAAGTTTGGTGGCAGCTTCGGTGGTGAGGTATTTTCTGATCTGACTGATGCGGCGGAGGTGAGAGTAGCATGCCTGGGCAGTGGTGGAGACGAAGCTGGTCATGGTAAGAGAGGAATCAAGAATAACGCCAAGGGTTGCGGGGCGCCTGGGGGTAGTCCCTATTACTTTATGTAGTAGGTGTTCAGTGGAAGGCTCAAAAGATCTAATAAGCGATGCAGTCACAAAAGGACAGCTTATGTCCTGATGACACAATGCAAGCTTACCAGCCTGGATTTCCATGGCATTAGCACAGCATTCTCAGAATTTATTGAAAAATTATGTCCCTTGGAGCTACTCTGATTGAGTGCATTTTTTGGCTTTGGGCGACGCCTTTGTTAAAAGTAAAGAATAATTGTACCACAAAATTGCCTAGGTGTTGCCTTTTCAAAATTAGTCAGTCTTCTTCCACTGCAACACCCCATAAAGCTTTAGGGATGCAAGCCACGCTAGACTAGTGATTGCTACCAGTCAGATTCTGGAGGCGGCATCTAGTACATGCGTTGTTTGCAATTTCAGGTTACGCCGTATGCCTACCTGATGAGACCCACCTTGGGTCGAAAACCGGTCGTAGGCGGCAAAAATCTTAAATCTATCCAGCAGGTCCAAGATCTGTTTGGGAATATTCATGCACTTAGTTTATATATATATATATATATATATATATATATATATATAATATATATATATATATAATATATATATATATATATATATATATATATATATATATATATATATATATATATATATATATATATATACTGCTGACTTTCCTTATGAAGGTGTGCAAATTTTGCTGAATCGTGATGAATTATTGTGTGTCAGTCTGCTATATCTCTCTCAGCCTTGCGCCGTGAAGTCCAAAATCACAGACCAGCGCCTACTGCCGTGTCATCATGTATCGCCTATGAATACATTACAAATAAAAATCACGTAGATGATACGTCATTATTGTGTCTTCTGTCTCGCGCGCGCGCGCGCTATCGGATGAGCAGCCGGCCATCTGTTACATGGGACGGAGACCCCAGGTGGTCCGCAGCCACCAATGTCCCGGTGCGCAAAAAGGCCATCGGGCCGACGCCGGCCGCCGTGGGCCCGTGCACGCCAGAGAACGAAGACTGTGTTTCTTGACGTCTCCGTTCGTTGAACGCCAAAGATCTCACGTGGACACAGATTGGTTTCAGCAAGAGACATAGATCCTCATGAGCCCCCGCAGTTGCGGGGGCTCATGAGAATCTATGCCTTTTGCAGTCGAATCGTGTTCACGTTTCCTCGGCCGTGAAGGGGTTCATTTCCGTCCTGCGTGATGCGTTTGACATGCCCCTGACACGCTGCACAGGCGTTCGACCGTATTTTGGTAAATTGGCGGTCGGCGGTTCACACGGGCTGGTTTTAAAGTGTCACACTTCAACGCTTTGAGAACACAGGCGCCTGAGGAGCGCGTTATGATGCATGTATCTACAAAACTATGAGTCAGCCCCCCCCCCCCCCCCCCCAACCTTAGTCCCCACCCCCGTCCAGAACCACCACCAACACCACCCGCCGCCCTCCCCCCCCCCCCCACCCCCTTCATCTCTTCTTTGTCAAACACAATAACAGTGGGTTGGAGGTAGAGGGCGGACAAGTAAACAAATTGCTGTCAAACGCCTGTGCTTGCTATCCTGATGCATGCCAGCTCACAAAACAAATCGCACATCGATAGCCTGTGTGATGACTTATTGTGAACTTGATGGTTTTATTGATCAGTCATGGAAAAATAACCAGGTGTCAGTAGGGCTCTTAGCATTTTACACTTACTTTACACCACGGTGAGTGGCAGACGGGTTGGCCACAAGGGTAGTGCCAGATTAGCTTGGCGCCTGAAAAGGCGCCAAGCTAATCTGGCTCTACCCTTGAACTATCATGGACAATCCGTCGCCTTTCCGAGGAGGCCAAATCATCAGGTACTACTCTTGAACTGTCGTGGCCAATCCGTCTCTCATCCCAGAAGCCAAGATAATCTGGCATGGCCCATCTGTCTCCCACAGGTGTCGGGTGACAGGCAGTTTGTAGATTTGCACCGTCCGAAGTTCTTTTATGAGGTGTGTGCGAGTTTATTAAAGGCCCACTACCGCCGTAACTCTTCAAAGGCTACACTTCTGTGACAGATGGTTACGAAACGCTACCTGCAGGTCTAGCTATGGTTCATTTAGACACAGGAAAATCCAGTTCAGCACAATTCGTCTTGATACCAAGTAACCTGACAATGACTCCACTCCGTTCCATAAATACACCACTCTCAGGGTGAGAAACAGCTAAAAATAGATTGACACACTAACGGCCATGAGCAATAAATAACTGCGATCACGCGTGTGCTTTTGCTGAGTGTCCAAGCTGGCTGTTAAAGTTCATTAGGTTGTGTCGAGAAGGCATCGCAAACACGAATGGTGCAGAAATGAGTCTTCAGATTTTATGCGTAATGGGACTTTAAGGTTCTACTTGAGATTCCGTTATTAATTTGGGGCCGATGTGCTTTTTATTCTTGAATATATCTTGTGATGGTGAGGCATTAACCCGTTCAGTGCCGAGAAGAACTGAGCGCCACCCAACTGCAAGAGGTATAGATCCTCATGAGCCCCCGCATTCGCGGGGGCTCATGAGGATCTACACCTCTTGCTGACACCACTTTGAATCCATGTTCCTAATAGTCTGGAAGAGGTCTATGATACCTCTTTCTAACGTCCACATTCAATTTTTTTCAGCGGTTTTCACTTCTCTGATGCATACAGATTACATATCCGCCTGATGACATTAACCAATATTATACTGAGGCTAAAAGCTTCAAATTTGTACACTGCCATATGCAAGCTACATTATAGTACTTACAGATAAGGATACAGATCAATGGCTTTAGTTCAAGGGTGGCGCCTAGAGGCGCCAAGCTATTCTGGCACTACCCTTGAACTGTTTTAGTCAAACTTATTTTACACACTGGTGTATTCCGAATGATAAGGGTTAATTAGATAATATAAGACAGCTAGGGATTTTCGGCGTTGAATTAACGAAGACTGCACAGAAACACAGCCTGCGTCAGCTGGCACTTAACGGGTTAAAGCGACCTGCTCCAGGCGATGTAGGGTTAACAGTTAATAATATCTCCTTTATAAATTACTCTACGTATATCGTTCAATAATGCCGGGCAACAGAGCCAAATTTTACATTATACAGTTGGAATGTCGTAAAATGTATTTAAAAATAAAATAAATAAATTTATAAACACTTTTCGTTTCTTCTTCGTCTTTGTACGTAGAGAGTTCCGCTGATGCGCACCAGGGGCAGCATAAAACTTCTGTAGTTATATAATATACTATATAGATTGTGGGTGTGAAAATCAAACGGAGGCGTGACAACATTGAGACACCGTTGAATCGGTTAATTTTAACAGTCGGATTGCTTTGAGGATTAGTTAGTGTGCTTGGCTTGGTGAAAAGAAAAAAGTCTGTCCGTCTGTGCAAAGGTAATACAGGTACCTGGACCAGAAACATTTGTTTTTAAACACACACACACACACACACACACACACACAAACGCATACACGCACGCACACACACACACACACACACACACACACACACACACACACACACATACACACAAACAAAATAAATTAAATTTCTTTAGCCGGGGTAAACCATAGAGGTTAGTGTCAGCTTTCGTATTTGTGTAGCTTCACGTGGCTTAATGGAGTTGTCAACGTTGTTTTTGTCGTGCGTGAGTCATCATATGTTGTGCTGGCAGTAACATGTTTCACCTGACGGCCTTGACATAGTTACCTTTAGCGGCTAAACTAGGACACGCATTTGTGACCGTCATTTTATTTTAAAAAAATGGTAGCGTTGATACTGTAAGGAAACTAAGGCCCTAAAGTACCGCGACAAGAGACATAGATCATGATGAGCTCCGCAGTTGCGGGGGCTCATGAGGATCTATGACTCTTGTCGCCAGGGTATTTTGTCGAACACTTTGGATGGCAAAATATATATATATAAACAACACTGGTTACATATCTCGATGTTTGATGTTCAGCGGATCGAGAGAGGCAACCAGTGTGCATATCATTATTCATGTGATGAGTGTTGAAATCCACCCCCTGAACCCCAGCCCACAACGTCTAGCACTCTTCTCCTAGCAGGGTTAATTATTTAAATTTTTTATAATTTATTTATTTATTTAATTTTTTTAAAATTATTATTATTTATTTTTATTTTTTTTATTTATTTATTTATTTATTTATTTTTTTTTTTGTGGGGGGGGGGGGGGGGGGCTGGGTGTAGTGTTTGCTGAAAGTCCCCCCTGAAGTGTTTTCGCCTTTTCATGTGTTGAGTGAAAAAATACAACCTTATTATAACCCATTCACTTCCAGTGGACCAGACTGTGTTTTTGAAATTGTAAATTCAACGATAAAGATTCCCAGACGTCCAAGGAACATGGCTACACAGTGGTTTCAGCGAGAGGCATAGATCCTCATGAGCCCCCGCAATTGATGGGGCTCATGAGGATCTTTGCCTCTTGCAGTTGAGTGGTGTTCATTTTTTTCTCGTCAGTGAAGGGGTTAAATAGATCCTGTTCACTGCAGAACTCTATGGTGTGTATGTGGCCTGTTAGACGCGATCTGTATTGTGTATATATATACAGTCAATGGACACGTTTGTCGTCAGATTTTCTCCGTCAACAGTTCGAGTGACAATGACTCTGAGTCATAAATTACTTGGCGTTTTGGACTGAGGGCTTTTAGAGACTGAATATATTCTATGACTGTGTTTGATTGTTTGTTTGTTTGTTTGTCCTTTTGTTCGTTCGTTCGTCTGTACGTTCGTTCGCTCGTTAATTGTTTGTTTCTTTGTTAGTTGTTTGTTTGTTTGTTTGTTTGTTTGTTTTGTTTGTTTGTTTTTTCTGTTTGTTTTCGGCTTGTTTGTTTGTTTGTTTGTTTGTTTGTTTCAATGCGCGATGAGAGTGAGTTGAGAACATGTCAACAATTAACTTTAGAAGCGTCTTGGTTTTCTTCCGCACCCGCCCCCCCCCCCTCCCCCCTCCTCTTTCTCCTACCCCTCCACACATAACCCCCCACCCCCCCATCCCCAACCCCCCCACCCCCACCCCCCGCCCTCCCTCCACACCCCATCTCTCTCTCTCTCTCTCTTCATCTATTACATTCTTGCCCGGCGATGGTGATGAGGTTAATTAAGTTGCCCGCAAGATAACAACTGACCGGCGGCCTGTCAGAACTGGTCTGTTCTTCCTGTCCTCCAGAAGACACACACCCTCTGTCTCTGTGTGTTAGTTTTGTTGCTGCGTACTCTCTTGCCCAGTCAGTGCAGTGTTTCTGAGTGTAAGTAGCTGTCACGATGATGTTGCTTGCGTCCAGAACTGGCTTTATAAACCCTCCCTCAGCCACGGCCCATGCTGAGTTCTCATTACACCAATTAACTCTGTTTATAATTGCCTCTCCTTGTCTCTAATTATTTCCTTTTCGTCATGCTTCAGTCAGTGCCAGATTCGTTCCCCGCCTCCTTCGCACCAGGGGTTTGTTCCACTAAGCAAGGTGCTCCGCTATGCATGACTGAGCTTAGTCCTGCGCCAGCTACTATTACTAAGCAAGATATAGCGGAGAACGGCCTAGCTTAGTGGCTGGCGCAGGACTTAAGCTCACTCATGCAACTGTCCCCAAGAGCCAACTGATCTTCTATAGATCGATCGTGATGGTTCAAAGGGGTGCTGCTTAGCGGAACCCTTAGCGTGGCACCTGCAGTCCGCAGCGGTTCGTGATTTTTCCAGCATGATGCAGGTAAAATGAGTCGCCGTCTGGAATTTCAGACAACTAGACGCCCTGCGTGTTGCCCCAAATATTCAGCTCAGCTGACAGCATTCAGGTGCTGAGGTGTATTATCAGTCTCCTGCTCGGGTAATGCACTTTTTGGACGTACGAGATGGACAGACCGTTCCTTAACCCTTTGCCTGTCGGTAGCCGTTTTTGTCGCAGGAATCATCGCGACAAAAACCGCTACCGACAGCCAAAGGGTTAAACCATACAAATATTTTTTTTAATGGCTTCATTTACAAATGTGTGTGAGTGAATAAGGAACAGTGACTAGACCCCCAGTGACCCCCACTACCTTTCTACAAATAAGGAAACAGACCTACTGGTCCTTATGATGGAAAGACAAAACAAGATACAGGCTGACCACAGAATGCGAGAAGTACAGCAACAACGGAGTGAACCCCACTACCTTCCTACAAATAAGGAAACAGACCTACTGGTCCTTATGATGGAAAGACAACACAAGATACAGGCAGACCACAGAATGCGTGAAATACAGCAACAACGGAGTGAACCCCACTACCTTCATACAAATAAGGAAACAGACCTACTGGTCCTTATGATGGAAAGACAAAACAAGATACAGGCTGACCACAGAATGCGAGAAGTACAGCAACAACGGAGTGAACCCCATTACCTTCCTACAAATAAGGAAACAGACCTACTGGTCCTTATCATGGAAAGACAAAACAAGATACAGGCTGACCACAAAATGCGAGAAGTACAGCAACAACGGAGTGAACCCCACTACCTTTCTACAAATAAGGAAACAGACCTACTGGTCCTTATGATGGAAAGACAAAAACAAGATACAAGCTGACCACAGAATGCGAGAAGTACAGCAACAACGGAGTGAACCCCACTACCTTCCTACAAATAAGGAAACAGACCTACTGGTCCTTATGATGGAAAGACAAAACAAGATACAGGCTGACCACAGAATTGGAGAAGTACAGCAACAACGGATTGAACCCCATTACCTTCCTACAAATAAGGAAACAGACCTACTGCTCCTTATGATGGACAGACAAAACAAGATACAGGCTGACCACAGAATGCGAGAAGTACAGCATCAACGGAGTGAACCCCACTACCTTCCTACAAATAAGGAAACAGACATACTGGTCCTTATGATGGCACAACATAAGACAGTATACCGGGCGAATTGCTGCGCACACCGCCACTTCTGGACCGTGCCGGCCGGCGCGCTCAGTGCGAGAAGACGCATCCCAGTTTGCATCCAGCCACGAATGGAATTAGAGAAAGGAGGAGTCACATGACAAACCCGCATCAAGCTTATACAGTTGACGGCATGAGCCTTCAAAACTGAACCGGCAGGCCATGTTCGAGCAGCGTCCACCAGCACTGCCGTAAGAGAACTGAAGAACCAAAACGCAAGAACGCCGCACTCTCCACTAGCTCTCACAATAATAGCAGTGGGAGCGCCTTGACAGAGCAGCTCTTCTAATCCCCACTAGCCCTACCAATTTGGCAGTGGTGGAACAAAACTGAACTACAACCAAGAACACTAGCTCATACAATAAGCAGTGGCTGCGCCCCGACTGACATTATCTTCTACTTGCCACTAGCCCTTTCAATTGGCAGTGACGTTAGCGAGAATACATCAACTACTTGAACAATACAGAATAAACCAAAAACAAACTACCATAAAAAACCTAACAAAGGTTTACTCAACAAAAACAAAAGGGTCAGCACGCTGATGAAGGCAGCCCTTAGCCAATAAAGGCTTAAACATGCCCGAAATACACCTGACAACTAACACAAAACGTGACTGATTTGTGAAATGTCATAAGGGTATACGGCTGGTCACATCAAGCCATCACATAGTGGTGTGCGATGTACAGACACCTTTTAACCAAAAAAGTCACATCAAGCCATCACATAGTGGTGTGCGATGTACAGACACCTTTTAACCAAAAATGCACTTTTTGGACGTACGAGATGGACAGACCGTTCCTTAACCCTTTGCCTGTCGGTAGCCGTTTTTGTCGCAGGAATCATCGCGACAAAAACCGCTATCGACAGCCAAAGGGTTAAACCATACAAATATTTTTTTAATGGCTTCATTTACAAATGTGTGTGAGTGAATAAGGAACAGTGACTAGACAGTCGCTGTAAATCACTAGCGCTCCGTATGGACTGTCAAAAACATGTTGACGTTATTGTTAGGAATGTCGTAAGCAATTTCTCTAAAATACAACACGGTGAATTCCGCACTTTCCGTTTCATTTGTCAGCCGTTTTCGCGTTAACCCATTCCACCCCAATATCCCTAAGGGTAAACGTGTCACTTAACGACCACGTACCAGTTTCTGGAGATGGATCGGCCACGATAATTCAAGGGTAGTGCCAAGCTAATCTGGCACTACCCTTGAATTATCGTGGTCGATCCATCTCCTGCGTCATGGCTAAAAGGGTTAATGCCTGATGAATGAGGCGCTGTTCACCCATACAGGTCCAGTGTCGCAGTGATCTTCCCAGGTGAATGTTCTTGCCACATATACCGTAGACTCAAGCCCGGATGACTCCCTCAGTCTGCTGATGTAAATGGGTCCAGTCTCTGCAAGGAAGAGGCATAGATTCTCATGAGCCCCTGCGGTCGCAGGGGTCATGAGAATCTATGCCCCTTGCACACGGAAAGAACATTCTGGACGTTTGGCAAAGGAATCGTAACCGATACTCGGGACAACCCGCTGGGCTGTCGTGACGGCAAAACCGACGCATTCAAATTCATAATTAATCGTTTGGGAGGAAGTTGTTTCGTGAGTTGCACCGAAGCCGCGAAGGCTTCCACTGAGAGACACAGATCTAAATGGGAAGATGTCTGGCAAAAAAAAGACGTCGTTTTAAAGAGCGGGTCCGTTTCAATTCCTGCAGTCTGCACTGGATGAAGACCTGTGCCGCTTTGGGCCATGACAGGTCGTCTGCTACTGTTCTATTCTTAGACTTCGTTCGGCTTATTTCATTAAAAACAGATATAAATTAAATGGTATCATTAGGACAAGAGACATAGATACTCATGAGCCCCTGCAAAATGCAGTGACTCATGAGAATCTATGTCTCTTGCAATTGACATTAGTTCGCGAGGGTCTGCATGCCATGTGACTCATTCTTTGAGTGATTGCTGTACGCTTCTAATTCCATCCATCCACCCACCTCTTCTATTTTTTTCCGTGGTAAACAAAATGCTCATATTTTCTCTCTCTCTCTCTCTCTCTCTCTCTCTCTCTCTCTCTCTCTCTCTCTCTCTCTCTCTCTCTCTCTCTCTCTCTTGTTTATGATTTATTCACTGGAATATGACCCGGTTCTGCGTCACAGCTGGCTTCCCCGTGAGAAAAATAAAGTATTGCGAAAAACATGTTCGATCCAATCAGCCGTGAAAAGTGCAGTCTGTCTGCGGTACATGACTCATGCATTGAAGAGACGGTGATGTGTAACTAACAGGTTGTGCTGAATAAGTTTCTTTTCGTGACCTTCATACCTGTGCCAATCCCTTCGTATGACTGAAATGGAATTTGTATTATTTCGCTGGCAAAAGAATGACCCTTGTTTGTTTGTTCGTTCGTTCGTTCGTTCGTTCGTTGGCTGGCTGGTTGGTTTGTTGGTTGGTTGGTTTTTGTTGGGTTGACTTTTTTGTTGTTGTTGGTTGGTTGATTCTTTGGTTGGCTGGTTGTTTGGTTGGTTGGTTGGTTTGCTTTCTTGCTTGCTTGCTTATTTGTTAACCCATTTGGCGCCGACACACTACATCAAGAAATTATCGGCCATGATAATTCAAGGGTAGTGCCAGATTAGCTTGGCACCGTCAGGTGCCATGCTAATCTTACACTACCCTTGAATTATCATGGTCGACCCATCTCGCGCAACTGGTACATAGTCGTTAGGTGACACATCCAATGGGAAATGCGGCCTTGTGGTTAAATGTGGTTAAATGTGGCCTTGTGGTTAAATGTGGTTAAATGTGGCCTTGTGGTTAAATGTGGTTAAATGCGGCCTTGTGGTTAAATGTGGCCTTGTGGTTAAATGTGGTTAAATGTGGCCTTGTGGTTAAATGTGGCCTTGTGGTTAAATGTGGTTAAATGTGGCCTTGTGGTTAAATGTGGCCTTGTGGTTAAATGTGGTTAAATGCGGCCTTGTGGTTAAATGTGGTTAAATGTGGCCTTGTGGTTAAATGTGGTTAAATGTGGCCTTGTGGTTAAATGTGGTTAAATGGACATGGCCATCTGTGAGGTTGTCCCCCCCCCCCCCCACCCCAAAAAAAAAAATAAATAATAAATAAATCCTGAACGGTGATATTGCAACATCATCGTAAGTTTTCCCTCAGAAATGCATGAACTGTACAGACAGATAGTTCACATAAGTCTATCATCTATACAGGTAATTAATAGGCTTACGATATTCACCAGTGTACCGGTTACTTCGGCCTTGAGCGTACTGACGCAGTATTGCGACTACGAAAAGGTTCTAAAAACCTCCCGTCAGCACCTTTCAACATTATATTCAAATTATACTTCACTGAAGCGTTACGTCAATTCCTCGATAATATATGCTAAGTATTACTGTGTTCAGCTTAGTCTGACCTCTTCCACGGCCGTCCATCTGCAAGAGGCAAAGAGTCTCATGAGCCCCTGCTTCCGCAGGGGCTCATAGTCTATGCCTCATGTGCATAGATATGTTCTGTCTATACCTCAGGGTGAGGCAGTCACGGGTTTGAAGTGTACGACTGGTTCAAACTTTCTTGTCAAAAGGCTTGTAATGAAATGCTTAGTGGTAAAACAGTTTCTGTGTGAAAGATCTTATTATGCTGTGGGTTGGCGAAAATATTTTCGGGTACTCAGTGGCGTGAAGATATTCTTCACTGTCGGGTGGGGATTAACTCTGCCTAAACGGTGGCAGGTACCCTTACTGTCGAGAAAAAGTGAACAGGATCCAACTGCAAGAGACATAGATCCTCATGAGACCCCGCAGTTGCGGGGGCTCATGAGGATCTATGCCTCTTGCGGACACCACTGTGCGTGTTTGTTCCTTGGACGTCTGGGGCTTCTGACGTTGGATTAAAGACACCATAAACATTTTCTACGTGCACTGTTAGTGAAGCGGTTTGGCTTTTGGACGTTGGATTAAAGACACCATAAACATTTTCTACGTGCACTGTTAGTAAAGCGGTTTGGCTTCTGACGTTGGATTAAAGACACCATAAACATTTTCTACGTGCACTGTTAAGGCCCCGCTACACATGCCCGGTTTTGAGGGCGATTCCCGATCAGTTTTCGAATCGGTAGGTGATCGGGCCGGACTTAAAAAACGTGGTCACTGCCACACATTTCCCGACTTGTTTAGCCGACCGGTTTGAACCGAAGATCAAAGTCGTACCTGTTCTGCAAAATGACTGCTAGTTTTGACAGTGATGATGATGTGCTTGCATTATCAGCAGTTTTGCATCATATTCGGGAAGAGGCGTGCGAAACATCGGCAACGAAGGTGGTACTGATCACAACAGGCGTGTTCCGCCATTTGCAAACTAAAACGACATGCTTTGCGAGACGCGCCGGCTCTGATTGGTTGAAGCTTACAACCGGGGCCGATTCGGATCGGGAATATAGAGCAGGTTCTAGTCACCCGATTCCCAGCCGATTGGGACCGGATCGGATAATTGACGTCATCCGATCGCAATCGGATCGGAATCGGCTTCAAAATCGGGGCACAACCGGCCCGTGTGGCGGGGCCTTTAGTGAAGCGGTTTGGCTTTTGGACGTTGGATTAAAGACACCATAAACATTTTCTACGTGCACTGTTAGTGAAGCGGTTTGGCTTTTGGACGTTGGATTAAAGACACCATAAACATTTTCTACGTGCACTGTTAGTGAAGCGGTTTGGCTTCTGACGTTGGATTAAAGACACCATAAACATTTTCTACGTGCACTGTTAGTGAAGCGGTTTGGCTTTTGGACGTTGGATTAAAGACACCATAAACATTTTCTACGTGCACTGTTAGTGAAGCGGTTTGGCTTCTGACGTTGGATTAAAGACACCATAAACATTTTCTACGTGCACTGTTCATGAAGCGGTTTGGCTTCTGACGTTGGATTAAAGACACCATAAACATTTTCTACGTGCACTGTTAGTGAAGCGGTTTGGCTTTTGACGTTGGATTAAAGACACCATAAACATTTTCTACGTGCACTGTTAGTGAAGCGGTTTGGCTTTTGGACGTTGGATTAAAGACAGCATAAACATTTTCTACATGCACTGTTAGTGAAGCGGTTTGGCTTTTGGACGTTGGATTAAAGACACCATAAACATTTTCTACGTGCACTGTTAGTGAAGCGGTTTGGCTTCTGACGTTGGATTAAAGACACCATAAACATTTTCTACGTGCACTGTTAGTGAAGCGGTTTGGCTTTTGGACGTTGGATTAAAGACACCATAAACATTTTCTACGTGCACTGTTAGTGAAGCGGTTTGGCTTCTGACGTTGGATTAAAGACACCATAAACATTTTCTACGTGCACTGTTAGTGAAGCGGTTTGGCTTTTGGACGTTGGATTAAAGACACCATAAACATTTTCTACGTGCACTGTTAGTGAAGCGGTTTGGCTTCTGACGTTGGATTAAAGACACCATAAACATTTTCTACGTGCACTGTTCATGAAGCGGTTTGGCTTCTGACGTTGGATTAAAGACACCATAAACATTTTCTACGTGCACTGTTAGTGAAGCGTCTTGGTTATTGGCGTTGCGTAACAGGTCTCCATTTTGGTCTCAGATAGAACGTTCTAGATCGATTTGCTGGGTGAATGCGTGATCGGAAGGACAGACGGACGGACGAATGAATAAATGGTCTTACAGACAGACACGTGCGACAGGCAGCAGACGTTAACTGCTGGACAAACAGACACAGGAATAAACAGGCATGCAGCGAACGATCAAACACACGATGGACTGTTCATAATAACAATAATAATAATGGCAACTTATATAGCGCTTATCCTTACATAAGCTCTAAGCGCTTTACAAATAAAGAGTGGGAGTGGAGGGGGTCATAAAACCAAAGAAACAACTGATTCTACAATACACACTCGCGCGCACGCACACGCACGCACACGCACGCACACACACACACACACACACACACACACACACACACACAGGTGCATAATGACAAAGAACTGAGCTACATTGGGGTATCGAACAGGTGGGTCTTAAGGGCAGATTTAAAGGCAGTGAATGAGGAAGAATGTCTGTCTATAGGTAGGGAGTTCCAGACAACAGGTCCAACGTGCGCAAAACAACGGTCACCTCTGGTTTTGTATTTGAAGAGCGGGACTCTGAGAAGGCGCGTGTCACTACTCAACTTGAACGGAGGGAGCGGGAGGGAGTGTATAGTTGAAGAAGATCAGCGAGATAGGCAGGGGTAGAGTAGTTAATAGCTTTGTAGCACAGACAGGCGATTTTGTACGAGACTCGTTGTTTGACTGGCAGACAATGAAGTTGTCTCAGAATAGGAGTGATGGGCTGATGCTGTGAGGCGCGGACGATGAGACGTGCAGCACAATTCTGAACTCGCTGCAATTTCTGAATGAGAAACTGAGGGAGGCCAGCTAAGAGGGCATTGCAGTAATCAATGCGGGACAAGACTAAGGAGACGACCAATTTGATGGTAGCTTCAGTAGTGAGGTAATGACGGATAGAACTGATGCGTCTTAATTCCAGAAAAGCAAGTTTGCAGACATGATTTACATGCCCCTTCATTTGAAGATCTTTATCAAGAAAAACGCCAAGATTGCGAACTGAATCAGAAAATGGAATAGGTGCATCACAAATGCGCATAGAGTCAGGAGAATTGGGCAGCAGTCGAGAGGCACCGATAAGAAGAGCTTCTGTCTTGCCCTCGTTTAACTGGAGTTTATTTTCACACATCCAGGACTTAACATCTGAGATACAGTTCTGAACACCTGAAATAGCCTGACTGGAGCTGTTTGGAGGTGCAGATTTCCGAAGTTGTGTATCATCCGCATACATGTGATGATCGGTTGAATGCGATGCGATAACCTGAGACAGAGGCTGAGTGTACAGCGTAAATAGAATGGGGCCCAGGACAGAGCCCTGGGGGATACCAAACTCTAGCGCAGCAGCTTCAGAAAGAACGTTCTTGACAGAGACGTTGATCTGACGGGAAGACAGATAAGAGTGAAACCAGGTGAGAGCTTTACCAGAAATACCAAAGTAGTTTTCTAGACGTTGGAGCAAGATGGAGTGGTCAATTGTGTCAAACGCAGCTGATAGGTCTAACAGGGCAAGAACTGAGATCTGGTTTTCATCATAGGCACTTAGGAGGCCCTTAACGACACAGAGGAGAGCAGTTTCAGTACTGTGCCCGGCACGGTAAGCAGACTGAAGCGGATGGACGAGATTGTTTGACTGTAGGTATTTAGTGAGCTGTGTCAGAACGACTCTCTCAAGAACTTTGGACAGAAAGGGTAGGTTTGAAACGGGGCGATAGTTTTTTAGCTGGTTGGGGTCAAGATTCGACTTTTTCAGGAGAGGTTTGACAACGGCTGATTTGAATTCTGACGGAAAGACGCCTGACTCAAGGGACTGATTTATGATTTTGGTGATGGTGGGCAGAAGAATTCCGATGTTTTCAAAAGCCAGTGAAGTTGGCATGGGGTCAAGCTCACACGTTTTAGGCGGGCATTTTTTAAGAATGTCAAAAACAGCCTGTTCAGAGACGGGAGTGAACTCGACAAAGGGGTGATCAATATGGGGAGGGTGGGTGTCAATATGGGCGCACCGCACAGCATCAAGGCTGTCTCGAATGGACGTCACCCTGTCGGTGAAAAAGCTACAAAAGGCGTTGGCTAAGTGAGCAGCTGGGATGTTGGTGGGAAGGGGAGAGTCACGAGATCTACCAAGCAAGCTATCAGCAAGGGCAAACAATTTTTTACCAGTGTCACTTTCAAGCATCTTGGAGCAGTAAAAATCAGTTTTCACTTTCAACACAGTCTGATTGACAACAAGTTTGTTCATGATATCGAGGATTTATGAGTCCATCACGAAACCCGCACAAAAGCTGAGACACCAGTACAACACGATACGGTTTGGCCATAATAATTTAACCCCGTCACTGACGGAGAAAAGCACACACAATCAGCTGCAAGAGACGTAGATCCTCATGAGCCCCCGCAGTCGCGGGGGTTCATGGGGATCTATGTCTCTTGCTGATGTCAATTTGCATCCATGTTCCTTTGACCGCTGGTGCCCTTTTGCGCTGCATTAAAAAAGTTCCGAAAATCATACTGCTTGTACTTGTCGTGAAGGTGTTAAGGACTGTGTCATAATAGCTTAGCGGCAACAGGCAACAGGTCTACCTTTTAACTATCATACGTATCGGACTTAAAAACTGTCCGTATAAATATACATCTAGTACATACATACATATTTCAAGTTTGTAGTTTCTGCCTTTGACTTGATTGTAATGCGTTGAATTCTTGTCTACGGGTATGTTCATTTGAAACGTTCGTGAATTGTTTTGTCATTATCCTTTCTATACGTGTTTCTTTCTTTGTTGGGATTTTCTTTGCTACACCATTTTTTGGTCTGGATTTTGTCGCCAGGGCTTATTTTGAAAGCTCTAGTCGCCATCAAAGTGACTGTGCTTGATAAAGAAGGGTATGCCCCTCGCCGTGCCCCATTTAAACATGACGTTTTCTTGCACCACTCGTGTTGACTGTCACACCCCATGTGGTGGAGTCTCCAGAATTAACGTCCCCTGAGGGGTAAAAACGACATTAAATGAGATTTCAACCCACACTGGTTGTCTCCCTCGATTCGCTACCGCTGATTTCACCCTGGTGTATCAACCTCTTCGCTAACATTGATCACATAAGTTTGTGTCAGAAACACTGCAAGCAAACCGACTTTCGTATGAAGAGACAGATGTAAGTGAGACAAAAATTAAGCATGATGAACAAAGGACTAACAAGAGACATAAATCCTCATGAGCCCCCGCGACAGCGGGGGCTCATGAGGATATATGTCTCTTGCAGATGGGTAGATTTCGACTTGTCCCGGCAGCTAAAGGCCCCGCCACACATGCCCGATTCTGAGGCCGATTCCCGAGCAGTTTGGAATCGGTAGGTGATCGGGCCGGACTATAAAAACGTGTGCACTGCCACACATTTCCCGACTTTTTTAGCCGACCGGTTTGAACCGAAGATCAAAAGTTCTGCGAAATGGCTGCTAGTTTTGACAGTGCTTGCATTATCAGCAGTTTTGCATCATATTCGGGAAGAGGCGGGCGAAACATCGGCAACGAAGGTGGTACTGATCTTCCGCCATTTTCAAACTGAAACGACATGCTTTGCGAGACGCGCTCTGATTGGTTGAAGCTTACAATCGGGGCCGATTCGGATCGGAAAAATAGAGCAGGTTCTAGACACCCGATTCCCAGCCGATTGGGATCGGATCGGATATAATCGTCATCCGATCTCAAACGGATCGGAATCGGCTTCGGGGCACAACCGGCATGTGTGGCGGGGCCTTAAGAGGTTCAATACTATACCTGTTTTCTCGCCCTGCGTGTTGGTGTCATCGCCTACTGTATTGTAAATCAATGTATTTTTGTTGTTGTCTGTGCTTGTTTTTGTATTTTGTTTTGTGTTTCATTACTGTCATTGTAAAGCGCCTAGAGCACCTTGGTGATTAGGCGCTATGGAAATTACCTTTATTATTATTATTTGAAACCTCTTTTTTTTTTTTACCGGGTTGGATTTATTTGTCACGGCAAATTTACCCGTACCACCGAGTCAGCGCGCGAAAGGTAGCGGTACTCGGGCCGAAGTCGGCACTGACGAAGACTGAACTGGCGCGACTTCCTAAAACCTGAGGAAACGAGACAGAGCTCTGCGATTCAAACCCTTTTAGCCCCGAGTCCCTAAAGCAGGAGATTGCTTGACCATGATAATTCAAGGGTAGTGCCAGATTAGCTTGGCGCATTCAGGGGCCAAGCTAATCTGGCATGAAGGCTCCAAGCTAATCTGACACTACCCTTGAATTATCATTGTCAAGCCATCTCCTGCAACTGGTACATAGTCGTTGGGCAACACTTTGACAAATGGGACCTTGGGGGTGAAAAGGATTAAGACGTATACGTATGTATTGCTTTTAGCCAAGAAGTACCCAACGGAGAAAGAAACACGCTTAGAAAAGACGGGTACGACACAATTTATTAATATTTCGGGTAAATACCCTTTGTCAAAATAGACAAACAGAGAGATTATCCGCTACTTATCTTTCGCAGAAGGAATGTGGTAACTGAAGGAGGTGACGTAAAATAAAAGAAAAGGAAGAACAAAAGTGCGGAAAAGTAAAAATGACGTCAACGAAAAAATCATAAGAGAGAGACTCGGAGAGAAACTGAACACGAGAGACAAGAGTGTGTGTAAGCGCGCGCAGGAGCGAGCAAAAGTAAATGCGTGTGTGTGAGGCCAGAGAGAGAGAGAGAGAGAGACACACACACAGCGAGAGAGAGAAAGAGAGAGAGAACGAACTGGGAGTATCCTTGGGCACGAAGTAGGCTGAGTGTCTAGTACACAAAGCCTGCTAAACACCAACCCGAAGGCAAACTTTATATCACCTTCAAGTTGAGGACTACCTCGGGAAAAAACGGGAGGACCCCGGGAAAAAAACCCCACATCATTTAGCACGGTACACAACAAGTACACAACAAAATCGAAAAAACCAGCATACCACCATCTATTATAGATCGTTTAAAAAGTTTAATAGGGATATGTTTCTAGCCGAACTAAATGAAACCTCTTTTCTTTCGGTTTACAATCATACGAATCCTGAAGATGCGTTGGCCGATTGGTATAGATTGTTCCGTCGGGTTCTTGACAAGCATGCGCCGTTGGCCGATTGGTATAGATTGTTCCGTCGGGTTCTTGACAAGCATGCGCCGTTGCGTGGAAAGAGGGTTAAACATGTGCTTTACCCCAATGGTTAAGCAATGACATTAAAGAGGCCATGGCTGTCAGAAATAAACTAAAGCGCAACAAAGATTTTGGTGCTTTCCGCAAGCAGAGTAATCGTGTTAAATACATGGTATTAGAGGCCAACAAAAAACACACTTTAAGCGATTGATGGACAACAAAACAGACACCTTATCTGTCTGGCGCGCCCTTAATGCGTTCACTACATCACGACAAACAGTACCATGTACATCTATATCTGCAGACACATTTAACAAACATTTCTTTTGTCTGCTCTTGATTCGTTGTTAAGCAGTACGACAACTCACACACCATCTATATCCGAAAGGCTTACTGATTTTTGTGACGACAAACTCGCGCCAAACGTATCCTTTAGTATTCCTTCGCTTACTGTATTTGACGTTGGCAAATCTATTAGTCAACTCAAAAATAAGCGCTCGCTTGGTCACGACGGGATAAATACATACTTTTTAAAACGTGCTGTCCCGTATGTGGTCGAGTCTTTGACATTTATTTATAATCTCGTTTTACAACATGGTACATTTCCAAACAGCTGGAAAGTAGCCAAAGTTATTCCTCTGCCTAAAAGTAAGAACCTCTCAGACCCTAATAAGTTTAGACCAATCTCGCTCTTGTCAGCTCTGTCAAAACCAATACAAAAACATGTACACAGGCATCTGAGCTATTTTCTTGAAAAAGATAACTTGCTTTACCCACTACAGTCAGGGTTTAGACCTCGCCACTCATGCCACACAGCTCTAGCTCACCTGACCAATACTTGGCTCACGTCCATGAACAAAGCTGAAATGACCGGTGGGTATTTCTAGATTTCTCTAAAGCCTTTGATCTAGTAAATCATGATATGTTGATACTAAAGCTATCGGTGTATCACGTAAACAAAGCATCCGTGGACTTTTTCAAATCCTACCTGCACGGAAGACGTCAGTATGTGTTTGTTAACGGAAAACGTTCCGCTGAAGGCATAATAAAGCATGGCGTGCCTCAGGGCTCAATATTAGGGCCCCTCTTATTTTCCATTTACATCAATGATATGTCATTGCATATTTCAGATCTAAACGTATGCTGTAGCCTGTTTGCTACTCTCGATGTGACGTCAGTGAAAATATCCACAATCAATTCCTCACTTCAACAGGGCTTAACTGATGTTTCAAAATGGTGTCACACTAACTATATGGTACCAAATCCGTCTAAAACAGAATGCATACTAATAACTACACGACAAAAGCAGCAGCAACATCCACCCCCGCTTAGCATTTCTCTCAACTCTGAGCCGATTAGACAAGTTAGAGAGCAACGTTTGTTAGGCGTCACTGTTGACGACCAACTCACATGGCACGCGCATGTCAGCAGCATTTGTCGAACAGTGTCCAGGAATTTATATCTTCTTTCAAAACTGCGTTATTTTACAGATACACCGACAAGGAAAATATTTTATAACGCACATATTCAATCCCATATAGATTATGCTTCCACAGTTTGGGATGGATGTAGCGATGCGTGCATAAAAAGGCTTAATGCTCTTCATCGTAGGGCAGCCAAATTAACCTTCCCGGATAGTAAAGAAAGCACCGACGACCGACTCAAAGCCCTCGACATGCTGCCTCTGCGTAAGTTACTCATGTACAATAAAAGCGTACTTATGTTTAAAATCTACCACTCTAAAACGCCTAGTTATCTAACAGATCTATTTAGCCCTGCTCATACGCCATATAAAACGACAAGAAACAATCTATCCATACCAAGGCCGCGCCTCGATATATTCAAAATTAGTTTGTCTTACTCAGGGGCCAAACTATGGAATTTGTTGCCTATCGACATTACTCGGGCTCCCTCCTTGTCCACATTCAAGGCCCGCTTATTTCGGCAGCTGAAAGAAACTTAAACCCATAGTTGTGTAGTTGTGTCGGCGTTACTCAGTCGAGCGGATTGAGTTGTATTGTCGAGTTTGCTGTTGCTGTTACTGTTCAAACTAAGTTTTTAACGTTCATGTTTAATCAGGTTCTTAGTGTGTGTGTTTGTGTCTGTGTGTGCGTGCGTGTGTGTGTGTGTGTGTGTGTGTGTGTGTGTGTGTGTGTGTGTGTGTGTGTGACTGATATATATATATATATATATATATATATATATATATATATATATATATATATATATATATATATATATATATATATATATATATATTTTTTTTTTTTTTTTTTTTTTTTTTTTTTGATGATCACGTTTTGCCTTTTGATTTCTATTAGGTTTTAGTCACGCGCGTGCGAGTGTTGTGAGTGCGTGTGCAAGGACATGATTGAGAAAAGGTCTGTGCACCTAATCATTTATCCTTGAGAAATAAAGTTTCAATTCATTTCATTTCATTTCATCTCTCTCTCTCTCTCTCTCTCTCTCTCTCTCTCTCTCTCTCTCTCTCTCTCTCTCTCTCTCTTTCTCTCTCTCTCTCTCTCTCTCTCTCTCTCTCTCTCTCTCTCTCTCTCTCTCTCTTCATTATTATCAAGCAGAGGAAACAAAATGATACAGGTAACATGTTTTTAGTGATGTACATATATATTACGTTTATCTTTTACAACGCCTGCACTGCAGTCAATAAGACCAAATCGTATCAAACATCTGAAGATAGAATCTTCGAAAAATTACTCATCACTGTAAAAGTTAAACGGTGTCCATTTCCTTCACTTCAAAAATGAGCACTGTAGCGGTTTGTTATTGTTGCCGCTGGTGTTGTGGTCGTTGCTGTTGATGTTGTTGTTGCTGCTGCTGCTGCTGGTGGTGTTATTTCTTGATTTTGCTTGGAGCATTGGGTCCTTTGTTAGGACGTTTCCACGGGTGCGATATCCTCGGTCTTTCCTGAGCCTTCCCACACACTGCACAAAAGTACTGCACTCGTTGGTTCCGCCTTGTCGGCGTCGGACATCGGCGACAACAGTTCCTCCTGCGACGACAGCGTCCACGGCCTTTCCTCCTGGCTCGCCTCCTCCCCCTCCTCCCCGCACTCCTCCTCCTCCTCGCCCCCCTCCCCCGTCTGTTCACCCCCTTCCCTCGCCTCGTTGCCTGTCGTCTGCCGCGCTTCAAGCCGACTTTCTGGCGCTTCTGCGGCTCATGACGTGTCTGCGTGTGTGGTCGGCGACATGACGATGGTCGCAGCATTTTAATGCTGCGACCATCGTCATGTCGTTGACCACTAGGTCGGTTTTGCCGGGACTGTGCAGCTGTGGTTAAGACGAAGCCCCCGTGACGCTTGGAGTATTTCAGTTTTCCGGATTGCACAGCGCGTGTCAGGGCTTGTTTCAACGCCGTGGTCGTGGGCTGGCGGAGATACTGCAAATTGAGATGTAGAGAAGATAGGTGCGCCCCGTGTCTGCTCGCAGGCCTTGAAACGGTTCTCACGGTGCGGGCGACTGGCGGAGATTCGTGGCGGCGTGCTCTGTTTTCGATTTCTCTCTGTCCATTGAGAACAGGTCTGCCACAAGACAGGTCTGGCAAGACATCGCGACTACCGGCAGCCTCCGCGGAGGTGTTGTTAGTACCCGTGACCAGGAATCTGCCCGAAAACCATGTGGAAGAAATCTTTTTGGCTTTGCCGCCGGAAGCCATATTGCAGGGCCTGCACTTGTGTTTTGACGTCATGTCTAGTTTGTCATCATTTTGTTTTCGACATGAAAATGACGTCACATCTCTTACGCAAAATAATCGCAAGGCTGTCAGAGAAGGCAGCGGGTACAAAGTGCTCTAGTTGCGCAATGTGTTTCAGTTGACTGTGCATCTCTGCCTGTCTGTCTGAGTGTCTGTCTGTCTGTCTGTCTGTCTGTCTCTCTGTCTCTCTCTCTCTCTCTCTCTCTCTCTCTCTCTCTCTCTCTCTCTCTCTCTCTCTCTCTCTCTCTCTCTCTCTCTCTCTCTCTCTTGAATCGTTAACCTTTATATATAACCTTTCGATTCAAAAGAGCATGTTTCCCGATGAATTGAAAATAGCAAAAGTTACTCCTCTACCCAAACGCAAAGATCTGAGCGACCCAAGTGAGTACAGACCTATTTCAATCTTATCAGCAGTGTCCAAGCCACTTGAAAAGCATATACATAATCATTAACTTCAATTCCTGGAAGAAAACCGCCTTATTAGTACAGCACAATCAGCTTTTCGGCCTAAACATTCGTGTCAGATAGCCTTAACGCTCATAACCCACAAATGGCTTACTGCCATAAATGAGTCCAAACTTTCAGGTGTAGTATTTCTAGATCTTACAAAAGCCTTCGATCTCATTAACCACTCAATCTTACTAAAGAAGTTACCTTTATATCACATTGACTCAAATGCAGTCGCTTTTCTCTCGTCCTATCTCTTAGACAGAACGCAGAAAGTGTTCTTGAATGGTAAATACTCAGCGGAAGGACTGGTGACCCATGGTGTTCCTCAGGGATCCACCCTAGGACCGTTATTATTCAACATCTTTATAAATGACCTTCCACTGTCAATATCACACCCGGACACAAACTGTGAACTATTTGCTGATGATACATCATTACATGTATCTGATAAAAATGTTTCAACCGTGAGCGCTGTCCTCCAACATAGTTTAGATGAAGTGTCAACTTGGTGTGAAGAAAATCATATGATTATTAGTATTCCTAAAACGAAAAGAATGTTGGTGACGACACGCCAAAAGCATCAACGTGGCTTGCAACCCCTTGGACTGCCCCTTCACTCTCAGCCCATAGAGCAAGTGTCAAAACATCGTTTGTTAGGAGTGACAGTCGACGAACAGCTCAGCTGGGAGCCTCACATAGAAACTGCATGTAAAACTATTTCGAAGAATCTCTTTTTATTATCCAAATTAAGTCGTATAGTTGACATTGATGCTCGAAAACTATTCTTTAACGCACACATCAAGACACATTGTAATTATGCTTCCAATATATGGGACGGCTGTGGAGACATTTATTTGAAAAAAAAATTAATTCCCTTTACCGGCGAGGTATTAAGCTTATTCTTCCTGGTTCGTCCCCTACTGATGAAAGACTGAAGGCCCTTAATATCCTACCACTTAGTAAACAATTGGAACTTAATAGATGCTTACTTGTGCAAAAAATTCTAAACGATGCCGCCCCTCCCTATCTCCGCGAGCTGTTATCCCACACGAATAGAGAGAACACGAGGAACAGCTTACTCCATCTCCCAAAAGCGAGAATCGACATCTTCAAATCTAGTATATCATTTTCCGGTGCTAAGTCATGGAATAATCTGCCCTCTCATTTAAAGTCCATTTCAAAATTATCTATCTTCAGAGCTCGCGTCCACAAATATTTGCTGTCGTTGTGAATGTTCTATCTTTCTGCTTAGTATGTTGCTCCAGCACAGCAGTTCGACTGTCTGCATTAATATGTCAGGTTCATACTAGTGTATATATATATATATATATATATATATATATATATATATATATATATATATATATATATATATATATATATATATATATATATAATATATATATATATATATATATATATATTGGTTTAATTTCTTTCTTTTTCTTTCTTTCTTTTTTTTCCCCCTGAGGGTGGGTGGGGGGCGGTGGGGGAGGGGGGGAGGGAGGGGGGGGGGGGAATGGGTCTTTTTACTTATATGTGTTTTATCTTTTGCTGTATCGTCTGATGTATTTTTATATGTGTAGAGTAGCAGGACAGTTTGGAAGATAGGCATTGCTATGCCTAAAACATTTTATCCTGAATAAAACGTTTCATCATCATCATCATCATCATCTCTCTCTCTCTCTCTCTCTCCTATTCTTTTATCCTTGGCAAATAAAGTTTCATTTCATTTCTCTCTCTCTCTCTCTCTCTCTCTCTCTCTCTCTCTCTCTCTCTCTCTCTCTCTCTCTCTCTCTCTCTCTCTCTCTCTCTCTCTCTCTCTCTCTCTCTCTCTCTCTCTCTCGGCACGTTGGAAAATTGGTCTTATAACCAAATACTTCTATATACTTCTACAGTTGTAAAATAAAAGTTCATTGTCATTGTCTCTACCCACACATACATACACACACACACCACACACACACACACACACACACACACCACACACACCACACACACACACACACACGCGCGCGCGCGCGCGCAAGTTTTCACATACAGGCAGGGACTACGCATACACACACACACACACACACACACACACATACACACCACACTCACATACATACACACACACGCATTCACACACACACACATACACACATACACCTGTGCAATACAGCGCTGCAATATAATACAATGCAACCCTGTCTGAGAAGGATACCCATCAGTCGTTTGGAAAGCTGTCAGTCGCTTGCCGCCGTAACCTTCACTGTATCTATCAGTGCATCGACAGACAGCTTTTGGCACACTGCCTCAACCAACACCTCCAAAGATTCAACGCAGATTACCACCACAAAAAATACTGATATAAATAAGGCCAGCAAGAGGTATAGATCATGAGGATCTATTCCTCTTGCAGATGTGGCGCATTCTCTGAATAAAATTAATGAAGCTTAAAGAGCTGCCTTTCTGAGGGCCAAAACTTCACCAAGCAGGCAAACACTCCACACGTCAAACTTTAAAAAAAAAAAAAAAAAATATATATATATATATATATATATATATATATATATATATATATATATATATATATATATATATATATATATATATATACTGATGGAAATCAAGATAGCAAAAGGCATAGATCTTCATTAGCACCGGCGATTGGAGGGGCTGATAAGGATCTGTGCCTCTTGGAGATGCGTTGCCTTGGCTGCGTGGATTAAGATTAGAGAGGTGCGTCAGTTTTGAGGGCGAAACACTGCCAAGTGCTGTACACGGCTTTCTCGTTTTCTCTGCAAAAACTAAACAGGTGGGGGGTAGCACCCAATGAGCAAAAGGCCATCGGGCCGACCTCGCACGGCCGTGCGCCGGCCAACGTCGGCCGTCGTCGGCCCGATGGCCCTTGCGCCTCTGGGTAGTAGGTGGAAAGGGCGCCCTTTGACCTTTCTGGTCTTGTGCCTGAGATAAATGAGCATCTGCTTGTCGTTGCTGAGAGTCTGACAAAAAGACCTTGGGGGTGGGCTGGTTTCCTATATGACGTCATTTGTTTCATTCTTACAGCGACCGTGCAAAACATGTCCAATGCATCTTTTTTTTGTTTATTTCAGTGCTTGGTTGGTTGGTTGGTTGATCGTTTATTTGATCGTTTGTTTATTTTTTTTCTTGTTCGTTCGTTTGTTTGTTCATTGTTTGTTCGTTTGTTTGTTTGTTTGTTTGTTTGTTTGTTTGTTTGTTTGTTTGTTTGTTTGCTTTGAAAAGTAGCCTTGTTTCCGTTCAGTTCCATGGAACCCCAACCAACAATTTTGGTTTCATCCCTACGTCACACGACCAGTCGCTTTAGCGCAAACCGTACCATGTGACCGTGATACATAAACCCTTGAAATTCTGTACATTTTTTCATACGTGTCAGCATGGGCGAATCGGTTACCTCGAAATGGAGAAGGGGGGGGGGGGGGGTCAACGTTTTGTTTGGGACATTTCACCTGACACAAACGGCCTCCCGACGCTAGACCTTCCTTCAGGTGGCCGAAAATTCAAACAACAAAGGGAGGAGGGAGTGGGGGGGGGGGGGGGAGGAGGGTAAGCGCTTGTTCAACAAAATGTCATGTCAGTTGTGCGCCTGCTTAATTTACACGAACCAGTTTTTGTTTTCCAGCTCAGAGAACAGACTCCTTCTTTGAAGAGATCCGGTTTACTGCGTGTTTTTCTTTTCTGCAACCCGTGTATCATCCAGTTCTCCTTTGTGTGTGAAATGCGTCAGGGAAAAAGAATTTTTTTGCAATAAACGTTATCTGATAATAAATGGGCTTTTTCTGTCATTAACCCATTCAGCCCTGACGACCTACAGCAGGAGATGGGTCGACCATGATAATTCAAGGGTAGGGCCAGATTAGCTTGTAATATTTAACTCATTCAGCCCAGCGCACGTATTTCCCAAAGTTTGGAGACGTCATCTAACGACTAAGCACCTGTTGCAGGATGCAACTGGTGCATAGTCGTTAGATCACGCCTCCAAAATGGAGGAAATACGACAGTGGGGCTGAATGAGTTAAAGAAATCTGCACTAGCCATGGCGAGCTTTGACTGTTCTAATTCTCTGATACGACGGATTGTTATCAATGTTGTCTTGCCTCAGCTCATACTTTCCTACCCTTCTTTTTACGATCTGTGTGAGTAGACACACACACACCAGCGATTTTCACCGCCTTTTGAGCGTACCGGAAGGAACTCTCCTGCGCACAATGAAAAAGAAGAGCAGAAAAGTCTTTCATTTTCCGACATTTGAACTTCATGCTTTTGTCCGGCTATTGTAGGACACATTAACATCTTCGCTGCAGAGAAATAAAGTGAACGCGATCCAACTGCAAGAGACATAGATCCTCGTCAGCCCCCGCGACTGCGGGGGCTGATGAGGATCTATGCCTCTTGCTGAGACCAGTTTGTGTCCATGTTTCTTGGGCGGTCTTGGCGTTTGGTCGTTGAATGGACAAAGATTTCAGAAACACAAATGGACGTACAGTGACAGGGAAGGGGTTAAGAACATGTTTAAATGAGACATCGCGATCTTTAACCCTTTACTGCCTGGAGAAGGTCGTTTTAAGTCCGCGCCAGTGTCCGTCTGAAACTCGCACACACTGTACAATGACTGACTTTGTGCGATGTTCATAAAAGACCGCGTTGCAACTGTGGGAGACGGCTTGGCCCTGATAGTTTCAAGGGTAGTGCCAGATTAGCTTGGCGCCTTTCCAGGCGCCAAGCTAATCCGGCACTGCCCTTGAGCTATCAGGGCCAGTCCAATCACTCGGTACGGTTTCTCTAAGAGTGCGTGTTTTAACGCATTAAGAATTTCTACCCCAGACACACCACAGCGAGATAAGGATCGACCATGATAGTTCAAGGGTGATCCCAGAATAGCTTGGCGCCTATGGGCGCCAAGCTATTCTGGCATCACCTTTGAATTATCATGGTCGATCTGTGTCCTGCGCTGCAATGCAGCCTTCAGAGGACAACGGCAAAATTTGGGGATCTCGGTCTTGAGGTACAATGAGTTAAACAAACAACTCACAGCGGCGCGTCACGGGGGCAGTGGGCGGTTGGGAAAAGCTGCGCAACCGTATAGAATGTGTATGATGTTGACGTTTTCTGTACTTAACAAGGAAACCGTTGTTCTTGTGACATGCTCTTTCGTATCGCATTAGCATGACGGATGATAAACTGAGACGCAGCGTCTCCGGCTCTGGTCCACAGGCGATCGAGGACACGTACAGTGACTTGTAAACTTGACAACAGTGACAACAGACAACGATTTTGCGTGACTCGAACATTTCGACAATTTCGTCTGATTTCGGCCCGATCCTTTGCCTCAACGTTAACCCTTTAACTGCCAGGGGAAGGTGAACGCTACCCCAGCTGCAAGAGACATGAACCCTCATGTCTCTTATTAGTATGTTCTTTACGCTTGATTTTTTTGTCACATTTCAGATGTGTTTTTTTTAACGCGAATGTCGGTCAGCTTGAAGTGGTTTCAGACGCGAAATCCGTGATCACTGGCAGCGAAGGAGTTAAATTGGGGGGGGAAAGAGCGGGGGTGGGGGGGGGGGGTGGTTGGGGGGTGTGTGTGTGTGTGGTGGGGGGGGGGGGGTGAGTGTTTATCTGTTTACTGTAGGTTTCATCTGACCTCCAACATGAAGTCAGAAAGGAAAAAAAAAAACTACGGTAAAGTCAATTTCAAATCACTTTCGTTATTCTGTGCCTGTGCTGCTCTAGTCGTGTTATACGTCACCCTGGGTGTCTCCCTCTAGAGAGACAACCAGTGAGGTTATAAGCGTGTCTGTGTGTCTCTTGGGTGTAAAACAAGGAAAGTTTGTTGATCTTTGTTGTTTTGAAATGGTTTCATGTTTGTCTGTTGGTATCACTTCATAATCAGGTTGTTTCCGGCCGTGTTTCTAAGCGGACGTTACCCATAATGTATGAGAGAGAGAGAGAGAGAGAGAGAGAGAGAGAGAGAGAGAGAGAGAGAGAGAGAGAGAGAGAGAGAGAGAGAGAGAGAGAGAGAGAGGGAATGTGTGTGTGTGTGTGTGTGTGTGTTCATGTAGGCCTACTCGAGTAAGTCTGTGTGTGCGAGTGAGTTTGTGTATGCGAGTGTTTGTGTATGTGTGTGTCAGTGATGGAGACTGAGGGAGAGAAACAAGCAGACAGAAAAAAACCACAGACAGACAGACAGACAGACACAGACAGTTGTTTTTTATACCCACCAACCGAAACTCGAGACGATCTCCATCGCAGCGTTGATTGATTGCCACGCTGCTGGCGCTGTGTCCTCATTTTGGTGCCGGAGAGTTGGGTTTTTTATGCTTTGCCTCACAGTTGACTCACACCATTTCGCGGAGGCACAAATATCTGCGCCGGAGCTACAAATACCTTGAGGATGTGTCACGCATCATTTCTATTGATGGTGATCAAGCCGTTCTTATCTCGCAAATATGTTGGTATCTTTCAGTTCCAGAAAATTCTTCTCTCTGTCTGTTATACTTTGCTTTCATGTCGTCTTGCCCTGAAAAAAAAAAAAAACCAACTAAATACAGAGTGAGATGGATCAGCGCAAGAGTCGTGCCAGATTAGCTTGGCGCCCTGTCGGGCGCCAAGCTAAACTGGCACTACCCTTGAAATGTCATGGTCGATGCATCTCCCGGAACTGGGTGCCGAGCTAACTTGCCACTATCCTTGATCTGTCATGGTCGATCGGCCATTGTGTGTCCATTGTAAGGCGCCTAAAGCTCGGACAGGAGGTTAGGCACTATATAAATATACATTATTATAATATTTCCCGGAACAAGGCGCCAAGCTGATCTGGCACTGCCCTTGCACTTTCACGGTTGCTCCACCTTCCGTGCAAGCTGGTCTTCGTTGTCATTCAGAGTCGTTAAACCTTTGATTGCTGCCGACTACACCGGAAAGGAGTAGCTTCGAGACTTTTCCGTCGAACAGGGTATCCGATCACTGAGTAACAGTCATAGGGTTAACGAGTGTCCATTTATGGTAGATGAAGTCGTAAGGTTAAACCAGTGTAACCCCTGCCCTGCCCTGCCACTGTACGCAACAGATTTCGTTTCTGAAACCTGTGTTCATCCTACGATCCAAAATTCCACCACTGTCGAATTAAACAACAGAGACAAATTGGTCTTAGCAAGAGGCATAGAGGCATAGGCATAGCGGGGGCTCATGAGGATCTATACCTCTTGCATTCGGACCGCGTTCACTTGTTCGTGACAGGGAAAGATTTCACTGAGAATACTGGTTGATGGCTGCAGTATGTCGAACGACTAATAACTTTCTCAGGCGGAGTAAGACAGATATAAAAGTTTATCTCTATAATAATAATAATAATAATAATAATAATAATAATGTATAGCGCCTGACTTCAGAAATTAGAGCTCTAGGCGCTTAACAAAAGCTAATTGTACAAAAATAACTAATCACAAAAACGCAATTTACAAAAAGTATTTTAAAAAATTAGGAAAACAATACAACGCACTCTATACAAAATCACAGTTTAAAAATGCATATCATTCGTTGAAGGAGGTGCTGCGCTTATAGACTCATGCACGCAATCACGCACGCGCACACCGCACACACAAACATACTACTACTAATAGAGTTGACTTCAACATTTTGGCAGGTCTTTGAGAAATATCAGTTGTAGCAGACAGAAAAAAAGATGGGTCTTTAAGGCTGGCCTGAACGCCTCTCTCAAATCCACGTATGTCAGTTCGTGTGGGAGGCCATTCCAAACAACTGGGGTCTGGTACCTGAATGACCTCTCACCGAACGGCTTTTCTAAGATATTCTATTGAGTCCCCGCTACTGCAGAAAAGTCTAAGTATGCGCATGGCTACAGAGAGGACTCTGCGTTAGGATGGCTTGGCTAGTCTACAGTAGTTGCTTAGTGCGAGGTAGTCTGCTGCAAATCGAAAGCTTCAAGTCTTTGAGTACTTGCACAGATGCCAGAAGCGTTCGTCACATGAGGGCACGGCTGAGTGGTGCCAAAATGATTGCCACTCAGTTTCATTATTCGCGGTGGAAAACCTGTGTACCGCCAGCGTGAGCGCAAGGAAAACGCCTAACACCTGCAAGAGGCATAGATCCTCACGAGCCCCCTGCAGGGGGCTCATGAGGATCTATGCCTCTTGCTGACTCGAGTTACGCTGTATGCATTGTATGCTCGGTTACCTACAGTCTTGCCCAGGTGTACTAAAAAAGCAATTTTCCCACTCATCCCCCCCCCCCTTCCACACACACACACTTCCCCCCCCCCCAATATACACCCGCCTCCCCACCCCCAATGCACACCCACCACCCCCAATACACATCCTGGCGTTATTTGGCTAAAAATAACAACCCACAAGTCCATTTTTTATAAAAGCAAGATTTTCATTGTTAAGCAACGAAAGCTCGCTTTTCTCAAAAATAGACATAATGGCTTTTGCCAGATATATATATATATATATATATATATATATATATATATATATATATATATATATATATATATATATATATATATATATATATATATATATATATATATATATATATCGGCAGAATGGTTTTGATATTCAGCGACAATAGTGATGAAATGATTTGGTGTGTTATAACTGGAAAGTGAGGAGAGAGAGAGAGAGAGGGGGGGTGGGGGGGGGGCTCATTCAGGATGTGCCACAGGCGGATATGAGGTGAATGAAGTTTGTCATACGGTATATCTGTTCATCTTTGACATTTGTAATAATCATCCATGAAACGGGTTCCCTCCCTCTAAATTAGTCCCCGCCATTACATTTTGCGTTTTGTTGTGTTTGTTTTCTTTTCTTCTGGTTTTTTTTCTTTTCCTATCATTTTTTTCCACTTTCACCTTATGAGAATATTTTCCGGTTTTTGTCACAGCTCTGGAGACAGACAATCTGATGGTGAAAATGCAGATTTTTGAGTTGCTGTCCGCACTGTGTCTGTACTCTAAAGACGGATTCTATCTCACACTCGACGCCTTAGAGAAATACAAGGTAACCCTATGGCTTTTCGCAGCTTAGCTACCCATATGCGCAAAAGGCCATCGGGCCGACGGCGGCCGCCGTTGGCCCGCGCACTACCGATGGCCTTTGCGCGCTGGGACGTACGCAGTTCGGTTCAGGTTTGCAAAATATACAGCCTAACGGTCTCGTTAACAGTTCAAATTCAGGCGAGATTATTAAAATGTGTGCATGCTAATTCAACAGTTGCAATGTATGTTTCTGTAACGAGTTGCTTTCAGGTTCAGATCAATACAAGGCATATGTGCTGTCCCAGTTTAGTCAAAGGTTTGACAGCTGCAATTTAATTTTGCGTACTAGTTGCATAAAAGTTCACATTCATGCCAGGTATTTTTGTGTGTTGGTCTGTGATTTTGAACCAGTGGTGTTGATGCTGCTGTTGTGGTTATTGTTTTGTTGTTGTTGTGGCTGACGTTGTTGCTGCTGCTGCTGTTAGTGTTGTTGTATCGTATCCTTTTTCATGCCTAGGCTTTTTTGGGTTGTTTGCTTTTTGGCGTTTGTTGTTTGTTTTGTTCTTGTTTTTGCTATCGTTTGTCTGCATGCTTGTTGTGGATGCAGGTTTCTTTGAGTTTGTAATTTTCGTTGGTTTTTTTTTTTTTTTTTTTTTTTTTCTCCCTCTGTGTGACTGGACTCTGTGTTGTCTCCGTGTGTAGGTGTGGAAGAAACTGCCGTACAGATTCAGCCTGCTGATCACAGAGCTAGAGAAGGCCGACCTCACCACGTACCGCACTGCCGTCATGGCCCTCATCAACTCGATTATCGTGGCCAACGAGAACATCCGGGACCGCGTCAGGATACGGAACGAGTTTGTCTGTAAGTACCCGCATCGATATTAACCCCCTTAACTGTCGGGGAGAAAGACGAACCCTACCCCAGCTGCAAGAGGCATAGATCCTCATGAGCCCCCGCGAATGCGGGGGCTCATGAGGATCTATGCCTCTTGCCTAGACCAATTTGTATCGGTGTTCCTTGCACGGTCGTGGCTTTTGGTCGTTGAATGAACACAGATTTCAGAAACAAAATATATGTACAGTTCTATTACTGTCACGGTGGACAGCCGCATGACGAGAGCACAAGAGGCGATGAACGAAGTACAAGTCAGCCTCAATATTTTGCGCTCCAGTACACTGCAGCGTCTAGGGCTGATCTCGGCCAGAGGGAATTCTGTTTAGTAGGTGATGTTTCCTATCTACAGGTACAGGGCTTTCAGGTCACTTTATAAATTTCCAAACACAAGCGATCAAAATTTCCGAAACCTCAGTAGCTGAGCTGACCCTTCGCACCACGTGAATGTCCTGTGTTTGCCTTGTACTGTGTTTGTCTTCAGACTGAATGCGTGTGTTTCACGTGAGCGTGCGTGCTGGGTTCAGTTCGTGGCGCTTAACCGGTATTATTATTATTATCTATATTTGCCCATTATATCCTGAAGCTGGTTTTGTTTTTCAAATGTGTGCCGGTATTGTCCTTGAAAAGTCTACAGTACAGATTAAGATTAAGAGATCGAGATATAATTTATTGCCGTATGTTGTCGTGTAAAACTATACCAATATCATTGGCATTTTTCTTGATGTCAGTTACTAAAACTAAAAATAATATCACACCATTATCACACACAGCTAATATTCACAACATATTCAAATAATAATATCTAGTTATACGTAGACACTCGGAATGTACGTGTATATTCTAATAATCATGTGTATATGTGCTTGCGTGTGTGTGTGTGTGTGTGTGTGTGTGTGTGTGCGCGCGCGTGCGTGCGTGCGTGCGTGCGTGTGTGTGTGTGTGTGTGTGTGTGTGTGTGTACGCGCGAGTGCGTTTGTGCGTGTGTGCGTGTGTTTGTGTTTAGTGGACTATATATTTTGTATCACTGTGCTTTGATGTCCCTGTTTTAAGTATATTTTGTACTTAGTCGTAGCTGTACCATCGGAAGGTACGAAAAATGACATAGTCACTGACTGTGTTAATATCTTCACCGTTGTAAAATAAAGATTCATTGATTCATTGATTCAACATGCATAAGAATGAAAACATAAAACAGTAACTACAGCAACCATCACCGTGTGAACGAGTTGTTCTGGCGAGGTAAACGAAGATAGCTAGAAAAGATTAGGGATAGATGAACCATTTCAGTTGGAGGGTGGTGCCAGAATAGCTTGGCGCCTGTGGGCGCCAAGCTATTCAGGCGCCACCCTTGAACCATCACATTCAAATTTATGTCTTACAATATTGTATCAGGATGGATGCAAGATGTAAAGATGTTAACCCTTTTGGCCCGCAAGGTCCCATTTCTCAAATTTGGGAGGTGTTGCCTAACGACTATGTAGCAGTTGCAGGAGATGAATTGATCATGATAATTCAAAGGTAGTGCCAGATGAGCTTGGCGCCTTCAGGCGCCAAGCTCATCTGGCACTACCTTTGAATTATCATGATCAGTCCATCTCCTGCTGCAGGGTCCCGGGGTTAAAAGGGTTAAGAACCACACTGACTCAACTTCTACAAACACTGTGTGACTGTATGGCACACGCTTAAAAATATGTATAAATAAATTTTAAAAAATATTTTGGGAAAGAACACTTCATTTGCTCACACAGCACTGAACATCCTGGAGGCGATTAATACTGTTCGCTACGAGGAGGACAAGGACCTTCACGTGCAGCTTGACGTCTTCGAAGAGGAGCTGAGCGCGGATGCTGACGCCATGGAGGAGATGAACAACGAGTCGCTGGACATGACGCAACCGCTCGCTCTTTTCGAGGCTATACACAGGAAGGTTGGTGCGCTGGTCATTTCAGTGAGAAAGAGAATACCAGTGATGTCTGTGCAAGAGGCATAGATTCTCGTCAGCCCCTGCTGTCGCAGGGGCTCACGAGAATCTTTGACTCTGGCTTTCTCAATGCTGAGATCACACTGAGTTTTCTTTTCGGACCATACACAGACAACATGCAGACGGAGAAAGAAGCATGTTCAGAAAAGACAATCACAATTTCATGCACAGAAAGATAATTTTTTTAGAAACAGAGTACAGACTAGGGCCCGCTTTGAGCAATCACCTTTTGGCAAGAAAACGTGGTCTTAAAAGGCAGGTGGACTCTCAAGACAAGTCTTGAAGGACAAAAAGTGCCACCTGTCATTAAAGACCTTCGTGTGTGTGTGTGTGTGTGTGTGTGTGTGTGTGTGTGTGTGTGTGTGTGTGTGTGTGTGTGTGTGTGTGTGTGTGTGTGTGTGTGTGTGTGTGTGTGTGTGTGTGTGTGAGAGAGAGAGAGAGAGAGAGGGAGAGAGAGAGAGAGTTGTGTATGTACAGGTAGACACCTCATGGTTTATTGGCAACGCACTGTCATTGTTGTGCGCCTTTTCGAGCCGAAGGGAAGTAACGAACTGTTTTTATGCTCAAGACATGCAATTTTCCCAAACTCGGTCATTTTGAAAGCAGATATGACATTTACACTGAGATCGTTTGTTTGTGCAGGTTCAAGACTCGCCCCTGGTCATGTCGCTGCTGGGTATACTGTACAACCTCTACCAGATCGACGCCAACAGTCCGCACAGGTTCGTACCCACTCCAGTGTGCAAAAAGCCATCGGGCCTGGCGTCACCCCGCACTTGGCCGGCTGTGCGTGGGGCCAAGTGCGGCCGATGTCGGCCCGAGGACCTTTTGCTCGCTGGGAAGGGTCGCTCGCGTCTCTTACTTTAGTTGCCAGTAAAATGACGATGTATTGATTATGAGTGACTATAATTTATCTCATTCCGTCCGTCGCCCCTCCCCTTTGCGCGTGATGTCATGGTACCGGTGTGGTTACATGCCGCACAACGGGTTCAGCTCGTCTGCTTAGCTCCGGCACACGGCCACAAACCGGAGATCGGCCGACCATGATAGTTCAAGGGTAGTGTTTGAATATTTCGGCGCCGTCCAACGCCAAGATATTCAAGCACTGCCCCTATCATGGTCAGTCCATCTTCACTGACCCGCATGTAGTATAGGCCTGCTATGAGTTTGCCTTTTCGTTTGTTTTATGTGTGCGAAAACAGCGGATTTAAAACCCGGACAAACACGCGATATCGCTGCTTGTCCGGGCCGAAGTTTTAATCCACGGTTTTCGTCAGTCAGTCGAAACTGTTGGGTCCCAACCTCGGCGTAGACCCAACCTCGGCCAAAAGTCATACTGCTCTCAAATAGTAAGGTATATTAACTTTTCAGCTTTAATTACTAAAATTCCTCGGAATCGGTATCATCACGGGTATATCAGTGATTGAAAGTGAAAAGTTAATGCGCCTTACTATTTTTGAGCAGTATATGTCACTCTGGCCGAGGTTGGGTCGACACCGAGGTTGGAACCCAACAGAAACACGTGCAATTTTGACTTAATTCTGATTTCCGGAAATCGTCTGTTAGGTGTCACAGGAAGGATGCAGGGGATCTAACCGTTGTTTCAATGTTTGTTTAGCGCAGAGGTTTTTTTTTTCCCCTTTGGCATGTGCACATAGCGGAAGTTACGTTCTTCATTTTTTTTTTTTCTGCATGCACAGCGAAGGGACGTGGATCTTGTTGGAGAGACTGACGGGTCAGGCTGTGGAGAACGCCCTGCAGGCGGAGAAGTTGATGCAGCAGGCCAAGCAACTGGCGACACGCAAAGAGGACAAGGGCGTACAGACGGAGGGAGGGGACCTGAAGAGCCCGGGTGGCAGGCTGCTCAGACGCTCCGGGGTGCTCAGACAGTCGGCCATCACTGGCAGTACAGACGTATGTTTGTCCCTGGTGTTACGGTCATGACTTTTGCGCCGTCTTGTCAAACTCAACCGCGGTTTAGTTATGATGAAGCCTGAAACACATGTTTGCATCGTTATAAAACATGTAAAGTGTTTGACTACAATTAGGTTTGTTTTGATAAGGTAATGTTGACACTGGTTGTCACCCTCGATTCGCTGCGCTGGTCAGCGCAGCGAATCGAGGGTGACATCCTGTGATGTGTAATGGTTAGTGACGTTTGATTAATTTATTTATTTATTTATTTATTCTTTCTTTCTTTCTTTTTGGTTTGCGTTGCAGACAGGGTCTGGTTCCTCAGAAGTCGGTGGATCCGCGGCACCAGCCCCACCCTCATCCCCAGCCTCGGGTGCTCCCCCTCCTCCCCCACCTCCACCCCCGGGTGGTCTCGCCCCTCCGGCACCTCCGCCCCCGCCCCCACCTTCCCCGGGCGGCCTCTGCCCTCCCCCGCCACCTCCGCCCGCCCCTCTCTCGCCCGGGGCCCCGCCCCCACCCCTGCCACCCCCTTCCCCCGGGGCGGCAGGTCAACTCCGTCACTTCACCCCCGCCGTGCCCGAGGTGAAGCCCATCAAGACTCCGTCCCCGTCCGTCAAGATGAAGACCTTCACCTGGAACAAACTCCCGCCCAATATCGTGAAACGTGAGTATATCGCCGTGCGTAGATTTTCTTCAGCTGCCCAGCGAACGAAAGGTCCTCGGGCCGACGTCGGCCGCAGTGAGCCCGCGCACTATCGTTCGCGGGCTCACTGCGGCCGACGCGGTCGGCCCTCTGGTCCTGTGCTTGCTGGGTACGAGCTGGCTGCAAGAGAGGAAAAAGAGAGAGGTGTTACATTTTGTGAAACCCAAACCAAAATGGTGATTGCCAAGCGTGGAAGTATGCATAAAAAAACCGAAATACGCTTAGAAAAAACAGTTTTAATAAATTGTGCTGTAACTGTCTTTTCTAAGCGTGTTTCTTTATCCGTTGGGTTCCTCCCTACATTGTGTGGGCTGGTCTGTGATTTTAGATCTTACCGAGCCCTTGAAGCATGTTCCCAGGTTTCACGAGAGTCGCCTTTGCTCCGTAAAATTAATGATGGCTGTTTGTGGACATCTTGACCTTACTTCCCAGTAAGCCAAAGGTCCTTGGGCCGACGTGCCGTCTTAGTTGGCATCTTGGCTGTGTGCAGACCAACAAAAACCGACGCCCGAGGACCTATTGCCTTTATTTATTTATTTATTTATTTATTATTATTTATTAATTTTATTCATTCATTTTTTTAAAACAGAGAACAGTGTGTGTGGGGGGGGGGGGGGGGGGGGTGTAAACCAGATGACGGACGCTATATTCGTCGAGTACATTTTATTTATTTATTTATGCATTTATCTTTTCTTTTTTATACAGAGAACAGTGTGTGGGGGGATGTAAACAAGATGACGGACGCTATATCCGTGGAGTACAGAATGCTGGAGGAACTGTTTGCCCAAAAGACCGCCTCACTCAGCGAGGACAGAGCAGACGACAAGATCCTCCGGCGCCAGTCGGCCACCATGGAGGTCAGTTGAACGTATATCGAGTTTTAACCCATCACCTGCTAGGGCCAAGGCGAAAACTCTGCCCAAGTGCAAGAGACATAAATCCTCATGAGCCCCCGCTGTCGCACTAACTTACCGCAGTCGCGGGGCTTCGTGAGGAGTTATGTCTCTTGTTGGTCCGGTGTTCTGTCTGCATTTTACAACAATCCCATTTACGCGAATGTCGGGCAGTGCGCGTTCGTCTCAGACGCGCAGTTCGTGATCACTGGCAGTGAAAGGGTTAACGATTAACCCATTTGAGACGTGCCGCCTCCGGATACGCGGCATAAGCCGCGTATCCGGAGGCGGCAGGTCTCGAATGAGTTAATATTATTTTCTACCATCCCCGTTATTGCAATCCTTCGTGTAATCTACTGAATGTGTGAACATGTCCCGCGGCGACCTGACGCTTTGTGTTCTTATCTTCTGTCTGTTTTTTTCTTAGATGTCAGCCTGCACGACTGACATAGATCCACAAAAAGATAAGACAAAAAATAAGAACACGCCCTCATAAACCACGTGCACGTTCACAGACCCATCACTCGGTACACAGCAGTAGACATGGCTTTTGCTCTTCTGTTTCTCGTCTTGTTGGGAATTCATCTCTCTAGTTTAACTTCGCCTCCTGAAACTGAACTCCACGAGGCCGTGCCTTTTCTGCGTGAGCGTGTTAACATGCTAGGAACCTCGCTACCCAGCAGGACTTGGCCATAAAACAGTTAAATGCGGTCGTAATGAGCAGTTCGAAGAAGAGAAGACGTATTGGGAGACTAAAAAGCAGGCTTTAGTGGCTCTTCTAAAGGAAGCCTTGCAGAGTGCAAACAAGGGCTCTATCGGGGACACTGCGAAAGCCTCGGTTCATGACGTTGGGACCCGTTCCGATGACACCAACGCCCTAGAACCCGTGGTGACCCAGATGGCTCAGCGATTAACGGAAGTGAGTGCCGAGGTTCAGACTTTAAAGAACTCTCACAATGTTGACATACAGGCGCTGCGAGACGCTAACGTGCAGCAACACAAAGCCATTCAGGAGGCGGGAAGCTCCATCTATGTCCGGTGGGGCAACTCTGTCTGTCCCAGTTCCGACAGCCTCGTGTACTCCGGCGTGGTCGGTGGGTCGTACTATAGCCACCAAGGCGCGGCAACCAACCATCTGTGTCTCACAATGTCTCCAGTTCTAAGCAGCCACAGTATCCCCGAGACTTTTGCATACTTGTACGGAGGCGAGTACTACACCTATGATAGTAATAGTTACCTGAAAGATGCGGTGTGTGCCGTAGGTCGCACCCATCGCCCCACGGTCGTCATGGTACCGGGAACGAACAGATGCGAGTCCGGGTGGACCACGGAGTACTCTGGCTACCTCATGGCCGGCACTGAACACGATCCAGCGGGAACTGAATATATCTGCGTGGATAGTCAATTGGTGAGCCGGTCGGGTAGTGACGCAAACCTGTTTGGCACCCATCTCTTCTTCACGGCGACGCGGTGCGGTAGTCTGCCCTGCGGGCCTTACGTTGATAACAAAATTGTCACATGTGCCGTGTGCTCGAAATAAACAAAAGGTGTACATTCTACGTAGAACGCCCAATGTAAGTTTTTTTTTCAGTTAACCCCTTTGAGCATACAGCCACAGTAGCTGTAACAGCCGGTACCGGTGTCTGCATGCTGAAGGGGGTTAACGTCTACTCATCACCCGTAAAAAAAGTGAAATAACGACGTGATGGCAGCTCTGTCAGTGCTCACAATCAGATTGACTAGTTATTAACCCCCCCCCCCCCCTCACTGCCACTGTACGTCTGAAACCTGTGTAAATTCAACGCGAAAGAACTCCAGCCGTCCCATGAACAATGGACACAAAATGGTGTCAGCAAGAGGCATAGATCCTCGTGAGCCCCCGCAGACGGGGGCTCATAAGGATCTATGCCTCTTGCAGTTGGGCGGTGTTCAGATTTTTTCGGCACTGGACTGGAACAATATGTCGCATCTGTTTTGGTCTAGCTCTTCTTGATTATTGTGTATTTAGTTCTGTCCTCTGCAGTACTAACTGTGAACACGTCAAATTATGTGTAGACACACTCAGAGGCCAAACTTTACGGGACGTTTTAGATTAAAAACAATGGAACATTTTTTAGTTTGGACTTCGTTCGGTTCGTGTTTCGCAAGGTGGCAATTTATTCCAACATCACCGTAGGATTACTCGCTATTTCTTTTGCTTCAAAATGTAAAACAGCGGTTTGAAACGCTGGCTGTCGTTAGTGGTTTTTGCCGAGGTGATTCCGGCAAGAATCACCTCGACATAAAACGCAACGGGCAGCCATATATATCAGTTATATATAGTTGGTTCACTTATGAAGGTCACGTGCAGTATCAGTTAACGTGTTTAATATTATTTTCTTGTCTTCACGTGTGTTTCTATGTGTGTGAATGATGTGTGCACATGACAGTGAAGCGAAGTGCTCTGATGCAAGCGCAAGTGCGTGTGTGTGTGTGCGCGCGCGCGCGCGCACGCGAGTATTTGTAGGCTATGTGCGTGGGCGTGGGCGTGCGTGCCTGCAGAGCGTGCTTGTGAGTGCGTGTGATTCCCATACTGGCCGTGGAAAGGACACATATTCTATATTATACTACACTTGTTCAGCCGTGACACACTACTGTACAGCAAATATAGATCGATCATGATTGATCATGGTAGTGTCTGGTTTTGCCACTATCCTTGAGCTATCATTGTGAAGCTGTATTCTGTTGTACATAGTGTGTCAAAGGTGAATGGGTTAAACTTCAAGGCCAGGTGTTCAACACCCCTTCATTGCCAAATGTCGCAAACAGCTGCAGTGTCACGTATAGAAAACGGTCTCAGCAAGAGACATAGATCCTCATGAGCCCCCGCGACTGCGGGGGCTCATGAGAATCTATGCCTCTTGCAGTTGGATCACGTTCAGCTTTTCTCGGCAGCGAAAGGGTTAGAGATAAATCACTTACTGTCCAGAGAGCTGAAAGTCTTGCCGAAGATAAGTGTACTCTGTGGCAACCTTGACCGGTATTCGTGTTGTATTTTACATAATTGCGCATGTCCGATTTCACATGACACTGCTGTCGAAGTGGGCCCACCTGTCTTCATATGCTGGTGTTCTTACGCAGCAGTCTATTGTTTGTATGGGTTGGTAATTTATTTGTTATCTGCATGTGGCAGTTTTGCGGCAAGGAAAAAGTGGGTTGGTTTGTTTGTTTGTTTGTTTGTTTGTTTGTTTGTTTGTTTGTGGGTTGGCTGGCTTGCTGTTTGTTTGTATCTTTGTTTCTTTGTTTGTTTGTTGTTTGTTTGTTGGTGGGTTAGCTGGTTGTTTGTTTGTTTGGTGTTTGCCTGGGTTCACTGGTTGGTTGGTTGGTTGCCTGGTTGTTTGAATGTTTGTATTTTTGTTTGTTTGTTTGTTTGTTTAGGTGGCTGTTCAATGGGGTTTTTTTAACCTGTAGTACACACCAGCCAAACAGTGTGAATCATATCAGGATTATAGCATAATTATTAATCCCATAATGAAAAATAACCATAATTATATTGTCTCAAATAAAAATAATTATACGATCAAACAACATATTGTCAATATCCCTCAGAAAATCGATTGCAATTAGTTATAAATATCGCATAACTATTTCACACGATATCATTTCTATAAGGCTAGGAAAAGTAACTTGTATTTTAATACGTTCTATAAGGCTAGGAAAGGTAATTTGTATTTTAATACGTTCTATAAGGCTAGGAAAAGTAACTTGTATTTTAATACGTTCTATAAGGCTAGGAAAAGTAACTTGTATTTTAATACGTTCTATAAGGCTAGGAAAGGTAACTTGTATTTTAATACGTTCTATAAGGCTAGGAAAGGTAACTTGTATTTTAATACGTTCTATAAGGCTAGGAAAGGTAATTTGTATTTTAATACGTTCTATAAGGCTAGGAAAGGTAATTTGTATTTTAATACGTTCTATAAGGCTAGGAAAGGTAACTTGTATTTTAATACGTTCTATAAGGCTAGGAAAAGTAACTTGTATTTTAATACGTTCTATAAGGCTAGGAAAGGTAACTTGTATTTTAATACGTTCTATAAGGCTAGGAAAAGTAACTTGTATTTTAATACGTTCTATAAGGCTAGGAAAGGTAACTTGTATTTTAATACGTTCTATAAGGCTAGGAAAGGTAACTTGTATTTTAATACGTTCTATAAGGCTAGGAAAAGTAACTTGTATTTTAATACGTTCTATAAGGCTAGGAAAAGTAACTTGTATTTTAGTACGTTCTATAAGGCTAGGAAAAGTAACTTGTATTTTAATACGTTCTATAAGGCTAGGAAAGGTAACTTGTATTTTAATACGTTCTATAAGGCTAGGAAAGGTAACTTGTATTTTAATACGTTCTATAAGGCTAGGAAAGGTAACTTGTATTTTAATACGTTCTATAAGGCTAGGAAAGGTAACTTGTATTTTAATACGTTCTATAAGGCTAGGAAAAGTAACTTGTATTTTAATACGTTCTATAAGGCTAGGAAAGGTAACTTGTATTTTAATACGTTCTATAAGGCTAGGAAAAGTAACTTGTATTTTAATACGTTCTATAAGGCTAGGAAAAGTAACTTGTATTTTAATACGTTCTATAAGGCTAGGAAAGGTAACTTGTATTTTAATACGTTCTATAAGGCTAGGAAAAGTAACTTGTATTTTAATACGTTCTATAAGGCTAGGAAAAGTAACTTGTATTGTAATACGTTCTATAAGGCTAGGAAAGGTAACTTGTATTTTAATACGTTCTATAAGGCTAGGAAAGGTAATTTGTATTTTAATACGTTCTACCCCAGGACCGAAATCCCCAGATTTTGCAGTTTCCCTCTGAAGGACTGTATTACAATTCTAGAGACAGATCGAGGATGATATTTCAAGGGTGGTGCCAGAATAGCTTGGCGCCTATGGGCGCCAAGCTATTCTGGCAACACCCTTGAACTATCATCCTCGATCCGTGTCTTGCTGTGAGTGGTGTGTCGGGACTGAATGAGTTAAAATATACTAAGACATACATTTGTACACCTGGCCCGGCCACGGTACTAAAACACGGCTCGCTCACTCGGGCGCGCGCGCCTTCGCACACAAACACACACAAACACACACACGCACGAACACCTATTTATTTATATTCAGTGGCAGATTAACCCTTTTATTGCCACTGCGGGACGCAGACTGTGTGTTTGAAATCACCGTAAATTCAACATCAAAGATCTCCAGCCGTCAAGAGAGCATGACGAAAGAATTTTTTCAACAAGAGGCATAGATCCTCATGAGCCCCCGCCAACTGCGGGGGCTCATGCGGATCTATGCCTCTTGCAAATGGGTGGTGTTCATTTTTTCTCGGCAATGAAGAGTTAATTAAAGTCATTCCGGGTCAACGAGGATTCTGACACTTTCATCCGTGACCGTGGAACTTGTTCGTGTTTGCAGGTGACACTTCTGGACGCCAAGCGAAGCATGAACGTCAACATCTTCCTGAAGCAGTTCCGCAAGACCAACGAGGAAATCGTCAAAATGATCAAGAAGGGAGACTACCGCGCCTTCGGAGTGGAGAAACTGAAGGGCCTCATCAAATTACTTCCCCCTTCTGACGAGGTAAGGCAACCCAAACCTCCCCCGTCAACGGTCTGAACAACAAATTGGTTACCTTTATGTTCCAAGTGGGTACCCCCCTTGATGTTCTGGGTTGACCACACTTGTTATCTGTCGGGCGAGAAAGGGTTGACCACACTGGCTGCCTCCATCGATGCGCTACGCAAGCATAGCTGATCGAGAGAGAGACAACCAGTGTGGTAAACACTTTCTTCCCCTAAACGTAACACCATTCAACTGAGGTATAGACCCTATGATATACCGTCAACTGCCAGGGCGGGGAGGAGGGGTTCGGGGGGGGGGGGTGTTAGAGTGGGGTGTCATTCATGGCCAAGGGATTAAAGACTGGAGATTGATGAAAAAGTAAATAAACGGTGCAGTAAATTTACCTGGATGAGGTTCTTGCAGAATTAAAATGAGTGCAGACGCTTTTCACTGCCCTGATGTTGATAATATGATAGCCATGCAACAAACATGCGGCAACTCTTCCCCTTCCCCCTCCGCCTCCCTCGCCCCCCCCCCCCTCCATCCTCTCAAATTTTCTTTTTCATCTCAGCACTATGTGATGCATTGTAACCCTTTACGCTTTTTAAATTATTGTAAAGTCAACGTCAAAGACACCAGTCAAAAAACATGGATAAAAGTGGTTTCAGCAAGAGGTATAGATCCTCATGAGCCTCCGCAACTGCGGGGGCTCATGAGGATAATAATAATAATAATAATACCGTTATTATATAGGCGCTTTTTCTCAATTTTTGGGGAAATCGACTCAAAGCGCCGCGCCTGAAACCCAACACACACACTCACGAAACAGACACGGATTTACGCCATTTAAGACAAACACAGTACAAGACAAACGAAGGGCCAGTCAGCTACTGAAGTTACAGAGATTTTTGATCGCTTGTATTTGAAATTTGTAAAGTGGCCTGAGACCGGTACCAAAGTGTGGAGGATCTATGCCTCTTGCAGATAAGGTGTGTTCGATTTATCTCACCAGTGAGAGGGCCACTCTTCCTCTCTTGCAGACAGACCTCCTGGCCAACTACGAAGGCGACAAGGAAAAACTGGGCAATGCCGAGCGGTTCTTCCTAACACTGATGGACCTCCCCTCCTATCGCGTGCGCTTGGACGCCATGGTGCTGCGCGCTGACTTGCCCTCTCAGCTCTCCTCCGTCCGCCCCCATATCTCGCTGGTCAACGGCATCTGTAGGCGACTCTATGACAACGAGTCTCTGAAGAAGTTCCTGCGCTTCGTGCTGCACGCTGGAAACTTCATCAACCAGGTGAGAGAATTCCTGTTGAATGTTTGATATACATTTTACACCTTTATGATGAAAAAAATGCATCCAAAGCTATTTTACATCTTTTTGTGGTAAACTTGTCGTTTTTCTATTGTTTCCTATAATTATTTTAATTTCAGGGTTTTTTCCTTCTTTGTTTTCTTTGTGTTTTCTTTATGTCTTTTTTTTTCTTCTTTTTTTCAGATTGTGTGGGTTGGGTTTTTTGTTGGTGTTGTTTTTTTTTGTTTTTTTCCTCTTTTAGCTTTTTTTTTTTCTTTTTTTTTTTTTTTCGTTTTCACACACTTTTCAGAAATTCTGTTCCACTTTTGTTTACTGAAATGTATCAAAGCGTTTCTTTGGCTTATTTTTGTCGTTATTTTCTGTCTCTTTTGTTCCTCTGGTCAGCCCCACAGGGTGGGTTTTTCTCTCTATTCTGGGGCATGTGTTTCTGTCTACCCTTTGTCCATTCACCTGTATTTGCCTTTTTAAAACTCTCCCTACTGTCTGCACTGCCTGTAGCTCTTGATATTGGATGTGTGTTGCTAAATGGTCTTAGCTTTATTTATGCCCCATGTTGTAGGTTTATTTAATGTATTTGACCGGCTGGCGACATACATTCAATTTTCTGTTTAGTTTTTTTTCACAAGCAGTGCAGGCACGTCCTGAGAAAGCCTTGTTGCTGTCGGGACGTTAAGCAATGTACAATCAATCAATCAATCAATCTTTTGTTCCTCTGTCTTGGTGTTGATGTTGCTGTGTAAGAGTTTCTCTTCTGTTTACGAATAAGCCTGAAAATGAGAGGCTGAGGCGGATCCGGGGGCGGGTGGTTCCAGGGATTCCGGACCCCCCCCCCTCAATTTTTTTTTTAATGCTTGAACAAAGTCCCTTTTTGGAATAGTGTTTGGACCCCCCCCTCCCCTCCCCCCCTCCTTCCTGTGTGTTTTTGGGAGAGTTTCGACACACACACTTTAACCCCCCACCCCCACCCCCACCCCCACCCCCACCCTCCTGTTGTTTGCTTTTTCGGCCACCGGAACAAGGTCTTGCGTCGGGGAGGCCTTTTGTGTTCGGTTGAAGAGAGAGATTTTGTCTTGTTTTTGTTTTTGCTGTCGATAGCGCTTTTTGTCGAGGTGATTCCTACAGGAGTCACCTCGACAAAACGCGCTAGCGACAGCCTAAGGGTTAACTTCTCACCCACAGGGCAGCGCGTCCGGCGAGGCGTGCGGGTTCCGCATGAGCTCCCTGAACAAGCTGGTGATGACAAAGTCCAACAACCCGCGACTGACTCTGCTGCACGTGCTGGTGGAGGAGGCCATGCGGAAAGACGAAAAGGCGCTGGAGTTCGTCGATGACCTCTTGGACGACCTTCAGAAAGCCTCAAGGTCAGTCACGGTTGGACAATATAGGCTTATACCACTATGTTACCGCTTCTCCCTGTCTGCTGCTTTTTCTCTGATCACTCAACAGGAGTGGGTGGGTGGTTGAGTGAGTGAGTGAGTGAGTGAGTGAGTGAGTGAGCGAGCGAGCGAGCGAGCGAGCGAGCGAGCGAGCGAGTGAGTGAGTGAGTGAGTGAGTGAGTGAGTGAGTGAGTGAGTGAGTGAGTGAGTGAGTGAGTGAGCGAGCGAGTGACAGAGCGAGCGAATAATTCGTGTGTCAGGCACCGAGGTAAAGAATACAAGACATACAGAAAAATCTATAAAAAGACACATAAACGTTTTACACAGTCACTTCCATTGGCACTTGACTTTTCAAATTTCATCCCCGACATTTCGTGTGTGTCTGGCGGGGTTTGGGCGCCTGCAAACAACGGCAGCAGCAGCAACATGAACTGAACCAAACTCTTCTTGACAGCAGCAGCAACATGAACTGAACCAAACTCTTCTTGACAGCAGCAGCAACATGAACTGAACCAAACTCTTCTTGACAGCAGCAGCAACATGAACTGAACCAAACTCTTCTTGACAGCAGCAGCAACATGAACTGAACCAAACTCTTCTTGACAGCAGCAGCAACATGAACTGAACCAAACTCTTCTTGACAGCAGCAGCAACATGAACTGAACCAAACTCTTCTTGACAGCAGCAGCAACATGAACAGAACCAAACTCTTCTTGACAGCAGCAGCAACATGAACTGAACCAAACTCTTCTTGACAGCAGCAGCAACATGAACAGAACCAAACTCTTCTTGACAGCAGCAGCAACATGAACTGAACCAAACTCTTCTTGACAGCAGCAGCAACATGAACTGAACCAAACTCTTCTTGACAGCAGCAGCAACATGAACAGAACCAAACTCTTCCTGACAGCAGCAGCAACATGAACTGAACCAAACTCTTCTTGACAGCAGCAGCAACATGAACTGAACCAAACTCTTCTTGACAGCAGCAGCAACATGAACAGAACCAAACTCTTCTTGACAGCAGCAGCAACATGAACTGAACCAAACTCTTCTTGACAGCAGCAGCAACATGAACTGAACCAAACTCTTCTTGACAGCAGCAGCAACATGAACAGAACCAAACTCTTCTTGACAGCAGCAGCAACATGAACTGAACCAAACTCTTCTTGACAGCAGCAGCAACATGAACTGAACCAAACTCTTCTTGACAGCAGCAGCAACATGAACTGAACCAAACTCTTCTTGACAGCAGCAGCAACATGAACTGAACCAAACTCTTCTTGACAGCAGCAGCAACATGAACAGAACCAAACTCTTCTTGACAGCAGCAGCAACATGAACTGAACCAAACTCTTCTTGACAGCAGCAGCAACATGAACAGAACCAAACTCTTCTTGACAGCAGCAGCAACATGAACTGAACCAAACTCTTCTTGACAGCAGCAGCAACATGAACTGAACCAAACTCTTCTTGACAGCAGCAGCAACATGAACTGAACCAAACTCTTCTTGACAGCAGCAGCAACATGAACTGAACCAAACTCTTCTTGACAGCAGCAGCAACATGAACTGAACCAAACTCTTCTTGACAGCAGCAGCAACATGAACTGAACCAAACTCTTCTTGACAGCAGCAGCAACATGAACTGAACCAAACTCTTCTTGACAGCAGCAGCAACATGAACTGAACCAAACTCTTCTTGACAGCAGCAGCAACATGAACTGAACCAAACTCTTCTTGACAGCAGCAGCAACATGAACTGAACCAAACTCTTCTTGACAGCAGCAGCAACATGAACAGAACCAAACTCTTCTTGACAGCAGCAGCAACATGAACTGAACCAAACTCTTCTTGACAGCAGCAGCAACATGAACTGAACCAAACTCTTCTTGACAGCAGCAGCAACATGAACAGAACCAAACTCTTCTTGACAGCAGCAGCAACATGAACTGAACCAAACTCTTCTTGACAGCAGCAGCAACATGAACTAAACCAAACTCTTCTTGACAGCAGCAGCAACATGAACAGAACCAAACTCTTCTTGACAGCAGCAGCAACATGAACTGAACCAAACTCTTCTTGACAGCAGCAGCAACATGAACTGTACCAAACTCTTCTTGACAGCAGCAGCAACATGAACAGAACCAAACTCTTCTTGACAGCAGCAGCAACATGAACTGAACCAAACTCTTCTTGACAGCAGCAGCAACATGAACTGAACCAAACTCTTCTTGACAGCAGCAGCAACATGAACTGAACCAAACTCTTCTTGACAGCATCAGCAACATGAACTGAACCAAACTCTTCTTGACAGCATCAGCAACATGAACAGAACCAAACTCTTCTTGACAGCAGCAGCAACATGAACTGAACCAAGCTCTTCTTGACAGCAGCAGCAACATGAACAGAACCAAACTCTTCTTGACAGCAGCAGCAACATGAACTGAACCAAACTCTTCTTGACAGCAGCAGCAACATGAACTGAACCAAACTCTTCTTGACAGCAGCAGCAACATGAACTGAACCAAACTCTTCTTGACAGCAGCAGCAACATGAACTGAACCAAACTCTTCTTGACAGCAGCAGCAACATGAACTGAACCAAACTCTTCTTGACAGCAGCAGCAACATGAACTGAACCAAACTCTTCTTGACAGCAGCAGCAACATGAACAGAACCAAACTCTTCTTGACAGCAGCAGCAACATGAACTGAACCAAACTCTTCTTGACAGCAGCAGCAACATGAACTGAACCAAACTCTTCTTGACAGCAGCAGCAACATGAACTGAACCAAACTCTTCTTGACAGCAGCCGCAGATTGTGTTTGACATATTTCGTAATTCAACGTCAAAGAGCCTCAACTGTCAAAGGAACGTGGATGCAAAGTGGTGTCAGCTAGAGGCATAGATCCTCATGAGCCTTCGCAACTGCGGGGGCTCATGAGGATCTATGTCTCTTGCAGATGGATCGTGTTTAGTTCAGTTGTTGGTTGTTGTCTTTTCTCGGCAGCGAAGGACTTGAATACAAAATCACCTAATTTCCGGATAAGTGAATGTCCTGCCAGACCAGCCCAAGCCAAACCAGCCCAAACCAAACCAACGCCCCACGCTTCATGAGACCTTTGTGAATCTGATTGTTTTCAGATCGTCTGTGGAAGGTGTGAAGGGGGACTTCGCCCAGGTCAAGCTGAACGTGCGCAAGCTTCAACGCCAACTTGAGAACGTGGAGGAGGACATCCGCACTCAGTACAAAGACTTCCTGGAAGTAAGCTGCCATCTTCAGCCTTGCACTTTTTGTATGCTGACCTGTGCTGAGGTTCCGGGCCGCTAGGCTACTATGAATACAGAATTTGCATCTTAACTCAAGCTTTGGATTGGTCTGTGCTTTTGGGCACCTGTCGTGTCCGAAATTACAGACCATCACACTTCATCCTCGTTGTTTGACTATGAGTGTGCTGCCATTCGGTTTAAATTCGGTCCTGGCATAATGGGTATGGTGCAAATGAAAGCGGATGGAAGTGTTCCCCATTAGCAAAACGTCTTCGGGCGCACGACAGCCGTGCGCGGACCCACTGCGGCCGTCGTGAGCCCGAGGATCTTTGTTTACTGGGTTGTCAATTTTGTGTTCATCTGATTTCTCAGTGGCTTTTTTTTTTTTCGGCTTACACGTGCATTCAGTTAAAACCCATTACCCCCTAGGGGGCATTTCTCAATTTTTGGATGTGTCACCTTACGACTATGCACCAATTGCAGGAGATGAACCGACCATGATAATTCAAGGGCAGTGCCAGATTAGCTTGGCGCCTAAAGGCGCCAAGCTAATCTGGCACTACCCCTTGAATTATCACGGTCGATTCATCTTCTGTTGTAGGGCGTTGAGGCTAAATCGGTTAAACAACGTGAGCCCGAAGATCTGTGTTTCCTGGGCTGTCAATTTTGTGTCCAAACATCCGATTTCTCAGTGGCTTTGTACGGCTTACACGTACATTCAGTTAAAATTAGGGCAACTAATCTGTTTTTGTTGACACATTAACCCCAAGGGGGCATTTCTCAGATTTTAGATGCGTCACCTAACACTATGCACCAGTTGCAGGAGATGAACCGACCATGATAATTCAAGGGTAGTGCCAGATTAGCTTGGCGCCATCAGGGCGCCAAGCTAATCTGGCACTTCCCTTGAATTATCACGGTCGATTCATCTTCTGTTGTAGGGCGTTGAGGCTAAATCGGTTACTAAACAACATTCTCGTGAGTTGTTTGACGAGCGCAGCTTCACAAACATTATCGAAACCCCATTTTTCACAACCAAAAGAGCACAAACAAATAATATTTTCCTCTATCGCCATTAAAAATGAATATTTCAATTATAAAACTCGTCAGTTACAGGCTGTCTGACATCGGAGCGCACAACGTTTTTTGCCAAACGTCTCCGCAAAGAAACACTTTTTCTGTACCGCTTTAAGAACAAATATCATTTAGTACCAATTGACCTAATATGGAATATCTTTTACTGAACTCCTGTGATATGTCGATTTTGCTGTACAGTCGGGAAATTTGGGTGAAAAGACAAGAAGCCATTTTCAGTTCCCTAAATAGAGCCCCGGCCGATTTCAATATCGAGGTCAAGCATGCAGGCTGCGTGTATACCTGCTCTGTTTCAGGTTTGAAAACTTGGCCAGTTCACGTGAAATGGATTTTTCTTATACTGGGCTTAATATAATTATCTGGGGCAGAGTTAGGGATGTAAAATCAGTCACTTAATGAAACAAATCCGAATGTTTACGACAGTACAGCAAAACTGACACATTGTTCCAGTTTCTTAAAAGTAAATCGTATTAGGTCAACTGTCACTGAATGGTATTTTTTCCCCCTAAGATTGGTATAGAAAAGTGGCTCTCTTCGGACATATTTGGGGGAAAAAACGTTGTGCGGTCCGATGTCAAACGACCTATACCTATTGATTCAGTATACACACGTAATTTACTTTTGACGTTGTTTCAGTATACACGTAATTTACTGTTTGACGTTGTTTCAGTATACACGTAATTTACTGTTTGACGTTGTTTCAGTATACACACGTAATTTACTGTTTGACTTTGTTTCCGTATACACGTAGTTTACTGTTCGACGTTGTTTCAGGAGGCGGATGGAGATCTGGTTGACGTGGAGGAGGGATTCGAGCGCATGTCGGCCCTGTCCAAACGCCTGGCCACCCACTACTGCGAGAACGAGCACACCTTCTCCCTGGACGAGTTCATCGAAACGTTCCGGGAGCTCTGCGAGAAGGTCAAGGCCTGTGAACAGGTAATCTTGGTTAAAATCTGTGGCTGTTGGTAGGTTGTTTTTTTTTTGTTTGTTTTTTTTTACAACCTTACATGTGTAATAACCCTTTAAGTCCTGATACACTCTATCATCAGATAAATTTGTCCATGATAGTTCAAGGGTTGTGCCAGAACAGCTTGGCGCCCGTGGGCGCCAAGCTGTCCTGGCACCACTTGAACTATAATGGTCAGTCTATGGCCGGAACTGTGATGTAGCCGTCATAGGACAACTCAATACTCTGAAAATAATCAACCTCAGGCTGTAATGGGATAATGCACGATCGGTCTGTGCGTCAGACACCTGGCATCAAAATCCACTGGGCGTTTCGTCTCATTCTCATTGCTTCTTCTCGGTCGCTTTCTTTCTTTCCTTTTTTGTAATTTTTTAGGGGAAGGGGGGTGGGTTGTTGGAAAGAATAAAGATTCGAAACTCATGAAAATATCCCCCCCCCTACCACCACCACCACCACCCCCTACTCTTTACCCCCCCCCCCTCCTCCCCCCACCCCTAAACCCCCTCCCCCCCCCCCTTCCTGGATGCACCCACTTATGTCACAGTCTGCGAAAATAAAGCCGTGCCGCTGTCACTCATTAACTGTTGGTTTGATGCACAGGAAATGGAGAGCCGAAAACAGGCGGCAGAGAAAGCGGAGATGAGGAAAAAGGCCCACGAGGAGATGATGGAGAAACGGAGAAGTAAGCGTTATATCATCATCATAATCATCATCATCATCTTCATCATCATCTTCATCATCGCTCTGGCCTCTGAACGATTAAACTAACTCAAACAAATTCAACCGAGTATCTTTGTCCGCTACTCTCAATATAATATTGTACGACTGCCGCTGTGGGCATAGTACTTAGCGCATAGCTGTAAATGTACATAGTAGGATATTTTATAACATACATTTTTATAGCCGGTTTTAGGCATATCTTAAATATTGTATATATGGTCCTTTTTAACCTCCTTTTAAGAATTTGAATAAAGCTAGATAGCGTATCTACCTAATTTTTAGGACCGTTGTTGTTGGTGAGTTATAGGCCTTGGTGCCCACGACTCTATTATAAAAAAGATTATACATGTCGTGTGACTCTGGCGTCGCTGACTATATTTGCTTTAACCTTTTTTAACTCCCCCCCCCCCTACCCCCCCACCCACCCACCCCCCTACCCCCCCCCCCCCCTTTTTTTTTTTTTTTTAACCAACCATGCCAAACTCGTTAGTCCAGGCGCCAAGCTAATCCGGCACTACCCTTGAATTATCATGGTCAATCCATCTCCACCAACATAGTCATTAGGCAACACCTTTCAAGCGCCAAGCTAATCCGGCACTACCCTTGAATTATCATGGTCAATCATCTCCTGCTTCAGGCGCCAAGCTAATCTGGCACTACCCTTGAATTATCATGGTCAATCCATCCCCACCAACATAGTCATTAGGCAACACCTTTCAGGCGCCAAGCTAATCCGGCACTACCCTTGAATTATCATGGTCAATCCATCTCCTGCTTCAGGCGCCAAGCTAATCTGGCACTACCCTTGAATTATCATGGTCAATCCATCCCCACCAACATAGTCGTTAGGCAACACCTTTCAGGCGCCAAGCTAATCCGACACTACCCTTGAATTATCATGGTCAATCCATCTCCTGCTTCAGGCGCCAATCTAATCTGGCACTACCCTTGAATTATCATGGTCAATCCATCCCCACCAACATAGTCATTAGGCAACACCTTCAAAATTTGAGAAATGGGACCTTGGGGCTGAAAGGTTAATCACTCCGGACCTGTGGACGTTAAAACCTCTAGTGCTAGTGCTAATTTTGACGGGATGGGGACTTACAGCTCTCGCTGATTTCGTCCAAAAGGGGGGGGGGGGGGGGGGCAGGGGGGGGATGGGGTGGTTGTGGGGGGGGGGGGGGGTGTTAAAACCTCAAACCAGGGCTACTATATATAGTATCCATGCCCCAACTAACCAACCATTGTGTGTGGATCGTTTTCTATTGCTGTTCATCTTGATCGTCAGGTGCCAAAGGCGACAGTCTCGGAGGACCAGTTGCAGGCGGCCAGCTTCAGGTTCCGTGCCACGGTCTGGCGCCAGGTCAGGACAAGAAGATCGTGGACAACCTGGTGAACGAGATCAAGCGAGGCAACGTCCTGCGACGCCTGTCCATGAAGAGGAAAACCAACCTAGCCGCTAAAGAGTTGCAGGGCACGAAATTGTAGCCAGGCATTCTGCGGACAAGTCCTTTCCTACACGAGTTAAAACTTCGCTGCTGAGAAAAAAAGTGAACACAAACCAACTGCAAGAGACACAGATCCTCATGAGCCCCCGCATTCGCGGGGGCTTATGAGGATCTATGCCTTTTGCGCTCGCGGGAGCACTTTGGCGTTGAATTAACCAAGATTTAGCAACATTATTTGCATCTACCGGCAGTGCTTTTCTGAGGGAGTGGGGAGGGAGGGGGGAATGGGGTGAGTTAAGGGGGTGGGTGGGTAAGGGTGTTGGGGGAGGTTGGGCTGCCCCGATGCCCTGGTCGCAGACTGCCTCACATTAAAATATAGACGTCTACCGAGTGCGTGTTGATTCAGTTTTGAAATACGATTTGTTCGTGTGAGCTCCCGCGGACACGGTACACACTCGATAGTCTACTATTAAATGTGTGCCGTGCGCGTAGTGACACACTCTCAGAAGTCATATTTCGTATTATATCAACATGCACTCGTCAGATGCCTATGATAAAAATATTAGGGTTAACTCATTCAGCCCGGCGCACGTATTTCCCAAATTTGGAGGCGTCATCTAACGACTATGCACCTATTGCAGGAGATGGGTCGACCATGATAATTCAAGGGCAGCGCCAGATTAGCTTGGCGCCGACAGGCGCCAAGCTAATCTGGCACTACCCTTGAATTATCATGGTCGACCCATCTCCTGCTGTAGTGCGTCAGGGCTGAATGGGTTAAACAGGTTTAAAGACCACGAACAAACACAAATAAAGCTATAAATAATTGAAATGGACGACTTGTGTAGAGAACAAAATTACCTTCCTAACTGCTGCAAGAACAATTTGACATGTAGCATACCACAGTGCAATGTGTGTCTCGCTGTAGTTTAATAACTGTGTCTGTATTCCGATGAACAGTGACTTGTTTTTATGTTTGTGGTGTTGAACTTTTTTTTTCACTATCATTAGCAGAGACATAGTTCAGTGATTTTATGGCGTAGTGTATTATATGTAGATCTATATTATCAACACACTCAAGAAGTCTTGCATCCGGATACGTGAGTTAACCCACCTAAACTCAAGGCCGCATTTCCGAAATATGGAAGCGTCACCCAACGACTCTGTACCAGTTACAGGAGATCTGGATCGACCATGATAATTCAAGGGTAGTGCCAGATTAGCTTGGCGCCTGACGGCGCCAAGCTAATCTGGCACTACCCTTGAATTATCATGGTCGATCCATCTCCTGCTGTAGTGCGTGCGGGGCTGAATGGGTTAATGCCGCGTAACTGGATGCAGCGCTTCTCGAATGGGTCAACCCTTTGGGGTGTCGACAGCGATTTTGGTCCAGATGAATCCTGAAGGAACCATCTCCACCCAGATCGCTTCCAACACCCTGAAGGGTTAGCCTTTTTGTGCGTGAAGCCACCAGGACAATATACAGCACCAGTGGCAGTATCCACAAGGGGGGTAGGGGGGGGGGGTTAAGAATTTAACCCTTTGACTGTCGGCAGCGGGTTTTTTGGTCGCGATGATTCCTGCATGGGATCATCGCGACAAAATCCGTTACCGACGCCCAGAGAGCGAAACTGCAGTGCGAGAGTGTGTGCATGTTCTCTCTCTCTCTGTATGTTTGTTCTCTCTCTCTGTATGTTTGCCTGTTTGATTTTCATTGTTTGCTGTGTATGCTCGGTGCTGGCCCAATGCGCAAAAGGCCATCGGGCAGACGTCGGCCCGACGGCCTTTTGCGCATTGTGTGCTAGGTTTAGTGCTACTTATCTATGACATGCATAATTTTGATCTGTACACTCTATAGACTAGATCTGATTGGGTACTGTTTTCATGTGGTGAGCACAACAAATGTGATACTTTTAAATTTATTTCTAAATTCAAAAGTATGTACATGTATATTTTGCTTGTTCTTCTAATAGTTGTGTACATAAGGTGCTATTTTCAAAGCAGTTTGACCTCTCTTTAATCAAGGTGTTGCGTGGATTTTGTTCTCATTTTTGCAATTTTTGTTGAAAATAAAATGTCGTGAAACCGTCAGTCTGTCTGTCTGTCTGTGTCTCTGTGTGTGTGTGTGTGTGTGTGTGTGTCTCTAGCTCTCTCTCTCTCTCTCTCTCTCTCCTGAATAAAAACGTTTCATCATCATCATCATCTCTCTCTCTCTCTCTCTCTCTCTAGCTCTCTCTCTCTGTTTACTAGTGTGTGCGTGCGTGCGTGCGTGTGTGTGTGTGTGTGTGTTTGTGTGTGCTTGTGTGTGTTTGCGCACAACCATTCTGGTTCAGCAACACGTTGTCAGTTTTTAACGCTTATTTGCATTCTATACATTTCTTCTTACGTCTTCAAGAGACAACAGGAAAATACATGATGAGAAATGTGGCTTTACAACTTGGTGACAGAACGGAAGCTTCCATGAACACTGTGGACATTGATTCAGGCCAGTCAGTGTTGTGCCATTGTGACCACACACAAAAAAAGTTTTTCTGAGCATAATAAATTAGTGGCTTTTCATAGAGACTGTGTGATTACTGATAACAAAACATGATGGTATACACAGACGCACCTGTAAACATACAGGCGCCTTTGTAAATGCGCCTGTACGTTTGCAGGTGCCTTTCTGTGTAATAGCACAAAGTAAAGTGTACAGGTGCCATCGTGTACAACATCACAATGTTTCCTATACCGCTATATTCAGTAATCACACTGTCTTATGAAGATGAAAGCTTTGTAACAGGCTCGTTGATGTTATTAGTTGTATTACGAGTTAGGCTGTGCCAGTGGTTCTTGTCGCCTCGAGGGTTCGGTCAGGGGGGTCAATGTTGGAGGTAAGAGTCGAGGGCTTCAGCCCTCGACTCTTACCTCCAACATTGACTCCCCCCACCCCCCACCCCCCACCCCGATCGGACTCGAGAGGCGACAAGAACCACTGGCAAAGCCTAACTCGCAACACAATCATTTTGTCTTCAGCTGTAAAAAGTAACAGTGTGAAGTATACCCTTGAAAGGACCCCAAACTTTCGACACTTCAGACTGCACGTCAACAATCTCGCGCGAACTGCATTCGCTTAGAATTTCTCCCTGGGGTATTTTTTAATTAACAAATTTTCAGTCATTCTTTTGTACGAAAGTGGTAATATAGGCCGAACACAACGCGTGTGGATATAGTTATTTTGTTGCGTAACCCCTCGGGCTTATTTATCCAGCTTTTTGTTTTTTTTTCGCCGTTTCGAATACGGTCAGTACGTGATAGGGCCTTGGCTTCAGTTGAATTTTCCTGTCGTTGGTATTATCTAACTTATCCAATTAATCAGTTATGTTTTGTATGAAACTGGTACCACAGAACACCTAAATGTAGTTCTTTTTTGTTGTGTAGCCCCCTAAATTATTTATTTATTCGGTTTATATATATATATATATATATATATATATATATATATATATATATATATATATAATATATATATATATATATATATATATATATATATATATATATATATATATATATATTAGATGTTTGCCTGAATGAAGATTAGGGTATTTTGTACCGAGAAATGTGATTGGCCAAACTAGCAGTGAAAGGTCGTGTGTTGAGTAGCCAGGCCGGCTATGCTCAATGTGTATTACTGGACTAATGACTACACTCAAATTACAAAAGATTGACCGGGCTTAATAGTCCAAGGGTAGTATATGATAAGCTTGGCGCTTTCGACTATCATGGTCGATCTATCTTCTGTTGTAGTGTATACCTTTCCATGGCCAGCACGGAAATCGCACGCACATACGCACGCATACAAAGACGCTCGCACGCACGCACGCACATACAAATTCACGTTCATGCACAAATATACACACCGAAAAAAACTCAGTCCAGGCACGAAATGCTTGCTATATGACATTTTTACGTTTACTGAATGTACAAAGGCCAATGTCCAGAGTAGCCAGCATTGCGAGAGATACAGTTCGGAATATCGAGGACAAACGGTTTACGATATGTAGTAAAAGTACCTTTTTTCCCCAAAGTAGACAGTGCAACAAAAAGAGACACAGACACGTATCTTTCATTCGTATTGTAACGGGCCAAGGACATGTAGCAAGCTGTTTTGTCCTCATTATTCCCAAGTGGGATTCTTACCGGCTTCACTCTTATCGTCTTCGATGCCCTCAGCTTCACTCTTTTGACCCTCACGTTGCAACACACTCAAACATTATCAATATTACGAATAAAGTGTCAGTCTTGCCAAACACAAACGGATCAGCTGTTTCAAATTACGTCAACAACAACAAGAAGTTTCTGCTGTGAAATGTGTGGTCAGATCAGTTTCAGTTCACGGTCTTCATTCTTCATCGCTCAAATTATGTCCGTTGTCGGGTATAAAGTCAGGTGACCGCGGCTAAAGCACCGCGACAGATGTGCACCAGGTAGTTCTTATCCACTGTCATTTTGCTGGCGACACAACAACAAAAAAACTGATTACGATCCATTCGCAAGAGACATAGATCCTCATGAGCCCCCGCAGTCGCGGGGGCTCATGAGGATCTATGCCTCTTGCTGAAACCATTTCTATCAAAGTTGAACGGCTGAAGCACTTTGGCGAAGATTTAACAGACTTTAGAAACAAACTCTGCGACCACTTGTTTGTTTCTGGAGTCTCTGAAATGAAACTAGTATACGATGTCCATCGTGCTCACTGTCGCATTATACTTCTGTGAAGACAAGTGATAAACTTATGAGAAAAGAAAAAGGGGAGGAGCGTACAATTACCCATGCCCTGTCAAACAAAAAGCTTAACCTGTTCATTGCCGATCCAAATGCAAGAGACATAGATTCTCATGATCCCTCGCATCTGCGGGGGCTCATGAGGATCTATGCTTCTTGCTGAAACCAATTTTCTATCCATGTTACTTTGAAGTTCAATATACAGTGATTTGAAAAACAGTCTGCGTACACAAATGGAGTGGCGTGTTGTCTCATCAGAGACAACACACCACTCCATTTGAGTACGTTTTATGTTTTCTTGAATGTTCGCTGTCGTCTTGGGTCAGCGGTTTTCTATTGATAGCTTTGGTAAAATCAAAAACTTACTTAGAACTTGGTACATTGAATACATACTCTGGTGTGTTCATTTCGAGCACACGGCACATGTGACAATCTTGTTATTGACGTAAGGCCCACACGGCAGACTGCCACAATGCGTCACCGTGAAGAAGAGATCTGTACCATACAGGCGCTCGTCGCTTCCTAACCGGCCTTCGAAATGGTCATCCACGCAGATGAACTCGCTTCCACCAGTATCGTGGTCGACGCCGGCCATGATGTAGCCAGAGTACTCCGTGGTCCACCCGACCTCGCATCTGTTCGTTCCTGGTACCATGACGACCGTGGGGCGGGGGGCGCGACACACAGCGCACAGTGGGTCTTTCCCGTCATTTCCGTCACCAGTAAAGTACTCGCCTCCGTACAAGTTTGCATAAGCTGTAGGAATTCTGTGGTTACTTAAAACTGGAGACAGAGAGAGACACAGGTGGTTGGTTGCTCCACCTGGGCTACTAAAGTGAGACCCACCAACTACGCCGGAGTACACAAGGCTGTTGGGAAGAGGACAGCCTGAGTTGCCCCACCGGACATAGACGGAACTTCCCGCCTCCTTGGCTGCGTCTCGCAGCGCCTGCATGTCAATATTGTGAGAGTTTTTTAAAGTCTGAACCTCGGCACTCAACTCTGTAAACCGCTGAGTCATCTGGGTCACCACAGACTCTAGGGCGTTGACGTCATCTGATCGGGTCTCAACGTCACGAACCAAGGCCTTCGGAGTATCGCTGTCGGAGCACTCGTTCGTTTTCTGCAGGTTCTCCAGTAGAAGTGCGACTAGAGCCTGCCTTTCCATTCCCCACTGCTGCTGAGCTTTTGCCCACTCTGCGTTCATCGCCGCCGTGTGTTGTTTGTCTGCCTCTGACTGCCTTACGACCGCATCTAACTGTTTTACGATCAAGTCTTGCTGGATCGCGAGGTTCTCCAGCTTCTCAGTCAGAAAGGACACAGACCCGTGGAGTTCGGGTTCAGGAGAAGTTGGACTAGAGAGCTGAATTCCCAAAGAGACGAGAAACATCAGTAAGCAGGCCATGACTGCGGGTAAATCTTCGTACCGAGCGTGTGCATGTGAACGTGCACATGGTTTATGAAGTTGAATTGTTTTCTTATCTTCTGTCCTATTGGTTTTGCTTAGTTGTCCGAGAATGACGCGTTTGACAGCTGCAGGTCATACACACCCCAGAGGCAAAACGTCGTCGGCCCCACGACAGCCGCAGCGGGCCCGCGCACAGCTGTCGTGGGCCCGAGGGCTCTTGCTTACTGGGCATGCACTACATTTGTTCTCTACATTCCCACCTGATGCACCACTCCCACTCACTCCTGCGGTTGTCCCTTTCCCACTTTAGTTTTCAGAGTGCGGAGCATGCGCTGTCAGTAAAGATGCACTTAACTCACTCTACCCCAACACCGAAATCCCCAAATTTTGGCGTTGTTCTCTGAAGACTGCATTGCAGTGCAGGACACAGATCGACCATGATAGTTCAAGGGTGATGCCAGAATAGCTTGGCGCCCTTAGGCGCCAAGCTATTCTGGCATCACCCTTGAACTATCATGGTCGATCCTGATCTTGCTGTGGTGTGTCTGGGGTAGAATGAGTTAATTCCGTGAACGAACTGTCACTTGTTAACCCCGTCACTGCCAGAACACAGCACAAATATACAAGTCACGGATCCTCATGTGCCCGTGCAGTTGCGTGGGACTTTTACGAGGATCTATGCGCCTTGCTTGCTGCCACATTTATGTTCAGATGGGTTTGAAGGGGTGAATCCGTTGCTGGTCAGTTTACAAGTAGTGCATAGATTGGCTGATAGCGGCCGGTTTTGTCAGTTGGTGCCCGCAACACATCCAGATGAGATGTGTATAAACACCGGCCATTGGCGCGTTTCCGCTCCGCACTTAGCCTTCTGATTTTTGTTTTCCCGTTCGGCTGGCAGCTTTCAAAGCAGACATCACTTCTAAAAACTAAAGAATTTAGACGTAGACGTATCAGGCTTTGTCACACCGTTTAAATGGCAAGTACCTGTCTCCGGAGTGCTCAAGACGGTGCCAAAAACGCTACAGGTGTACTCTTGTATGCTGATTCACTGTAGATTATGTCGTATTTTAAATATGGCAATATACATTACACTGTTTCACCTGCAGATCCCTGTTGCTGTTGTTATTGTTGTTTTGTTTGTTTGGGTTTATTATTTTTATTTTGTTGCTGTTGTTGTGTGTTTGTTTGATTTGTGTTTGTTTGTTGTTGTTGTTTTTTTGTTTGTTTGTTTGTTTGTTTTTTGGGGGGAGGTTGGTATTGTTTTATGTTTAGCTATGAGGAATCTGTACGTGATTTGATAGCAAATAGACTGCGGTCTTGTTTTCTTGAAGTTACTACATCAGTAGTTTGTGTGTTCCTGAGGCCAGGTGACACTAACCGCACAGCGTGAAGTGCTCTCATGCTTGAACATGCATTTTGCTTATATACAGGCGACACTTCTGGACGCCAAGCGAGGCATGAACGTGAACATCTTCCTGAAACAATTCCGCAAGACCAACGAGGAAATCGTCAACACTGATGATCAAGAAGAGAGACTACCGCGGATCGTTTTCTATTGTTGCCGGCTTCAGACCGGCGCCAAGCTAACTGGCACTATCCTTGAAATATCATGGTCAATCCATCACCTGCAACCGGTACATAGTCGTTAGGCACACCTCCCAAATTTGAGAAATTGGACCTTGGGGCTAAAAGGGTTAATAGCAGAACAGAGGCTTACTTGAACACTGCCGACATTGACACCAGTGTACTGCCTCTGTGACCAAAAACCAGCAGCTTTTAAGCACATTAAAGTAGCAGCTTTTCATAGAGGCAGTGTGATTTCTGTATATAAAACATTGCAATCTTATACACAAGAGGCACCTGCAAACGGAAGTTTGCATGTGCTTTTGTGTATAACATCACAACATAAAGGCACCAGCAAGTTTACAAGTACCTTCGTCAATAACATTACAATGTTTTATATACAGTAATCCTTCTGTCTTTATGAACTGAAAGATAGTGCTTTGTAACAAGAAAAGTACATACGCCATACAATGTTATGAGCTGTGCCCTCCCGACCCCAGTGAAGCTTAATGTAAACAAATATTTTATGCCAAGCATTTTGTGTGAACCCTCATGATCCCAGTACAAGCAAAAAAGACTGTTCTTACATTGAGCTTACATTGGGCGCGTAAGCGCTCACACAAATAAACTGTTACATTGTATTCCATCAACACGCATGTGACCAACCCCTTTGGTGTGCATGATTTCAGACAGTGGCAGTGAGCCTGATGTACAATAATAATATAAAAAGAATTAAACAAAAGTACGATTTATCCTGGACTGGCCATTGAGGATAAATTGATTCCATATTAACCCCTTTACTAGTGGAAAAAGCGAACAACAGCCATCTTCAAGAGGCAAAGAACCTCGCGAGTTCCCACAGATGCAGGGGCTAACTGTGACGAGTTTCTTTGCCTCTTGATGGACCTATTTATTTGCCTGCTCCATGGATCGATTGGATTACTCCATACTGAATACGTCCTGTTTTTAACCCCTTCCCTGTCACTGGGTGCGTATTTTGTTTCTGAAATCGTTCAGCTAACGACCAAAAGCTGCAACCGCCCAACTGAGGAACATTGATACACAACTGCTGCAAGAAACATACTGGGATCCTCAGTAGTGAGCACCTGCTGTCGCGGGCGCTCATGAGGATCTATGTCTCTTGCAGTTGGTTCATTATCACTTTTTGTCAACAGTGAGGGGGTTAAAAAAAAATAATGCTGGGCCCCACTAGCAGAGAAGGGTCGGGAGTTGAGTTGCCAGTCCGGCTATGCTAAATGTGTACAGTTACCTCTTCACAGACCAAAATTAACCCCCTTGTGCATGCAGCCACCGGTTATGTAAACAGTGCCGGTGGCTGCATGCATACGGGTGTTAACGCTGCAAACTTATTGCACCAAAACAAGCAGAACCACGAATCGCCAAAAAAAACCAACACGAAGCAGACGATCTCCATGGGGACACGCCCACGTGCGCAGGGAGGCTACTCTCGTCCATGACCGGATGTGATATTTTCCAATGCTTGATTATGTAGTCCGTGCGAAGACAAAACAGCAGTCTTCAAGATTTTAGCATAGAAGCCTTCCATTCCCAGCTGTTTTGGCACGGAGGAACGTCTCATCTGCAACCTGATCTGGATCGACGTCCATTAATTACGGTAAGATCTTTTAAAGGTCGTCGTCTGTGTTTACTAGTACAGACAGTCGCAGTGAAATGCTCTGTCGTTCGTCAGTAATAGACCAGAAGTTATGTGCTCCTATGAGGCCTAAAAAAAAAGTTCGTTTACCCAAAAAGTGGGGAATGTAAACATTGCTATTTTGAAAATCATGTAGTTTGGTCTTTCTAAAAATGCAATGTTGTCATTTCTATCATTTCTCTTTGTTTAGATATTGACCCCTAAAGTTACGCAATGTAAGACAGCCGTGGCGCCTTCAGTCTTTGCCGTACTGGTCAGAATAATAAAAAATTTCATAGCTTTTTTGTTGATTCATAGCTCTGTCACAATAACATCATCCAGTTTTATGGTTTTATGAAGTTTATGTTAAATGGCAGAGATCCAAAATTAAATAATGAACGCAAAATATCAAGAAAAAATATTCACGCTCTGACGAACAGACACAAAATATCAGAAACAGACACAAACTATTTCAAACAAGAGGACTGTTATAATCAATCATATATTATTCATGATAAATAATGACAGGACATCACAACAAGGGATTTTAAACGCAATTACATACCTCAGGAAATAATAATAATAAACAAGCTCCACATTTGTATCGGCAGGATTAAGATAAAAGTTACAGTAACATTGCGTTATAAATTGCTTCGATCATTTTTCTTTGCTCTGACAAATTGACATAGATCTATAAACAAATTTTAAAATGTAAAAGGAAAAGGGCGCGTCTTAATTTGTTGAAACTCCAATGGTATGGCCACGTCACCAGATCATCAGGCCTTGCAAGGCACAGTGCAAGGAGGTAGAAGAAGAGGGAGATAGAAAAAGAGGTGGGAGGACAACATTCAAAAATGGACTGGCTTGACTCTGAGCGAAGCCATCAGGGTTGCTGAGGACAGAGAAAGATGAGTACGCTGGTTAAACGATCTTCTGTGGTGCCCCTACGACCTCCGAGTTACGGGATAGAATAGGATAGGAAAATTAAAAGATTTTTTTTTATTAGAAATTCTATCAGTCAAAATGACACTGACAACGAATAGCTGGCTGTTTCATAGAACCACTTTAAAAGATACCTTTGAGACTGGTGGCACAATGCCTTCCCTCAATGCAATGTTAAATCCGGTCCAACTTGGTAACACTTGACAAAGTTCTTCAGGCACCTTTGCGAGGCTGAAGAGCAGGTCTAGTGACAGCGACAGAAACTGAAACAATGAATACAAATTACATATATTACTCATTTTTACTGCAAACTTTGACTTTGATTTTTTGTGCATACATCACTCACAGATGTGGTGGATTCTCTGACTCGTTATGACATATTTCTTTCTTTTTCCTTATCTCAACAATTCCGTGGAGATTAAAAAAAAATATATATATTAATTTTTGGTCAACTGAATTTTGTTATACATTTGCCACCTATGTCTCCCTGCATATTACCTTGAGTGAATTCGTACAGAAAATAAATGCAAAGCTACATACTTTCTCAAAAACTGCGCGAACAGTGCACATACACTGAAACCATGCATTCAGAGCACACAAATGTGGTGTGTACATGGTGACAAAGGGCATGTTTTGCTTTAAGAGTATCCTATACTTGCTATGTGCGCATTTGGTGTATGCATACATGGCACCATTCGGCATATTTGCCAGAGGTCAAAAACATTGCGCACTGTGTGTGCACATACACTTAATATGTGCATCAACTGATCAAGTAATTCTGGTAATGATTTTGAATGGCTTGCCATCTTGTTCATATTAAAGAAAAGCTCAAAAACAACTTACCGACACATCCCTCCAAATGTCCATAGAGTTATCAATAGGATGTAAAGCTGGATCAGGACCTCTGCATTTCTCCATTACATATGCAGGGATGCAATCCTCGGGGACAGGGATGCTGCTGAGTCGTGCCTTTTTTGGTCTGCTAGCATCACCTCCTTCACAAGCAACTGGCTGCTGTACCACTCTTGAACTGCTGCTCTCTGTCTCCTGGATGATGATGCCTGAAGTGCAGTGTGTTGTCCTTTTCCCTGACAATGTCTCTTCATGGAAGTCACTGTTGTCAAAAGCGAGAGTAGTGAACTTCTCTTCCTGAAAATTGTCAGGCACCAGTGTGTTGCGGAGAAGCTGTTGGTTTGCAAGTGCAGTGTCAAGTTCCAAAACATAGGTGTTTGAGACACAGTGGCCAAGCCCGTTTAGCAACTGAATCAGCCTTGCACATCCAGTCCAATGTCGCACAGTCATGGCTAATGCCACATGTTTAGGTGTTGTTTTCCGTCCACGTGAGTGTAGATACACCAAATCTTGGCAGATAGAGACAAGTTTTCTTTCCAACTGAGTGTCCTCAGTCTGTGTATAGTCATCAAAGACAGGATCTTGAGAGCCCTGTAATCAGTGCCACAGTGTTAAACAGATGAACTGGGACCGAACACTTGGCAGCAGCAGCAGTTAAATCTTCCAGTTCAACAGGCCACTTCACTATAGATGGGTTTTGTTTCTTCAGCTCTGCCTTCAAGTGAAGGCCAGACATGTACAGCTCTTTTCTGGTGTTGATGTCACAAGACGCAGAGGATGAGGGTTCAAAAGCTGGGTGTTCATCCTCAGTCTCGGATTCACTGACTTTCATCACTTGTGTGTTGTGTGTCCATGTACCTGCAAGATACAAAAAAGATTAAATCATCCAATTAAAACAAGAAAATGTGCTTTGTCATGGACTTTATTTCAGTCAGAAACACAAACAGCAGGACTATTTTTACTAAATTTCTTACTCTATTTCTGGGCATTATCTGTCAACACACCACCTCCTTCCCCCCCCCCCCCCCCCCCCCCTTACCCCGCATCACACACACCCTGCGTCTATTACTTCACACACAACAGGAACTCAAATTTCAATCAATTGATTTGTACAATAATATGTTGATAACTTCATTTATATTGATTTCCTTATTATATGCAGCACTCCCTACTCTAAAGGGTTCACAGTGCTTTCCACGGTACTACTTTTTAACTCATTCTACCCCAGACACACCACACGAAGATAAGGATCGACCATGACAGTTCAAGGGTGATGCCGGAATAGCTTGGCGCCTATGGGCGCCAAGCTATTCCGGCATCACCCTTGAACTATCATGGTCGATCTATGTCCTGCACTGCAATGCAGTCTTCAGAGGACAACGGCAAAAACTGGGGATTTCGGTGTTGGGGTAGAATGAGTTAACACCAACAACAACAAATTGTGAACCAATTTGTACATATACATATATACATCATTTTAATGAAATAGAAGTTGTAACAATTACATGTATGTCCATACCTGGCTAGACTCTGTGAATGCGCATAGACGAGTTCACTCTTGTTTTTCTGATGTGGTTGGAAAAACTGTAGTCCAGGATAGCGTGCCCTCAAAGCAGACTTTAGATTCTGTTTTTTGGCATATGGGGCACAGCCACTTTGTCTTGCATAGTCAACATGGAGTTGAAATAGTTTATTGAAAGTCAACACACATTTGTCTTGGTACAGCTTTCAGCTACAATGTCTGAACAAAATTGTTCAAACCCTTCATCTGTGTCGCTTGTGACCGTTGCTGAGCTGCTGCCGACTTTCCTGGTGTAGGCCCTATAACATTTCTCGTGATATTGTACCTCGGCAGCTGCCAGGTCAGTGCAGCCCCTGATGTGAAGAAGCACTTTTTCATCTTGTTTCTCTTCTGCTGCTGCTTGTAAAGTTCGGCCATCTGTTTCGCACAGTGTGAGTTTTGCTATAGTGTAGGCGCCGTTCTTGTTTCTAGTGTATTGATCTTTTTGGCATATTATACAGATGTCTGGCAGGATGGCACTGTTTCTAGACTTCAACTTGCTAATCGCTGACACATTGGACTGCCTTGTCATGCGCTTTCTGTCAGTATCGTTGTCACGCACACTTAAATCAACAGCAGTGGCTTTTGACCGACGTTTCTCGGCTCTCTGAAGTGTTGTTTTGTTTGTCAGCCGCTGATAGCATTCGCGGTGAAAACCGAAAGTACCGCCGAGGAACGATGAATTGCCGTGAGTTTCCAGCAGATTTCGAAAAGAGCTACTCACTGATTGCGCTTCACCATCAAGAGCTATCCACTGGGAAGAAAATTCAATCACTCTTTGTAACGAAATGTCTGAAAAAGCACAAATAATCCCACCACACTGCACATTGTGAAAGTGTAAACAACATTCCTGCGAGGCCATTTTGAAACCGCGCCGGTCAGGCTTGCGAATTTCTGATTGGTCAAAAATCGGACTTTCTCGTACGTCAGCACACAAGAGTTGTGAAGCAGTTAAGCCCCTTGTCATAAAAGCTTCACTATTTTAAATCAAATTTTCACCCATAAAGAGATATAAATGCGAGTGACAACATTTATAAACGTTCTCAGTGATGTTTTAACTGCCTATCTCAACAGTGTTTACGTTCCCCACCTTAATTAGTAAACAAAGTTGCACGATAGAGTTAGAGACCTTTAGGCCTATAACCAAGTAGGATGCGATTTAGTACGCATTAACCCATTGAGCCCCGACGCCTTACAGCGGGAGATGGGTCGACCGTGATAATTCAAGGATAGTGCCAGATTAGCTTGGCGCGTGTCGGCGCCAAGCTAATCTGAGACTATCCTTGAATTATCACGGTCGACCCATCTCCTGCAACTGGTGCATAGTCGTTAGATGACGCCTACAAAATTTGGGAAATACGGCAGTGGGGCTGAATGAGTTCAATTACTTTTGTGTACACTTTTCTAACCAACACGATGTTACCTATGTTTCCGCTAAATACTACAGCAGTGTATTTATTTCTAATAATTCAGTGGATTGTGTTACCTTAACCTGAAACTTTAGAAATTGATACACACCATACATTTATTTTTAGTGTAATGACTCAAAGTCAGGTGGTGCTGGTAAGACATGTATGTGTACATGTTGGTACTAATAGATGTAGTTGTGAAAGACTTTGAATTCACGCGTGTTTTAGTCCTGTTAAGCAACTTGATTATCTCCCAGTGTATAATATTATTGTTTACATCTCTGTCACACGACATGACAGTGAGAGCTGAGGGGAGTCGGATGCCCATCTTGGATCAGATTATATCTTCACAATAGTAATAATCAAAGCTGGCAGATGATTTTTTTTTAATTTTTTTTAAATAAAGATAGAAAAATCATTCACACATGAAAACTGCTGACACTAGTGACGGAGACGCAGACTAAAACTGTGCATGCCCATCAAATCATGTTTTTTTTTAACTCATTACATCCTGAGGATTTAGTTATCAACTTTTGTAGATATCTGAGGTGTACATCACAGTTCTGGTTACAGATCGACCTTGATAATTCAAGGGTGGTGTCACTGTCAGAATAGCTCGACGCCTTGCAGGCATCAAGCTATTCTGACACCGTTCTTGAAATAGCATGGTCTGTTGACATCCTGTTGTAGCATGTCAGGGCTTCATGGATTAACATTAAATCACATTTGTGCATGCAGCAACCAGTTTTGCGAAAGGTGCTGGTGGCTGCATGCATGAAGTTATTAATCCAGTCATCCTTGACACGCAACAAGTGAAACCAGACTTGCATCAACCAGATTGTTCAAAGGTGGTGCCACTGCCAGAATAGATTGGCACCTCTAGGCACCAAACCTATTCTGGCACCACCCTTAAATGATCATGGTGGTTCTGTCACCAGAACTTTATTTTAGTTATCAGAGGGCAACTCCTAATAATTATAAGGAATAAGTTTTACCATTATGTCAGAGTGCTATGATATGCAATTCTGCCTGTGGGGATATTTTCCCCCCGCTGCTCATTGATTACTTTCTGCTAGTGCAGTCGATGACCTTTTGTTTAACCCCTTTGCTGCCAGTGGATGCATATTTTGTTTCTGAAATCTCTGTTCACCCAAAGACCGAAATGCACGACCGTCAAAGAATCATGGATACAAATTGGTCGCCGCAAGAGGCATAGGTCCTCATGTGCCCTGTAGTCACCATGGCTTATGAGAACCTTTGTCTCTTGGTGATTTAGATCGCTTTCGCTTTCTCTCAGCAGTCAAGGGGTTAATCAGACTTCACCTTTCAGAACCTAAACCATCTTACATGTACTTTACCATTCTGGCATTCGCTAATCCCTGATATACTACAGCAAGCTATGGATTGATCATGATAGTTCAAGGGTGGTGCCAGAATAGCTCGGCGCCTGGAGGCGCCGAGCTATTCTGGCACCACCCTTGAACTATCACGGTCAGTCTGTCGCCAATAGTAGTGCTATCATCTGAGGACAACTCCCAGATTGTGGTATTTTACCTTAGGCCTTTGTGTGCTTCACACTTTGGTAAATTAGCCTTTTGGGTGTTAGTAGTGGTTTTAGGTGCGATGATTCCAGCAGGAATCATTGTGACTAAAACTGCTACCAACACGCAAAGGGTTAATTGAGATTGCATTTCTCATTCTGCCTACACTGCGAGCAACTGAAGGAAAAACAAATTAGTGAAGGATATCAGTCTGGTGAGATGTGATTTTGTTGTAATTGGCATGATATTAGTTCGTGTCAGCCACACTGTCGTTGTTGTTGTGCATTATGTACCTTCACTTTTGTTTGGCATGTGAATGTGTCAGTCAGTTGCACACCTGCAGCAGGACAGCACTCGACCACATATAATAGGTGTAGCAGCAGTGTCCTGCCACATCACTGAACAAAACAAAAAAAAATCAATACTTGTGTTGGTAAATGTTACACTTAATGCATGGTGCAGTATGTGTATGTACATCATACTGTCACTGTCAGTTCTCATCGATCAGTACAAGCCCACAGTGACGCATTGCATGGTGGGATTATTGAACACTTTCGCGTATGTCACTTCTGTACTGTGCTTTTCTGTTTTGCTGAGATCAGTTTTGAAGGTCACTCAATCCATACATTTATTTTAAGCACCAAGCTGGTGTCTAACACAAGATGTAAAGAAGAGGGGGGGTGGGGGGGGGGGGGGGGGGGGGGGGAATTGTTTACTTATTTTAGACTAGACATACTGACTAAAAATTTAGCACATTAACCCATTTAGCCCCAGGGCCCTGCAGGAGGAGATGGATTGATCATGATAATTCAAGGGTAGTGCCAGATGAAGGCGCCAAGCTCATCTGGCAACACCCTTGAATTATCATGATCAATCCATCTCCTGCGACTGGTACATAGTCGTTAGACGACGCCTCCAACACTTTGGAAATGCGGCCGTGGGGTTATGAGGGTTAACTTCACTCTTGCACACATACAAATGTTGTTTGAATTCCATCCAGCACAAACTTGAATCTAACCGGTAAGTTTGTTTTATAAAATGATTCTTGTCCACGGGTTATGGGAAATTAACTTATGTATTTTAAATCTGCATTTTGATAAAAAAAAATTGTGATAAATCAGATCAAGTGAAATACACTTTATTCAGTCCTCTTGATTTATCACAGCTTTTTGTCAACATTTCACCCTTTTAACCCCGGATCCCTACAGCAGGAGATGGCTTGACCATGATAATTCAAGGGTAGTGCCAGATTAGCTTGGCGCCTTCAGGCGCCAACCTTATCTGGCACTATCCTTGAATTATCATGGCCAATCCATCCCTTGCAACTGGTACATAGTCGTTAGGCAACACCTCCAAAATTTGAGAAATGGGACCTTTGGGCTAAAAGGGTTAGGCATTATTTTAATATACTAACCAGTGACATGAGGTTTTATCATTTGCACATGCGGTCCATAGCTTTATGTTTCCTGCTTCAGTAATTAACCCTTTGCGTGTGCGGTAGCGGTTTTTGTCCTATAGGAATCATCGTGACAAAAACAATGCTACCGACACGCGAAGGGTTAAATCCCTGCTGTATGTTCTTGTGATAATGAAGCAGTATTACAAATGTACCTCAGTGTACATACACCCTTGTCTCCAGCACTCACTTATTAGTACTTTAACCCTGTGGCTGCAGGAATCATCGTGACAAAAACTCACCACCAGCCAAAGGGTTAACACATTCAAGACCTTCTGCTTTCAGATGTAGGAAGCTTCATGCTGCATATCTGGACGCAGCACATCTCGAATGAGTTAAAGCGCACCCAAAATATTGTGAATTTTTACCCGCTATAACTGACCGCTAAATGACCCCAACTCTCCCTTACGGGGACAAAACTTATTACTGTGAATATCCACATCATTTAGTTGCCGCGGTCGCTTTTGTTTATGTGTGGCAGAAAAGGGACGGTTTGGTTCATTCAAAGTTCAGTATTCCCATTCGTAGATGTTCGGCGCGCTTTAAGTCCAGATGAACACATTCACTCACACCCGGAGTGGGAGACCAGATCACAGTGATCGTTTAAGGCTAGGGCCAGACTAGCTTGGCGCCTTTTCAGGCGCCAAGCTAACCTGGCCCTACCCTTGAACTGTCACTGCACCAAACTGATCTGACACTAACACGTACCTAACCGCAAAGTCAAACTGTTACGTCCCATGGCTTGCTCTTTTCAGCTTGTTGACAGATTTTACCCATTATATGCACCACCCAAAGTCCTGAAAGTCATCATTAAATTATTGTTAACTTATTTCAGACATACCACATCCAGACAGGTGGCTTAAAGCCACTAGTCCAAATGCGGCATGTCTCAAATGTGTTAAAATGTACTCGTTCTTAACCCATTTAGCCCTAGCGCACGAAAGCAGGGGATGTATCAAGCATGTTAATTCAAGGGTCGTGACAAATTAGCTTGGCGCCTGATGGCACCAAGCTGATTTGGCACTACCCTTGAATTATCATGATTGGTCCATTTCCTGCAACTGGCACATAGTTGTCAGGTGATGGTCCTGAAATTAAGGATGTGGCCTTGGGGTTAAATGGGTTAAAGATTGCTGAAGAAAGACTCCCATCACATGTTGCACGGTCACTATGTGTCACTGGTACTTATGTCACTTTTAGTGTCTTTTTTGGTTCCCAGATCATTGCCTACATGTGCATGGACTGTTTTGTGCTCAATGTTGTACATCTGTTTTCCTGTATTTAACCCTTTGGCTGTCGGTAGGGTGTTTTGTCAAAGTGATTCCTGCAGGAATCACCTTGATGAAACACCTTACCGACAGCCAAAGGGTTAATGAAACCAATTTCCTTACTAACCCACTCAGCCCCAGTACACTACAACCAAGCTAATCTAGCACTACCAGTGCCCTTTAATTGTCATGGTCAACCCATCTCCTGCTGTAGTGGTTCAGGGGTTAATGTTATTGTTAGCTGTTAGTTATGGTAATACATGTTGTATTTCTAAGTGGTGTTTCATTAAAGAATTGAGTGTGTGTGTGTGTGCAATGTTTTAATTTATAATTAACCATAGTTTGTAGGTTTGTATGTTAAAATTGCATGTCGCATATTATGTGTGTGGCTGCAAATATTATAATAATAATCTAAAAATTCAACGTTAAAATTAGTTTAACAAAGTTTTGGGGGATCAGTATTTGCCGTGACTGTAAAGGTCTCTTCATTGGATAACTATAATAAAGAAAATCATGACTATAAATAAACTGATGGGCAAAAGACATGCGACAGTTTTGGAATCAATCGGAAACAGTGAGGAGCAAAAGAAGTGCAACATTTTTGGAATCATCGGAAACACTTCAGTGTTTCCGATGATTCCAAAAATGCTGCATTTCTTTTGCTCCTCAGTATACACGTATAAGCAGAAATAGAGGTTTTTACTCATGATTTGTTCATTTTATTGTTGCAGGTTGCAACATAGGGAAGAACCATTGAAGTACTGGAGGATCGATCATCACAAACATTCAATGGTCCTCCAGCTTGTTTGACCCACTTAGATCTGCCCCCACATTAAAGGCCATTAAGAGATTAAATAATTCATAGACAAATGATCTGACATTTATTAGTGACAAACACTTTATGCCACATCTTGCTCACAGAACTGTGATAAACAGGAAGATCTGAATTTTACCTCTGCAAGTGGAATATCTTCACAACCATCTCAGTATTTTCATTCGCCAAAGGATATAGTGACTTTTTCTGATCATCAGTGCCTTTGCTTGCCAGGGATTTTCATTAATTGTAACACATCAATGCCTGAAATCAGCCGCCACTTCATTGTTCAGGTGACTGAAACCAGGAAAAGAAAAGTAGTTAGGTTAATGCATGACCTGCTGATTGCATGATCGTACGACTGAGGTTACACAATTTTCCTCATTCCTCACACACCACTGTTTATTGTTTTCTCTGGGAGACATAACCAGATCTGAAGCTATTAATTCAACTGTCAAGCGCATTCAAATCAAACCTCTTGGAGGGAAAGAATCATTAAAGAAATAAACGTTTAAAGCTTTCATCGCTTTTGGGACAATAGTGTAATGCGTCTGTGCACTAACTTCTGACCCCACCTTTCACCTATGACCTGTCCGCACCACCACCCACCTGCATGGAGCCTTTGGAGACGGATGCTTTGCTTGTAGAATTCATGGACCCAGCAGCACCCTCCTACCGCACCGTGGACCGGGCTGGAGACGAGCTGGACGTGATTGGTCACCTGGACAACAACGGGCGTGTGGAAGGGAGGCAACAGCGACTGCGGCGGAGCAGCACGGACGACGAGGAGATGCTGGACATCGCTATGGACGGGCGTGATGCCCAGGGTATCCACGACCTGCCGGATAAATCACAAGGTTAGTGTTTGCTTTTTTTTCTCCCTACATTTTGTTGTTGTCTGTAAACTGACTTTGAAGGCTACATTACAGCTTCAGGGTCAGTAGTATGAGCGAACTTAAATCCTGAGTAAGCCACTAAGCAAGGTGCTCCGCTAGAGCGGAGCACCTTGCTTAGTGGCTTACACAGGATTTTAGCTTGTTCATGCAACTAGGGCCAGGAGACGAGCTATTTCAAGGGTGGTGGTGATGCAGTGTGTTGCAAAGTCAGGCCAAGCTGAGTTTTCCCAATAATCCACAGGTCTGCGTCTTAGACATGGCAATCTTTAGCACAACAATTTTCTGAATGTACATTTCTTCATTTTGTGACCCAAAAATATTTCACTAGAGACTAGGAGTGACCCTGAGAAAAAAATCCCTACAGGGAACAGTGAAGCTGTTCAGGCACCACCCTTGAACTACCAATGTCATGGTCATTCTATCACCTGGTGTGTAATGGCCCAATTGCTTAACCCTTTGGCTGTCAGTAGCGCTTTTTGTCAAGGTGATATCTGCAGGAATCACCTCGACAAAGAGCGCAGCTGATGGCTAAAAGGCTAACTGCACATGTGTGAAAATGGACATACATGTACACAACCATTTATGTATAGATCTACAATATTCTTCTGAAGCTGGGCTTCCATAGGCATGAATCTGACATGAATACAATCCAAGCCCAATACAGCGAGCAATGCATCCGACACGAATATGATCCAAACCCAGTAAGGCGAGCAATGCAATTTTCGTTCAAAAATCACTTTGTGTTCGTTTCATAGTCGGATATGAATTTGGTTCTGCATGAGACATATGGACACACAATTACAAAAACGACTTTAGTGAACGTTTCTTTTTTGGACCGGATTGGGATTGTATTTGTATGGGATTCGTGCTTGGAAGCATAGCTTATCACTTACCGTCGACCTGGGTAAGTAATAACTGCTGTTGCACTTCAGTTTTCTCTCTCTGCACTCTCTCTCTCTCTCTCTCTCTCTGTATACATGTATTATGTGTGTTCGTGTGCGCGTTATGTGTGTGTTTGCGCGTGGGCGTGCTTTCGCTTGCCTACTGACATGCGTGATGCTGGGACCAGAGGTTAACCTATTACATTCTGGGGATGAAATTATAAATTTCTTAGCGATATCCTTGCAGGACTACATTACATTTCTGGAGGCGCCAAGCTATTCTGACACCACCCTTGAACTATCATGGCTACATTGTCTCCACTAACACTACCCTTTAATCTTGGTCTGTCTATCTTGGCCGATCCACATCCTGTCATAGTATTTCAGGAGTTTATGGGTTAATGAAACCTTTCGATGATCGTGATTCTAGAATTTTAATATTGACTCTATGGCTGCGCCTTTCGCTTACTTGATTCCTGCAGCAATTAGGAGTCACCGCGACAAGAAGGCAAAACAACAGCGAGGGTTTAGTGAGGAAAACAAACCTGACAGGAGTTGTTTGCTCTCCGTTCACAATATTGAGTTATTTCCCTTCGATCGCTCGTGCGTTGACACGTTCCCTTCAGCAGGCCTACGACATTGCACTTCGGTGAAAGTGACGTTCACCTGGTTCTCCGTTAGTTGTCGTACAAACCAAGCCAGCAATGAAAATCATTAGTGTGCAGATCGTTTCGACGTTAACCCTTTTAGACCCGAGTCCCAACAGCAGGAGATGGATTGACCGTGATAATTCAAGGGTAGTGCCAGATTAGCTTGGCGCCCTTCGGGCACTACCCTTGAATTATCACGGTCAGTCCATCTCCTGCAACTGGCACATAGTCATTGGGCAACACCTCCTAAATTTGAGAAATGGGACATTGGGGCTAAAAGGGTTAACCCCATTATGCGTGCTGCATAAATTGGGTTAAACATTACAAGTTTACTCTGCGCTTTGAAGGCTGCTGGCGTCACCCAAGTTTGAGAAACGACTGGCGGCTGTGTTGAAGTAATCTCTTATCAGTAACACGTTTTTCTGAACTCTTATTCTTAAATCTCCCTGAACTAAAAGATTTTCATTCGGTAGAATGGAAGTCTTTTAGTTCTGGGAGTTTCAGAGGTTTTTTTAAAAAATGTAATTGCCCTTTAAGGTATAAATAAAATTTTTTTAAATTGAATTGAATATATTTGCAAGTTTTAGCAAGAACGTGGTACGCTGCATGCTGAGAAATTATTTCCGTATTGATCACTGTGTTCCGTTCTATAAGTGATGCATACAAAATTGCCACGGGGAAATATTAGCAACACGTATCATTTTTCTAGCGATGTGCTCATAAACTAAACAAGTTAGTATAGTTTATGAGTTCACATGCATGTATAGTTTATGAATTTATAATTATGTAGAAATGACTGATGTACTTACGCTCCATACAGAGGTCTGGCTTTTTTTATAACCGGTCTGCCGAAAGAAGCACCACCACGTGTATACTATATACTGTGGACGTGACACTAACACCCAGTACGCGATGACACACCCACACGCCCGTGCCCCAAACTGGACCCATCTGCAAGAGGCATGGATCCTCATGAGCCCCCGAGACTTCGGGGGCTCATGAGAATCTGTGCTTCTTTGCTGAAACCCACTTGCGTGCAGTCAAGTTTCCGTGGTGGGGACATCATGCGGCATTCATTTATAGAGTAACATGATACACTGTTCATCACTGACACGGCAGCTTATAGTCATTACTGGTGCGTGCATACACTGTGTGTTGGTCCGTGATTTTGGACTTTACGGCTTCCAGCCGTAAGATCTAAAATCACAGATCAGCAATCACAGTGTCATTATTTATGGAAGACGCTGGCCGCACTCTGTGATCACGGTAAACGTGGATATATATATATATATATATATATATATATATATATATATATATATATATATATATATATATATATATATATATATATATATATATATATATATAACAAAAATACATGGGACCTGATTCGTATGAACTTGAGCGGTATGAGAGCTAATTTGTATTTTGGTTATATCCGGCGATTGTTATAAAAGCAAAGTTATTTACAATTTCCCAAATTCAAATGTAAAACACCTGGCGGTTGTACCTTCTCCTAGTCTTGGCCCCGCCACTTGGAACAGCCTCAGTCCCCGCCCCTGTCCGTAACTATCAAACGCTCTCCTCCCTCAAATCACTTCTCAAAACCGGCCCAGCTCGACAACGCCCCCTTATGAGCCAGCCATGTACAATTCATCACCACTGTCACGTATGTGTGCGTGTCTTGTGCGGGTGTGTGTGTTAGCTTTTAGTGTTTTCATTGTATCAGCGCTTAGAGCTACTTTTAGTATAAGCGCATAAAGGCCCACTACCGCCGTAACTGTTCAGATACACTTCTATAACAGATGGTTACGAGACGTTACACACAGGTCTACCTATGGTTCATTTAGACACAGGGCAATCCAGTTCATCACACGTCGTCTTTATATCAAGTAATCAGACAATGACTCCACTCTGTTCTAGAAATACAACGCTATCAGTGCGAGAAACAGCTAAAAATAGATTGACACGCTAACGGCTGCACAGAATAAATAAGTCCGATTACGCGTATGCTTTTGCTGTGTGTCCCAACTGCTGTTAAAGTTCATTAGGTGTGTCGACAAGGCATAACAAACACAAACGGTGCTGAAATATGTCTTCAAATTTATGTGTAATGGTACTTTAACAAATCTCCATTATTATTATTATTATTATTATTATTATTATTATTATTATTATTACATGTAAAGAGTGTAGTGTGGATTATTAGAATTTTTGGTATAACTTACACGGAACGTTCCAATAACCTGTTTTCACAGTTTACTGGGTAATTATGTGGGACATGTTGTGGGTCTTTGTGCACCCAGCCGTGAAGGGCAAGAGCCCGTGAAAAGCTTGCCTACATCCTGGTTGTGAAATAAGAAAGTGAACACAATATTGTATAAATGACACCAACCACTCTTTTCAATTCTGTTCCTTTAAATGCAATCTGGCACTACCCATGAATTGTTGTGGCCGATCCATCCTGCAATTAGCACATAGTGGGTAGGTGACAGCGCACAAATGCAATCTGGCACTACCCTTGAATTGTTGTGGCCGATCCATCCTGCAATTAGCACATAGTGGGTAGGTGACAGCGCACAAATGCGGGATAAGCCCCGCGATATGCTAAGTGTTGAAACGCCGACTTTGTGAACTCAGCACCGTAGAGCCGAGCCTCCCCAGGAACACGGATACAAAGTGGCGCATGCAAGAGGCATGAATCCTCATGAGCCCCCGCAAGAGTTGTTGCTCATGAGGATCTATCTCTCTTGCAGTTGGATCGCGTTCATTTTGTTCATGACAGTGCCAGGAGTTAATCATTTTTTATTTGACTGTGCTGAGCACTGTAAGTTTTAACGCATTAATTTGTCCCAGAGCCCCACCACAGGTGATGGGCCGACCATGATAATTCAAGGGTAGTGCCAGATTAGCTTGGCGCCGTCAGGCGCCAAGCTAATCTGGCACTACCCTTGAATTATCATGGTCGAACCATCTCCTGGAACTGGTACATTGTTGTTAAGTGACAAATTTGGGAAATGTGGGGAAAGTTTAATCAGTGAAAAAGGTACTGTCTGCGTCCCCCCCCCCCTCCCCCCACTCTCTCTCACTGAACCCCCCTCCCTTTTCAACTTGTCCTCTCTCGGTGACTCAATTTTCTTTGTGTACTTGGCCAGGTGGGGCTCACGCCGACCCAGCCAACATTGAACAAGTACGAAATGAAAGGATAGCATTGACGTGCGTCCCTCCCCTGTATATTAAGCTGATTAATGCCAGTGTATGTTCCAGAACAACAATGGGACGATTCAGTGGAACGGGTCATGCGTGGCCGTTACAAGCCATCCAGAACGTGCCAGCTGTTTCTGTTGCATTTATATATATATTTATATATGTGCGTTTAGTATTAATGTCTGTTGTTATTTAAATATTTTGTGACGTGTGCTGAATTTCATGTGCTTAGTCAGCATGTGCACGGGATATATTCAACAGCTTTAGACTATGGTTTCCAGTCACGCGTTTGTTGGAACTCGTTTAGCCCCGACGAACTACAACAGGAGATGGATCGACCGTGGTAATTCAAGGGTAGTGCCAGATTAGTTTGGCGCCGTCAGGCGCCAAATCTGGCACTACCCTTGAATTATCATGGTCGATCCATCCTGCGTCTAGTGCATTGTTGGAGGTGACACCTGCAAAATTGTGGGGAATGCGGCCTTAGGCTTAAATGGGTTAATTTGACTCATTGGTGTATGTTCGCCAGGCGCAGTGTGCCCTTGTCAGTGGTGTGAGGAAAATGCAGTGTCATGTGTTACCTCGGAACAGAATGTGTTTGGTACTCATTTACGCTGTTGTCGTGTTAATTAAAGTCCCACTACCATTGTAACTGTTCAAAAATGCACTTCTGTAACAGATGGCTACGAAACGCTACACGCAGGTCTAGCTAGGGTTCATTTAGACACAGGACAATCCAGTTCAGCGCACGTCGTCTTTACATCAAGTAATCTGACAATGACTCCACTTCGTTCTAGAAACTCGCTATCAGTGCGAGAAACAGCTATAAATAGACTGGCACGCTGAACGGCAGCTCAGAATAAATAAGTGCGTTTTCCTGCGTGTCCAACTGAACTGCTGTTACAGTTCATTAGGTGTGTCAAGGCATAACAAACACAAGTGGTGCTGAAATGTGTCTTCAGATGTATGAAATGTGTCTTCAGATGTATGAAATGTGTCTTCAGATGTATGAAATGTGTCTTCAGATGTATGCGTAATGGAACTTTAACGCCTTCACTGCCTAGAGAATGCCGGCGAGAACTATGGGGAACCTATGCCTCTTACTGTAACTTTTTTTGTATCCGTGTTACTCGGCCGGCCGCCCGGGGGGGAGGGGGGGGGGGGTGGCGGCTCTTTGCCGTTGAATTAACAAATATTTCAGCGACACAGTGTGCGTCCATTGGCAAGGATGGGGTTAAGGTAGTGAGCATATAAAGGTTAGCAACATTCTGACGTCGCTATTTAGCCGTGAACTTCAAATGGCGATGAAACAGGTTGACAAAATTCGGGTACTACTCCCACAAATGGAAATTAAGTCGCACGTCAGCCGGTGCCGGGCTGTCTGTAGGCCTATTCCCAGTGCGCAGAGTCCATCGGGCCGACATCGGCCGCCGCCCGTGGGCCGCCCGCGCACGCCCATGCGCGGGCCAACGGCGGCCGCGGACGTCGGCGGCCTTTTGCGCACTGGGTTTTAACTGGCACGGCATGTTGGGTGTGTGTCGGAATAGAAGATCTATGTGTGTACGTGTGACTTGACTTGTTTGTGTAAGTAGGTATACATGTGTGTAAAACGAGAGGTGGTTAATACGTGTAGGGCTTGGGGTGCTTGCAACTGTGTGGGAAACCAGAGGTGTAAAAGCTGTAAGCCGATTGGAGGTGAGAGTATGTGCAAACCTGGAGTTGTAGACTAAATGGGTGTAAAACTAGAGGTGCCATGTCAGTGTAAATTAGGGGTGTAAACAGGTGTGTAAAAGTAGAGATTAACCCTTTTCATCCTGATACACCAATGCATGAAATTACTTTGACTGTGATAGTTCAAGGCGGCTCATGCCAGAATTGCTTGGCGCTCAGGCGCCAAGCTATTCTGGCACCACCCTTGAACTAAAGTGGTTGATCTTTCTCCTAATCTGTAATCTAGTCTTAGTCATAAGCAAATGGGAAAAAAATCAGCCTCAGGATGTAATGGGTTAAATATGTGTGTAAAACTAGAGATGGAAATGTGTGTGAGACTAAAGGTGTAATTAATGCGTGTAATTGTGAAACTAGAAGCGTAAACGTGTGTAAAATGTGTGTAAGGCTAGAGGTGTACGCGCTTCAGTTACCGCTTGGCTTTTTTAACCTCCCCGGTTCAGCTTGAGAGAAGTTGAATGAGAATGGAATTCGTAGGCGCAGATGATCAGACTGTGTGGGTGTGATTTACTCTGTACATGCATTCAAACCCCCAGTCTATTTAACACGTGGTCTTTGCCGCACGTAAGATCTTTCAGTGGGAGACGGATGATGATTCCACAATAGTTCAAGTGTAGTGCCAGATCAGCTTGACGCCAGCACCAGGAGATGGACTGTGGACCGTGATAAAGTGTAGCCGGTACTAGAATCAGCACGACGCTTTCCAAGTTTCAGTGTACCGCTAGACAGATCCATTTAACTCCAAGGTCGCACTAACCAAATTATGGAGGTGTCGCCTAACCCCTGTTGTTTCGGTTGCAGCAGACGGATCGACCATGATAATTCAAGGGTAGTGGCCAGATAAGCTTGGCGCCGTCAGGCGCCAATCTTATCTGGCACTACCCTTGAATTATCATGGTCGATCCACCTCCAGCGGCAGTGATTCGGGCCTGAATGTGTTAATCTTGGCACCTTGACTGATGCACACAGATATGCTTATCACAAAAAGCCAAGGAACGCAGCGCTGTTTTGTGAAGGCAACATTGCTGATAGCTGATTAAAACGGACATTTCTCGTGGCTAAACTATTCTATCGTACACACGCACCTTGCTATTTTGTTAGAAAGAAATGGTTTGCTGATTGTGCTCGAATGCAGCATGATGCCTCATCTTTTCTTATTTTTTGCCTAAATCTTCCGTCCTGTCCAGTGTTGTTCACAAGACTCGTTTTGAAGAATTTATGTTTTCTCTTATTCATACCTAGACTACTCGACAAGGTGACTGTAAAGTTTGGTTGAATGGAAGTGACGCATTTGGAAATTATTCTCATTCGATAACAACGTATAGGTGTCCCTTGACTTTTTGTGACTAGTTTAGTTCAAGGGTAGCGCCAGATTAGCTTGGCGCCCTGTTCTCATTCTGTCTCCCGCGGCAAAGTGCGTATTCGTCAGAAGACGCCTCGAAAATGTGGAAACTCGGTCCCAGGTGAAATATTGACAATACATAGCTGAGCTGTAAAGAGTTTCCTGTTATTGCCTTCCCGTTTCGCTGTATATATATTACTCACTCGGCTCTGGCCCGTGTAGTGTATGTAACCCAGTGTGTACCTGTTTTTCCTGGCCACACTTCAAAGACTGCGATTGATAAGCCATAGTGTGCCTGCCAGAATGTATGACTGATACGGTGACAAGCTTTTCACTCCCGAATTCAAATAAGAGATAATATAATTATGTAGACCATGCGGAAAGCTGACGAGTAGAGATAGATCAGGTGCGCTCCAGTGACCAGGCACTGCCTCAATCAGGGCTGAGCTGTGACGGTCGACCCGTCTCCCGCAGGATATGAGTTAGTTAGTTAGTTGGGTTTAACGCCGAGCCATCTCACGGTGGGCCGCAGGGCCACGGTACGAGATAAGCCTTTATGATTGAGTGCCGGGGCCGGGTGAGTGAGTGATCTTAGTCCTGCGCCAGCCACTAAGCAAGGTGCTCCGTTATAGCGGAGCACCTTGCTTAGTGGCTGGCGCATGACTGATGTCACTCATGCAACCGGCCCCCAGGTTTGACCGTTAAAACTAGGCAAAGGATTGTATCTCGAAGTTAGCACAGCGTGTAGTTCAGTGGACTGACTTTTATACTGTACTAATCAGCTAGACGTGTACACTCATGAGTTGTTTTTGTTCTCAAGTTCCGGGTTCAGTGCGGCCGTTTGAATGAGAACATTTGAGGAAGTACGGCAAAGTACGCCGGGATTAAATTTATGTGTACATCAGCCTGCAGTGTGATTTTAGACCTTACACCTCTAGGCCGTAGGGAGCAAAATAACAGACCACATCACAGTGTCAAACTGAAGTTTTAAAGTCAGAATGGCCTGACGGACGGTGCAATCGGCTTGGCGGCAGAAACTTGGCTGAGCCGCTCGTGGGGCCACACCACTCACTGGTGAAAGACTAGTGTGCAGGGGTCATGTGTGTTGGTTTGTGATTTCGGACCTTACGGCGCAGGGCTGTAAGGTCCTGAATCACAGACCAGCACACAAGCGCTTTCGGACCAGCAGACAGACTCAAAATTAGACAGGGCACTTCTCCTACCGGTATGATTACATGATCGAGTCTTTGGTTTTTCTGTCATTTTGGCGGTGGATTGAAGTGGTGTCAGCAAGAGGCATAGATCCTCATGAGCCCCCGCAATTGCGGGGGCTCATGAGGATCTATGCCTCTTGTTGGATCACGTCGGCAGTGAATGCGAGTTTGTTGTCTGACCGACGCTATCGCAGACATCCTTTATTGCGTCCTATTTTTTTCCTGCAAGAGAGATGTGTACACGTCGATCTGTGTCATGTAAAGGACACATGATATGTGTGGAAAGACGCGGTTTCACGTGAAACAGGACGCCGCAATCTGCGTATGAATTTTCACCGTGATAATACTACATGCGCCATGTGCTGAGGGTTGTTGTTTGTTTTTTTTTTCAGCGCTTTTTGTTGGCTCTCCGCAGATTTGCTGTCCTGGTGTTGATCTCTGTAGACTTTTCAGAGCCGGATTGTGACATTTTAGAAAAATCGTCAGGTATTATGACTCAGTGGGAGCTGTTTGCACAATCAGAGTCACTGTACAAGGAGCCGTTCGACACGAAAAATAGGCAATGCGTCTAGAAAGCGAGGACAAATGTAGACACTTTTCACTTGCTCGAATGCACCTTGCACTTTTTCAGCGGACTGGATCATTAAATGCGTCGACTTCGTGCTAATCTTTCGTATTGGAGATGCGGGTTTTGATTATTCGGCAATATTTACAACCAACACTGAAGTACAGGGTCCGGCCCCATGAAATATATGCGCAGCGTATGGCCGTGACATCAAACCATCGTTAATTATCAGTCCCGCACGAGTTTTCGACAGATAACACGAAGAACCGGACCAGACCCTGTAGTAGTAGACAACATGTGTGTATATCGTGCCTCATTGCCACGAGGACCCAGGGGCAGGCAAAATGGAGTTTGAAGACAGGGAGAGGATGCTGAAGAATCGGAAGGCAACGGACTGCGCCTACGCCAGGCTGTCCAGCCAGGACCCGGACGAAGTGGCTTTGGGGGCAACGCCTAACGGGGTGGAGCCAGCCGAGGAAGACGGTAAGTCTATCACCCCATTTAACCCTTATCATACTGAGGCTACACTGCCCTATGCAAGCTACATTATAGTACTTGCAGATAAGGATATACAGCAATGGTTTTAGTTCAGGGGTGGTGCCAGGATATCTTGGCGCCTAGAGGCGCCAAGCTATTCTGGCACTACCCTTGAACTATTTTAGTCAAACTTATTTCACACACTGGTGTATTCCGAATAAGGGTTAACCCCCATGGCCGCATTTCCTAAATTTGACTGGCGTCACCTAGTGACTCTGTACCAGTAGGCGGTGAGTCGACCATGATAATTCAAGGGTAGTGCCAGATTAGATTGGCGCCTGAAGGCGCCAAGCTAATCTGGCACTACCCTTGAATTATCATGGTCGATCCATCTCCTGCTGTAGTGCGTCAGGGCTGAATGGGTTGACATCAACCCCTTCACTGCCAGTGGGCGCAGATTGGGTGTTTGAAATCATGGTAAAGTCAAAGTCAGCGCCTTTCTAAGTAACATGGATACACACTGGTTTCAGCACTAGGCATAGACCCTCATGAGCCCACGCAACTGCGGGGGCACACGAGGACCCATACCTCTTGCAGTTGGTTGGTGTTGAATGTTTCAGTCACCACCTTTCAAAGCAACATGGATACAACATGGTTTCAGCAAGAGGCACAGATCCTCACGAGCCCCCCCCCCCCCCCCCCCCCCCCCCCGCAACTGCAGTTGTTGGTGGTGTCAGGATTTTGTCGGCAGTGATCGGCTTAAAATCCCTTTTACAGTACTACTGAAAAGAAAAGACGAACACTGCATTGATGATCAGTAACAAGTCCTACAACCGGTCTCAAGCGAGCACCTGGTGACCTTGACCCATTACAGCCTGAGGCAGATTGTTTTCCATTGCTTCTTGTCCTGTGAAGGCTACATTTCAGATGAGGAGACAGATCAACCATTTTAGTTCAAGGGTGGTGCCAGAATAGCTTGGCGCCTGAGGCGCCAAGCTATTCTGGCACCACCCTTGAACTATTATAGTCAGTAGTGTATCAGAATGAAAGAGTTCGATGAAGTGCTCTCTCAAGATAAGTCTTCGGGTGCAGACAGTGGCCCCTGTCATTAAAGACCATCATTTGGGTGGCTACAGTCACAAGCATGATGGTCTTCATGGACATGTGATCTCTCAGAATGATGGTCGCAAAAACAGGTTGACTCTAATGACGGGTGATGTCTGAGGATGATGGTCGCTTTAAACAGGTTCTGCCATATGTCGTCTTTTATAAGCCGACGAACCACGAGTAAATGCGTGCGATTTTTTTTTTTTCTCATACAAGATTTAACAAAATATTACACGCTAGTGTTTGCTTGCTAGTCTGTGAATGTTGGCCTTATGGCATATTACGTCAGGTCCGGTTTAACAACGAGGAGTGGAAAGATTGATACATGATCAGCTTCAAATCGGAACTACTTGGAATTGAAATAGGAAGAACATTTGCAGGTTTGCTCTGTGTCTTCTAAAAACCTTGTTTGTGAAAATAGACAAAACGCCAGCCACTCGACTGGCGTATCTTCTGCGTAACACCGACTACAGCTATTAATTTGAACGCAATTTATTATCTCGGGGATAGAGGGGATGGGGGGGGGGGGGGGAGGGGACTGACGCCGTTCTGTGACACTGGCAGTCTGCGATGCCCGCATGGTTGTATCCTTTGGCTGTCGATAGCGCGTTTTTGTCGTGATTCCGACAAGAATCACCACGACAAAAAGCGCTGCCGACAGACAAATCATGTTATGCCTACATTGTACATTGCACAAGCGGCGGCAACCGCGGCACTAAGGAAGACAAATAAAGGGGCAATGAAAATAATAAGTCCTGTCGCACTTGCCCCCAAAAGCGTCCCATACTTAACCTCGATAGCAGGAGAGACTCAGTAGTGCAGCCTGCCCCAGTCTCCTGTCAAATCGGGCTGATCCCTGGCCCCATCCCCCATATCTCATCCCTCCTTAATCTCGGGCCACTCCCCCTCCCCATCTGTAATATCAGTGTACCGTTCTGTGAGGACATGGCTGCAGTGTTTGCCGCAATTCTGAGAGCGCATTTCTGCAAACACTTCCCCATCCGTGGAAATTTAACCGAGCCTAGTCCTTTTTTCAACACGCACAGATCTTCATGGGCCCCTGCAGGTGCAGGGGCTCATGAGGATCTATGTGTCTTGCGAAGTTCCGATCTGTACTATTTTTGTTCATCTTCGCAAATTTGTGCCAAGGAAGAGAGTAGAGTCGAAAGCCTATGAATGATGAGAGGTGTCCTATTTGAGCTGGTAACACATTGCCAACACTAAGTGGTGAATTTCCTGAAGGCACCATTCGCTCTTATGGACAGACACCAAACGCCTCCTCTTTCATAGGAACAAAGATGTACATCAGCTCCTCGTTGCCAGCAAGTTGCTTGGATTCTCCTGAGCCTGTGCGACAGCAGGGGCTCATGAGAATCCACGTCTCTTCCAGATCACGTGGTGGACCGTATTAGCCCAGTCTCTTTCCTCGTGCGCTTTCTCCCGTTTTCTTGGAGACCGGAATATTGAAGGACTGTCCTTTAGACGTGTCGCCCACCGAACGATGGCTCAGTTAGTTGTCGCTTGTAGATACGGGCTTTATCGTGCGTTCAAATCTTTTACGTAGTTTTGGGCGTTGTCTGAAGGGGGGGCTTTTCGTTTTATTGATGTGAGATTTTGAATTCTGATACAAGATTTACATTTATAATCTTTGTCAGTCGTCTATATATCTAGGCGCAAAGCTTTTCTGCCCGTTAACCCTCTGGCTGTTGCTAGCGGTTTTTGTTGCGATGATTCCTGCCGTAATCATCTCGACAAAAGCCCCCACCGACAGCCAGAGGGTTAACTATCATGGTCCATCTACTCCCGCTATGTAAAATTAACCCTTTCGTGCGTGCTGACGCTGGTACTGTAAGTGGGTTTAATAGTGGAAGTGTTAACCCTTTGGCTGTTGGTAGCGGTTTTTTGTCGCGATGATTCCTACCGGAATCATGGCGACAAAAAACCGCTACCGACAGCCAAAGGGTTAATCAGATACAGGGAACGCGAATGCGATTTCAGAAGTCCGTGTTTAATCTTGTGAATTACATTGCTATGGTAATATTGTCCGTGAACAAACTCCGTGCCTGTGGTAACTGAACGGCGCTAAAATCGCAATGCGCGTAAGGTTGTCGGCCCGGTGGGCTTTTGTGGATTGGGATATTGCTGTATCCCTAGTCAAACACACCAACGTGCTTTTGATATTGGGCGAGCAGTCTGCAATAAAGTAATTTGTATTAACTGTAACCTTATTTTCTCCGTCAGCAGCATTTGATGGTCGAGATCTGAGGGCCGTTATTTCACTTTTTAGCCATTAGTTATTAAGGTTCAGCGTCAAACAGACAACAAAGGCCGTCTCATGGCGGTTTTGCAGCCATCTTTTCTGACAAGAACTTAGACGGCGACAACAGCCGAAACTTGTTGACTCCATGGGCGTTGGCCTTGGAGCCCTCAACCCTTTTAGCCCCAAGGTCCCATTTCTCAAATTTTGGCGGTGTTGCCAAATGACTATGTACAAGTTGCAGGAGATTGATTGCCCATGATAATTCAAGGGTAGTGTCAGATTAGCTTGGCACCTTCAGGCACCAAGCTAATATGGCACTACCCTTGAATTATTATGGACCCCCACCCGGGTCTGCCCTGGGAGACGTGGGTGGGATTAACTACTTTTTGGTTCCCAGGGTCACCCTGGTCAGCCCCACAGGGTGGGTTTTCCCCTCTGTTCTGGGGCATGTGTTTCTGTCTACTCTTTGTCCATTCACCTGTATTTTCCTTTTTTAAACTCTCCCTACTGTCTGCGCTGCCTGTAGCTCTTGATATTGGATGTGTGTTGCTAAATGGTCTTAGCTTTATTTAGAGTATTAAGACCGGCTGGCGACATACATTCAATATTCTGTTTAGTTTTTTTTTTTTTTTGCTTTTTTCACAAGCAGTGCAGGCACGTCCTGAGAAAGTCTTGTTGCTGTCGGGACGCTAAGCAATGTACAATTCAATTCAATTGAATTATTATGGTCAATCTCCTGCTGTAGGGATTTGGGGCTAAATGGGTTAACCTTCAATGATTCAAGCACTTCCGTCCGTGCTACGGAACGCAGACTGTGTCTTTGAAATCATCGTCAATTCAACGTCACAGATCTTGTCAGAGGAACATGGACCCTAATGTCCCATTTCTCCTATCCCCTGAGCGGTGTCAGCAAGAGGTATAGATCCTCATGAGCCCCGGCAATTGCGGGGGCTCATGAGGATCTATACCTCTTGCATTTGAGCGGTGTTCATTTTTTCCTCGGCAGTCAAGGAATTATGTTACGTCACTGTGCAATAATGGCAGTAAGCTCTATCACTTTATTATTCCGGCGCGTTTATGCTGGAACTGCTTTTTCACGGTAGCTGTTTGGCGAGTTGTCTGAGCAATGTGGCCAGCGCTGTCCGAAGAAGGGCCCGAAGTCTAAGGATTCCCCGGACACGAAGGCCGGCGGTCAGAATTGCTAGCGGGAACGCCGGGAAATGTAGAGATCGGTTTACCACAGTGTAACGCTAGTTTGAGCTACCTGGAAAGGTGTGTCCACTCCTTTTCACTTTCATCTATATTTTTAATTCGCCTGATAGTAAAATACAATATTCTATCTTGATTTATGTTATGAAAAACCGCCATAGATATATTTTTTTAATACGTCATTCTTCAGTACGTCAGATCGTAAGCGAGGGGCCGCGCTTCCGGTCCATGCTGGACATACCATTAAGCCGGCAACCCTAGATCGCTTTGGCGTGCAGTCATCTCGGCCGGACCCTCGGCATCCAAGGGCAATCGCCCATCGAAGCGTCCCTGACCGTCTCCGCATGAAGGACATAGCCTGTTATGCGTTTAACGAGAGGAATAAATCCTCGTGAGTCACTGCGTAGCAGTGGCGCATGCGGATCTATTCCTCTTGCAGACGTACAGGTTGTGGGTCGTTGCTCGAGTTCTGTACGATTGTGAACCTCGTTGACTACCTTCGTCAGAAGAACATAGAGTGCGGTGTGTGCAAGCAAGAGGCACAGACCCTCGTGAGCCCCTGCTGATGGAGGGTCATGCGAGGCTCTCTGCCTCTTGCAGGCGGACGGACCTGGGCTGGCTGCTCGGGTTCCACAAGACTCATTTTATGCAAATACAAACATGAGATCCCGACACTTTCAGCCTTTCGGCCAGGCCGGGCGGTTAACCTGAGACTGGGGGGGCTGTCGTTTCGAGACCATCGCGAGGGTTGGATCGACCGCAAGAGACTCTTTTTCTTCTCGATCAGACCAGCGTTCACGTCGACGATTAAAAGTTCGGACAGTGAATCCAGATCTGTGCCATTTTAGGGTGGATCGGTTTGCGGACTTTTAAAAACGTGGACAGAGAAGTGTGTGTTTTTTCTTTACAAACCTGTGTAAATTAAGCTTTTTCCCCTCTCTTACTTTTTTCCCACCTCTTACTATGGCGATACGAGTTGATTTCTCAATACTTACATGCACAGATCGGATACAGGTTTAACCACTACACTGTCAGTGGACGCAGATGGTGATTTTTAGTTTAGCGGCAGTTCTTCTGTTCTTCTTCAGCGTTACCGAGTTTCTGCCTCAGATGTCAAGATTAATATCCATCTGAGGCATAATTCATGAGGGTTGCGTATGTGCTCGTTTCCCTGACGTGTTCCCACACTATACCAGATGGAATAGTCAGCGACACTCCTTCGTTGGTCATTGGTCTGCCCATGGTTGGTTTTCTGTCGGGGTTTGCTTCCCTAGCCTTTGCCTCTCCCGAGGCGCCCACAAGGCACAGTGGGGCTATTTACCCATAGTTGGGAGTCTGGTTCACGGCACCAAGGCATTTCGACACACCGGTGGGCCTGCATGCCGCGTGTCTGGGGGCCAAACCTCCTCCGAGTCCCCTGTAGTCCGTAAGGTGCTCAGTTACCGTGTGTCGCCGCGCGGAGGAGGCACTACATGAGGCTTGTTGGAGAGGCTATGTACTGGCAGAGAGAGACTGACGCATTCTGCCCTCCTTTTCGCAATACTGCTAGCCAGCGGTGGAAGATGAGAGCAAGAAGTGACAAGCACTACCACTGCGCTACGGCACAATAGACGCATGACAACACTACTGAACCATTTTTGACACACAGCGTCAGTTCAACTTCAAAGATCCACAGCGCCGTTAAAAGAACATGAATTCGTCAAAACGGCCCGGTTTCAGCAAGAGGTATAGATCGTCACGAGCCCCCGCAACAGCGGGGGCTCGTGACGATCTATACCTTGTGCACTTGGGTGGTTGCATTTTTGTTGGCAGTGGAGGGATTGAGTGAGCTGAATCGCCTTTGAATCGCAGGATGGGGCGATCAAATTTAGTTGCACAGCTGTCGCTTGGCCGCACCGCCGCAATCGCACGGTGTGTCGAAATGCCTTGGTGCCGCTACATGGCTACGTGGCAACACCGCCTAAGAAGTCAGCACTGGTCAGAGACCCTTTAGAAAAGTTTCCTTCGTGCTAGGCAGCGCGATAGTCGCCCATATATCTGAGGTGCATAGGAAACCTCTGTGGCCTGACTTCTCTTCCGTCGATGCCCAGATTTCTTGGATTTCCTGCGAGTCGGTCGCGATTTAAACTCCGATGACCTGCTCCGTTGAAGATCAGATTACGAGGTAGACAGGACTGGCACGTTCCTGCAAGAGGCGTGGAGGCAGGGGCTCTTGAGAATCCGCGCCTCTTGCAGGTGGGTCGGTTTTTGTGGTGCATTTGTTGCGCCGGCACACAGACGGCGACGGGTTTGGCCGTGTGAGTGCAGCTGTCATAGAATGCATTGATTGCCGCCCGAGATTTTGATTCATGTTGCATTCATGCATTTTGCAAATTGTATGTGTGTGTGTGATATGCAGTTATCGTTATGTGGTGCGTGTCTGTCTGTCTGTCTGCCTGTCTGTCTGTCTGTCTTTTTGTCTGTGTGAGTACTTGCGTTCTTGTATGTGTGTTTTTGGTTAGTCAGGAGGAAGTAAAACGTTTAGATAATCTTGACGTTTATGCTTACAGTTTTGCGTTCAATGTACCAGATGTAGTCTTAACAGTGTGCAATGTATATGTATGTGTTTCAGTATTATGTAGTTGTATTTCATGTACCGTCTGTAATGCATACTAGCCAGACGTGGGTCGGGATTGTGCTTCGTCTGACGCGGGCGTTGGCGAAGGCCCCGGACATACATCACGATACCACGTTTGTCCGGGCCTTTAATCCAATGTTTGAGCCGTAGCGGGGTCTGACCTACCTCTGATTTACGTACTTCCGTGTGTGTGCGCCTGTGTGTGTGTGTGTGTATGTGTGTGTGCAAGCGCGTCTGCGTGCCGGCATGCGCGCGCGCGCGTTTGTGTGTGTGTGTGTGTGTTTGCGCGCGTGTGTGTGCGTGTGTGTTTTCATGTAGTTTGTAGCAAGGACAAGGATGAAAAAAGGTCTGCGCACCTATTCTTTTAACCTTGGAAAATAGTTTTATTTCATTTCTCTCTCACACACACACAGACAGTGGGGAGCTGAGGTGGTAGAGCGTTTGGCTGGCCTCCGGAAGGTCGCGGGTTCGAAACCATCTGGGGTCAAAATTTGCTCACTCTTTTCGGAACCCCGTCTTTGAAACTCACCTTCGTGATGGACGAAAGAAGCCGTTTGGAAGAGAGGCACTGCAACGCCTAAAATTTTATCTTAATAATCGTTCATCACCATCATCACCACCACCTCTCATGTAAACCCACCTACGCGCACGCTCGAACGCATACACACTTGCGTACGCACATTCACACACACAGTCATGGGCAGCACACACGCACGCACACACACACACACACACACACACACACACACACACACACACACACACACACACACACACACACACACACACACACACACACACACACACACAAAATGCAACTGTATTTTGGCAAGTCCAAAAAGTGCATCCCAAGTCGGCAATCACCGGGCGCACTCCGGCTTCACAGAAACGGAACCCTCCACTGGGATTTCAGAAATTCAAATCTTAATCAAGAATTGCTTTACTGCAGACAGCCAATCAAACTGTAATCCCCAATAGCAAAACGCCTTCGGGCCCACGACTGGCCGCAGTGCCGTGCGCGGGCCCACTGCGGCCAGTCGTGGGTCCGAAGACGTGTTGCTGGTGGGCAACTTTTCCAAAGTAATCAATAGATTATGCAGATATAGCGGCAACAGTAAAAAATAAAAATAAAAAACCCATATAACCAATTTTTGCATTGTCAACTATGTGTTAGAATGTGTGGATATGTGCAACCGCCGAGGGACATAGAAACAAAATTCCACCATTTCCAACTCTTTGATGGGGCGAAATTTGGCTCAGCCTCGTCGTAGCGCGAGGCAAAGTTGTAATTTGGGCAGCAAGAAAAGACGCAAAACAAACAAACAACAAAAAAAGTTTCAGCAATTTTGGGCTCTGGCCGTCACGGATTGAAGCCGCGTGAAGGTTTCTCGGCATGAGGATCACAGCCTGCAGGCGTAGATTTTTCTAACACCCCCCTCCCCCCCCCCCTCCTCCTCGCAGCCTGGCGGAGGGGATAATGGGGGTCTGTGTCGCATGCAAATGGACGCAACTTGCTTGGGAATCCTGCCCCTCCAGCGTCTATGAAAAGGATGGAACTTTCTTGTCTCCGCTAGCTCGCCCAAATCCACTCTGTCCGCAAGAGGCATAGATTCACATGAGCCCCTGCACCGCAGAGGCTCGTGTTAATCTATGCCTCTTGCTGACTTCAGCTGGGCCTGAAATTGAGGGAGTTATTTTATTTCGGTTTGATCGCAACGTCTACTTCTGTCGTCGCCTTGTGCGGAATCAGGGGGGGAAACAGCTATCAAAATAAATTCAGGGCTGAAGCGCAAATCAATAAGTTGGGGAGTGTTTGCTATGCGGCTGCTGGAGGCGGGGGGGGGGGGGGGGGGGGGGAGGGGGGATGTGATTGAGCGGAGACGTTTTGGCGTAGGTTTATTGGTCAGTGGTGTGTTTGGTGTATGATCACCCACCATGGGCCAATGGCATGAGTGAGGGTAGTCCTGCGCTAGCCACTAAGAAAGGTGGTCAGGGGAAAATGCGTGAGCTACGTCCTGCGCAAAGATGGCACCTCTCTGCTACGTCCTGCGCCAGCCACTAAGCAAGGTGCTCCGCTGTCTCGGAGCACCTTGCTTAGTGGCTGGCGCAGGACGTAGCTCACACGTGCAACTGGCCCAGCACACTAGGCGTAAGGTTCGGCACCACAGGCCATTGCATATTTATAATTAATTATATATGGAGTGACGGGGCAGAATGTGACACGTAGCTTAGGAAAACAGAAAATAGAGGTTGAAGACCCTTTAAACATGGAAACGTAGTTTCTGTTCTACGTTTGTTTCCATGTCACCCGAAGAAGGATCTTTGATCCGAAACGTCGTGTTCCGTGTATCTAACTTAAAGGGTTTCCAACCTCTATTTTCTGTTTTCCTTTCACATGAAACCCTCGCGGCAACAGTTTGACTACATTTTGACACATAGGTCAGCTGTGCGCACTTCTTCGCAGATCTGTCGTCCACAGAGGCTCCGGGCTGCACGGTCATTCCAACGTAGCAGTTTCTTCACTGACGTTTCAACTGCATGATTCTTGTATGTCTTCGCTGTCGCGCTTGATTTGTTTTCGAATTCTCTGCGATTGAGCACCGTGAAGTATGTCTTTAACACAATGCGAAATGGACTGGTAGATTGGGGATGGTGGGTGAGGGTTGGGTTGGGGGGGGGGGGTATGTTTCGGGGCAGGAATGGGGGGATATTGGGGAGGGGGGGGGGGTTATAAGAGTGAGTATTTTCACATAGTGAAAAAGTCTGGTCAGGATCTCATTAAAACGTTCTGTCCGGCATTTCATATATCCCACTTTTTGTTACAGCCTCCATTTTTCTCATATCCAACTTTGTTATATTCGACTGTTCTCATATCTTCTTTGTTTCTGTCTGACTTGCGTCATATCCGGCTTTGTTGTATCCGGCGTTTCTTATATCCGACTTTTCTCACATCCGACTTTTCTCACATCCGACTTTAATCACATCCGACTTTAATCACATCCAACTTTTCTCACATCCGACTTTAATCACATCCGACTTTAATCACATCCGACTTTTCTCACATCCGACTTTAATCACATCCGACTTTTCTCACATCCGACTTTAATCACATCCGACTTTTCTCACATCCGACTTTAATCACATCCGACTTTTCTCACATCCGACTTTTCTCACATCCGACTTTAATCACATCCGACTTTACTCACATCCGACTTTACTCACATCCGACTTTTCTCACATCCGACTTTAATCACATCCGACTTTAATCACATCCGACTTTTCTCACATCCGACTTTAATCACATCCGACTTTAATCACATCCGACTTTAATCACATCCGACTTTTCTCACATCCGACTTTTCTCACATCCGACTTTTCTCACATCCGACTTTAATCACATCCGACTTTTCTCACATCCGACTTTAATCACATCCGACTTTTCTCACATCCGACTTTTCTCACATCCGACTTTAATCACATCCGACTTTTCTCACATCCGACTTTTCTCACATCCGACTTTAATCACATCCGACTTTAATCACATCCGACTTTAATCACATCCGACTTTTCTCACATCAGACTTTTCTCACATCCGACTTTAATCACACCCGACTTTAATCACATCCGACTTTTCTCACATCCGACTTTTCTCACATCCGACTTTAATCACATCCGACTTTTCTCACATCCGACTTTAATCACATTCGACTTTTCTCACATCCGACTTTTCTCACATCCGACTTTTCTCACATCCGACTTTAATCATATCCGACTTTTCTCACATCCGACTTTAATCACATCCGACTTTAATCACATCCGACTTTTCTCACATACGACTTTTCTCACATCCGACTTTTCTCACATCCGACTTTTCTCACATCCGACTTTTCTCACATCCGACTTTAATCACATCCGACTTTAATCACATCCGACTTTAATCACATCCGACTTTTCTCACATCCGACTTTAATCACATCCGACTTTAATCACATCCGACTTTTCTCACATCCGACTTTAATCACATCCGACTTTTCTCACATCCGACTTTTCTCACATCCGACTTTAATCACATCCGACTTTAATCACATCAGACTTTAATCACATCCGACTTTAATCACATCCGACTTTAATCACATCCGACTTTAATCACATCCGACTTTAATAACATCCGACTTTTCTCACATCCGATTTTTCTCACATCCGACTTTAATCACATCCGACTTTTCTCACATCCGACTTTTCTCACATCCGACTTTTCTCACATCCGACTTTAATCACATCCGACTTTAATCACATCCGACTTTTCTCACATCCGACTTTAATCACATCCGACTTTAATCACATCCGACTTTTCTCACATCCGACTTTAATCACATCCGACTTTTCTCACATCTGACTTTTCTCACATCCGACTTTTCTCACATCCGACTTTTCTCACATCCGACTTTAATCACATCCGACTTTAATCACATCCGACTTTAATCACATCCGACTTTTCTCACATCCGACTTTAATCACATCCGACTTTTCTCACATCCGACTTTTCTCACATCCGACTTTTCTCACATCCGACTTTAATCACATCCGACTTTTCTCACATCCGACTTTTCTCACATCCGACTTTTCTCACATCCGACTTTAATCACAACCGACTTTAATCACATCCGACTTTAATCACATCCGACTTTTCTCACATCCGACTTTTCTCACATCCGACTTTTCTCACATCCGACTTTTCTCACATCCGACTTTAATCACATCCGACTTTTCTCACATCCGACTTTAATCACATCCGACTTTAATCACATCCGACTTTTCTCACATACGACTTTTCTCACATCCGACTTTTCTCACATCCGACTTTTCTCACATCCGACTTTAATCACATCCGACTTTAATCACATCCGACTTTAATCACATCCGACTTTTCTCACATCCGACTTTAATCACATCCGACTTTAATCACATCCGACTTTTCTCACATCCGACTTTAATCACATCCGACTTTTCTCACATCCGACTTTTCTCACATCCGACTTTAATCACATCCGACTTTAATCACATCCGACTTTAATCACATCCGACTTTAATCACATCCGACTTTAATCACATCCGACTTTTCTCACATCCGACTTTTCTCACATCCGACTTTAATCACATCCGACTTTTTTCACATCCGACTTTTCTCACATCCGACTTTTCTCACATCCGACTTTAATCACATCCGACTTTAATCACATCCGACTTTTCTCACATCCGACTTTTCTCACATCCGACTTTTCTCACATCCGACTTTTCTCACATTCGACTTTTCTCACATCCGACTTTTCTCACATCCGACTTTAATCACATCCGACTTTTCTCACATCCGACTTTAATCACATCCGACTTTAATCACATCCGACTTTTCTCACATCCGACTTTTCTCACATCCGACTTTTCTCACATCCGACTTTAATCACATCCGACTTTAATCACATCCGACTTTAATCACATCCGACTTTAATCACATCCGACTTTTCTCACATCCGACTTTTCTCACATCCGACTTTTCTCACATTCGACCTTGTCGTAAGCGACGGCGGCTAAATATGCCATCGATTTGCTCGAAGCTTATTGATATCTCCTTAATTTTCTTTCCATCCTGCGTTGAGCATTCATTTAACTACACGTCTTTCAGCGTCGCACATCTGCACCCATGAACGTCAGTCTGACTCGAACCAGAGTAAGTTTGCCGTTGCCGTCGATCCTACTCCAGCTATCGGTCTTTGCGGCGGTGGTCTGCGGTTTTGGACCCAACGGCCGACAGGCATGATAATTCAAGGGCAGTGCCAGATTAGCTTGGCGCCGACAGGCCGTTGGGTCCAAAATCACAGACCGACACAGGATTAAGATAATAATCTGCATATTAACCCACATCATACTCAGGCTAAAAGCTTCAAATGTGTACATTGCCATTTGCAGGCTACATCATAGTACTTACATATAAGGATACAGACCAGTGGCTTTAGTTCAAGGGTGGTGCCTGAATAGCTTGGCGCCTAGAGGCGCCAAGCTATTCTGGCACTACCCTTGAACTATTTAAGTCAAACCTATAATTTCGACCACTGGTGTATTTTGAATGATAAGGATTAATGGACTCGTGCCTGATTTATTACTTCGATTTTGCGTTGTTTTTTTGTTGGTTGTTGTTTTGTTTTTGTTTTTGTTTTTTTGTTTGCGGCGAAACAGTTTGACCCCCTTCAATGCCAGAGGACGCGGAGCGTGTGTCTGAAATCTTTATTCGTTCAACGGCAAAGATCCCCAGATCCTTGAGGTGTGGCACCCCACCCGGGTCTGCCCTGGGGGACTTGGGTGGGGTTAGGTATTTTTTGGTTCCCAGGGTCACCCTGGTCAGCCCCACAGGGTGGGTTTTTCTCTCTATTCTGGGGCATGTGTTTCTGTCTACCCTTTGTCCATTCACCTGTATTTGCCTTTTTAAAACTCTCCCTACTGTCTGCACTGCCTGTAGCTCTTGATATTGGATGTGTGTTGCTAAATGGTCTTAGCTTTATGTAGGCCCCATGTGTTAGGTTTATTTAATGTATTTGACCGGCTGGCGACATACATTCAATGTTCTGTTTGTTTTTTTCGCAAGCAGTGCAGGCACGTCCTGAGAAAGCCTTGTTGCTGTCGGGACATTAAGCAATGTACAATCAATCAATCCTTGGGGTCTGGCGAGCTCTGCACTGAAATTTGACACAACGGCTGCGCCACCGCGTGCGCACAGCCACCGCACTCGCTCAATACAACACGAAACGGAAGTGCATCCGCCCGAAAGGAACATGGGGTCAGCAAGAGACAACAGATCATGAGCAAAAGTTGACACAATCCATCCGCAAGAGACATAGATCCTCATGAGCCCCCCCCCCACCCCCCGCCGCAGCTGCGGGGGGCTCATGAGGATCTATGTCTCTCGCAGTTGGACCGCGTTCACCTTTTTGGGTCACAAAACTTTGTTCTCGGCAGTAATGTTGGTAGGTGAGTGCGCAGGTCTGTGATTTTGGATCTGACGTCAAGAGGCCGTTGGATCTAAAATTTGCAGCCCTTGCACGCAGGTCGGTCTGGCCACGGGTGGTATAGATTTATGCGCTCGATGTTGCACTGAAGTGGATCTGTTTACTGCGCGTCTGCACCTCTGAATCCGGACCGTCATCAATCTTCCTGAAACTGCCGAGTTCCCACGCAAGATAAAATAAATTTATGTCCGCCTTTGCCTTTGCAAATAGCGCTGTCTTTGGTCGATCCATCTCCTTCTGGCGGTGCTTGCAGTACAAGTCAGGATTAACCTCTGCATTACCAGCGGACTCGGATTGTGTGTGTGTGTGTTTTTTTTAAACAGAAGTAAATTTCAAAGTCAAAAGTCCTCAGTCTGAGGGACGTTGGGTACAAAGTGGTTTCAGCAAGAGGCATAGATCCTCATGAGCCCCCGCAGTTGCGGGGGCTCATGAGGATCTATGTCTCTTGCAGGTGGATCATGTTCACTTTTTCTTGGCATCAGCTGGGTTAAGATATTGATCTGCATAAAATAAAACCGTCAAACCGTAAAACCGATGTGTTGGTTTTGATTGTGCACGCATAAACTTTCGCTTCACCATAACATAATGGTGCGTTTCCGTACAAATAGCGACGCAAAAGCGATGGCAATAGCGGCTAAAATCGAGAACCAAACAACAATAGATTAATGAGTGTCTCCATATGCTTTCAGCGACCTGACTTCACCCATGGTCGTCAGTATTTCATCGGTATTATACAAGATACCAAATTCCTTTATTTTGTCAACTCATTCTACCCCAACACCGAAATCCCCAAATGTTGCCGCTGTCCTCGAACACTGCACTCTAGTGCAGGACACAGATCGACCATAATAGTTCAAGGGTGATGCCAGAATAGCTTGGCGCCCATAGGCGCCAAGCTATTCTGGCATCACCCTTGAACTATCATGGTCGATCCAGATCTTGCTGTGGTGTGTCTGGGGTAGAATGAGTTAAGTAAAAAGCAGATGTAAACCTTAAACGTTTAAACCTGTTCAGTGCTACCTGACGCCGACTGTTTCTGCCATCAGTCTGTTCAGTGCTACCTGACGCCGACTGTTTCTGCCATCAGTCTGTTCAGTGCTACCTGACGCCGACTGTTTCTGCCATCTTTGTTCATTCAACTCCAAACATCACTGGCTGTCCCAGGAACGTGGATTCAAAGTGGCGTTTGCAAGAGGCATAGATCCTCATGAGCCCCCGCGACTGCGGGGGCTCATGAGGATCTGTGCTTCTTGCAGCTGGGTGGGTGTTGAGGGTGTTTCTCAGCACTGCACGGGTTAACCGCCACGCCGATCATGTTAAAAGACAGGGTGCCGACTGGAGTCCCGTACAAAATGTCCATCCCACTGGAGTTGGCTCACAATCCTTTTTTGATGGACATTTCTCTCTCCCCCCCCCCCCCCCCCCCCCAAAAAAAAAAAAAAAAAAAAAAAGTAAATCGTTTTCTGCTGCAAAAGTAGATACGCTATAACCGTCGATCCATCCACCCCGCACGCACGCGCAAGTCCGCGCTGAAAGTGAGCCAGATTATGGATCTGTACACGGGTGATCGATTTTGCATTGAACTGTTACAGCGGCTGGGCCCGCCTCTCTGCCAGTTGATTCATGATCATTGATATTTTCACAAATAACTACCGCGCATCCGGGGGTGGGGGGTGGGGGGGGTGGGGGGGTGGTGAAACGCGCATGTAAACCGTGTTCCTCGTCGAAAGCAAATATGCACAGACCGTGTGGGCAGTTTGCTCAGTGCCATAGCCCAGCAAGGAGCAACCTTCGGGCCCACGTTATTAGCCGCTGGCCAGCTTTCGGCTGATGTCCGGCCGATGGCCTTTTGCTTGCTGGCATAGCCATTTCGCAGCCAGAGCACACACAAAAGAAAATGGTTGGCATTTCAAATGTATAGCTTTGTATGGGCACGTCGCAGGAGATAGGTTCGCCAAGCTAGCTCACGGGCGGTGCCTGATTAGCTTGGCGCCTTCTAGGCGCCAAGCTAATCAGGCACTACCCTTGAGCCGAAACCGTCGATCTGTCTTTCGAAGTTTGCGTTAACCTCTCGCTGCCAGTGAACGTGGTTGGTGTTTCTGAATTCATCGTGAGCTCGGCGCCAGAGTCCAATGAACATAGATCTACACTGGTGTCGGCAAGAGGTATAGATCCTCATGATCCTCCGCTGTCGCGGGGGCTCATCAGGATCTATACCTCTTGCAGTCGGGTAGCGTTCAGTATTCCTCTTCAGTGAAACGGTTAAAGGCTGTAGTTTGTTTGTGCTGAATGGGTTAATAAGTTACCCCCAAGACGCTGGCACTGGAAGAGAATGCGACGAGAAAACTGCGACCGGTAATGAAAGTTTTACATCATCTTCCCCGTCGCGCGTGCGTCATTGGGGAAGGTCATGCACGTGCGACACCGTCCCTTTGCCGCCATCCTGGATTGTGGCCGGCTGATGGAGTGTTGTGATGGAGAGTTTACGACTGTGGGTCTCCATAACCTGGGTTTTCTGCAGCTATCGAAGCGTATGTAACAATGTCGGATGCATCCGAGTGAGAATGTAGTTTAGAAAGAAAGTCACAGGAAGTAGTAGATGTTTTATGACGTCGTCATAATTTATGTGCGCTTTTCTCACGAGTGGTTGCGCTTCATTGAAAATAGACGTATGGAAATCAGAAATAGGTTAAAATTGCATGTTTCGGCAAAAACAGTGGATTAAAAAGGCTGGACAAACGCACGATATCGCGTGTTTGTCCAGGCTTTTTAATCCACTGTTTTGCGTCAAAATATACTCAGTTCTTGACCTACTTCTGATTTTGGAGAAGAACATACACCATTGTATTAAGCCAGGGAAGACATTAGAAGTAGTTGAGTCTATTTTGACGTCATATTTTTTTACGCGTGCCTCAGCGGTTGCATTCTAGTGAAGATGGAGCTGAGTGGACGAGATTGTTTTGACGTAATCTACCCCATCGCTTGCGTCACTAGTGGTTGCCTTTGCCCTGTGCTTACGTCACTAGGCCTTGTATTGCCTGTGTCGCAGAACATTGACAGCATTTTACATAGAAATTGGACGAAATGACCTGGCGTTCGTTCATGTTAACGTAGAAGGGATTCCTTCTCGCCGTATAACAATGCATAAACCTCCCACGCTATGGCGTCATTACTTGCGTCGTGAAGGGGCCGTTTCCGGCCTCACTGGCGACGCGTTTGCATGTTGTGAATTTTACCGAATGCCATTTTCAGCCTGTTTATTGTGGCGGCTGCGCATTAAACGAGTGCTGGCCTGTGATTTTGCATCTTACGGCGTACAGCCGTAATGTCTAAACTCGCAGACCAGCAAATCGGCGTGCGTCCTTGATTCCTGAAGCTTTGGCCGTGATGACTGCAGTTGCAGCGTGAAGCCCCGTTGAGCTTCTCCGTCTGTTGACAGTTATCGACGCGCCAGCCAAGATGCACAGATTCCCATCAGCCCCTGCGGCCGAAGAATCTTTGCATCTTGGAGATGCAATATTACTTGGACAGTAATTTCTTTCAAAAGTCAGCTTAAAACACATCGGGGCGGTCCGTGGCGCAGTGGTTAAGGCGCCTGCCACCAATGCTAAAGGTGCGCGGTTCGACTACGGGTTCCGGCGTCGGATTTTTCTCCTCTAGTAAGTGTCACCGTTAATTCGGGCGGACCGTCGGGGGTTCTTTCTCCGGGTACTCCGGCTCTTCCTCCCCCTCCACTTTGGTATCAGTTTCAGCCCACTTAATCAAATTTCAAATACAAACGATTTTGAATTTCCAAAAACTACAGTAGCTCGCTTGAGCTTGGCCTTAGCACCACGTGAATGTTCTGTTTTTATGTACAGTGTGTGAGTGAATGCGCGTGATTCACGTGAGCGTGCTTGTTGGGTTCAGTTCGCGGCGGCGCTTTGAGCCGATTTTCAATTGGGATAAAGCGCCTATTTAATGCGCTTATTATTATTATTATTATTATTATTATTATTATTATTATTATCTTTTCCAGTCGCACTACTCTTGTCTTACCAAATTCCAGTCTCTTTTATGTTTCACAATAACATCATGATGACCCTGTGCCAGTCCTTGCTGCGATGGTTGTTTGTGCTTTGGGTGTGTTTATGTGCTGTTAATTTTAGAATTTGTATTGTAATATTTGTATTTTGTGTTGTTGCTGTCTATTGATTTGTGTTTAGGTTTAAACTTTGATTTGCATTGTACAGCGCTTAAAACCTGCACTGCAGGGAGTTTGCGCTTTATAAATATAATAATTATTATTATTATGAAAGTTGTCGAGGGACTGATAATAACTTTTGGCCGCATGAGCTCATGAGAATGTGTGCATCTTAACTCATTCTACCCCAACACCGAAATCCCCAAATGTTGCCATTGTCCTCTGAAGACAGCATTGCCTTGCAGGACACAGATCGACCACGATAGTTCAAGGGTGGTGCCAGAATAGCTTGGCGCCCATAGGCGCCAAGCTATTCTGGCATCACCATTGAACTATCATGGTCGATCCATTTCTTACTGTGGTGTGTCTGGGGTAGAAAGAGTTAAATATGGAAGTATGTTGTCGAAGGACTGATGATAATTTCTGGCCGCATGAATCGATGAGAGTCTATGCACCTTGGATACAGAAGCATTCGGGCATGGGGCTGATGACAGTTTTGGGCAGCATGAATTCAAGGACATGTATGCAGTCTTAAATATGGAAGTATTTACTCGAGAGACTGACGATAATTTAAATATGGAAGTATTTACTCAAGAGACTGACGATAATTTTTTGGGACTGCGTGAATTCGGCTATGCGTCTTGGACACGGAAAGCATTTGGTGGAAGGACTGGTCTGCACGAACTCGTGAGAACCTAGGCGGCTTGCAGACAACCGGGAGTTGGTGATGGTACTGACACTAGGAGGGTGGTGTCTGCGAGGGCGGCCATTATTCCCTCCACCCAACGTCCTCATTTTGCTTGAATGACTCTGGTCCCGCTTCTGGTCGATAGCGAGGGTTGGACCGTGAGACACAGGTCGTGCATGTGGGCAAGTCTCGTGCATGTGGGCATGCGTGCATTTTTTTTAAAAATCCCCAGCAGCAAAAAGTCTTCGGGCCAACGACGGCCACAGTGAGCCCGACGACATTTTCTTACTGGGTGTGGGGATGGGAGTGTTGGTGTATGTCTGTGGTCAGGAAGGCATGCCCCGCTTACTGGGTGTGGGGATGGGAGTGTTGGTGTATGTCTGTGGTCAGGAAGGCATGCCCCGCTTACTGGGTGTGGGGATGGGAGTGTTGGTGTATGTCTGTGGTCAGGAAGGCATGCCCCGCTTACTGGGTGTGGGGATGGGAGTGTTGGTGTATGTCTGTGGTCAGGAAGGCATGCCCCGCTTACTGGGTGTGGGGATGGGAGTGTTGGTGTATGTCTGTGGTCAGGAAGGCATGCCCCGCTTACTGGGTGTGGGGATGGGAGTGTTGGTGTATGTCTGTGGTCAGGAAGGCATGCCCCGCTTACTGGGTGGGGATGGGAGTGTTGGTGTATGTCTGTGGTCAGGAAGGCATGCCCCGCTTACTGGGTGTGGGGATGGGAGTGTTGGTGTATGTCTGTGGTCAGGAAAGCATGCCCCGCTTACTGCGTGTGGGGATGGGAGTGTTGGTGTATGTCTGTGGTCAGGAAGGCATGCCCCGCTTACTGGGTGTGGGGATGGGAGTGTTGGTGTATGTCTGTGGTCAGGAAGGCATGCCCCGCTTACTGGGTGTGAGGATGGGAGTGTTGGTGTATGTCTGTGGTCAGGAAGGCATGCCCCGCTTACTGGGTGTGGGGATGGGAGTGTTGGTGTATGTCTGTGGTCAGGAAGGCATGCCCCGCTTACTGGGTGTGGGGATGGGAGTGTTGGTGTATGTCTGTGGTCAGGAAGGCATGCCCCGCTTACTGGGTGTGGGGATGGGAGTGTTGGTGTATGTCTGTGGTCAGGAAGGCATGCCCCGCTTACTGGGTGTGGGGATGGGAGTGTTGGTGTATGTCTGTGGTCAGGAAGGCATGCCCCACTTACTGGGTGTGGGGATGGGAGTGTTGGTGTATGTCTGTGGTCAGGAAGGCATGCCCCGCTTACTGGGTGTGGGGATGGGAGTGTTGGTGTATGTCTGTGGTCAGGAAGGCATGCCCCACTTACTGGGTGTGGGGATGGGAGTGTTGGTGTATGTCTGTGGTCAGGAAGGCATGCCCCGCTTACTGGGTGTGGGGATGGGAGTGTTGGTGTATGTCTGTGGTCAGGAAGGCATGACCCGCAGTTGCAAGTGGAAATTGGTTACAAGCAGCGCGATGGTGATGCAAGTCGGTACGGGGAATAACCCAGCGAAGAAAGGAGCACGCTTAGAAAAGTCAGTTACAACACAATGTAGCGTGTTGAAACTGTCTTTTCTAAGCGTGCTTCTTTCTTCGTTGGGTCATTCTCTGCATTTTGCGCGCTTGGCAGCAGTCACCTTTTTGTATGAAAGTTTGTGTAGGGCGGTGATGCAAGTCGGTGTACGGCGGTGATCGGCTCCGGCCGTGAAGGCGGCAATTTGGTTTTTGTAAAAAGCAAGATTGTCATTGTATTACATTGAAAAACTCGATTTTCACAACAACAAAAAAAGGACTTGCTGTCTTCTGCCTGCACAGGATTTTTTTTTTTTTTTTTTTTTTTTCTTTTCAAGGGGGGTGGGGGGGGGGGGGGGTGGAGGCTGCTATGTCACCGCGGACAGTCATCAGACACTTCTCCCACGTTCCCATTTCGGCTGAATAATTCTGCTCCAGTGTTTTTTGTGGGGTTTTTTGTTTGTTTTAATGTGGTTGGGGGATATGTTAAACCTTTTTTAACCCTCTCAATTTGAGAGACTACAGGAACCGATTTTGGTACTCAGGATACCAAAATACTTAACCCATTTAACCGCAAGGCCGCGTTTCTTACATTTTGGAGGTGTCGATTAACTACCATGTACCAGTCGTAGGAGATGAATCTACCCTGAGCTTTTAAGGGTAGCGCCAGATTCACGGCGCCAAGCTAATCTGGCACTACCCTTGAATAATCATGGTCGATCCTTCTCCTGCTGTAGTGAGTTGAGGCTAAATGGGTTTAAATAGTCGGTTCGTCTGCAGAGGTTCATGAGTGTCTTATACGCTTCAAGTAGATTGAAGGGTATGTCTGGCAGACACTGGTAGCGGTAGCGAATCGAGGGAGATAACCAGTGTGGGCGGGGGACTGTCTGGTTACGGTTGCGGTCGATATGAAGCGCTGGGCCCACCGACCCGCCGGGCGACGTGTAGGCTGAGTTATGCCCGCGTCTTTCTCCACGGGTGAGATCACGCGTAAATTTCTTCTCCTCTGAATGATTCTTCACTGGGAGATGTTCAGACTCGGGACAGCTCTGCTCTCTTCTTCTTGTAGTACTTCTCCTCCCCAACCCGGGTCTGCCCTGGGGGACTTGGGCGGGGTTAACTACTTTTTAGTTCCCAGGATCACCCTGGTCAGCCCCACAGGGTGGATTTCCCCTCTATTCTGGGGCATGTGTTTCTGCCCATTCACCTGTTTTTTTTGTTTTTTTTAACTCTCCCTACTGTCTGCGCTGCCTGTAGCTCTTGATATTGGATGTGTGTTGCTAAATGGTCTTAGCTTTATTTAGGCCCCATGTCGTAGGTTTATTTAACGTTCTGGACCGGCTGGCGACATACATTCAATATTCTGTTGTTGTTTTTGTTTTGTTTTTTCCCCACAAACAGTGCAGGCACGTCCTGAAAAAGACTTGTAAGTTATTGCTGTCGGGACGTTAAGCAATGTGCAATCAATCAATCAATTGGTCTATTCACCTGTATTTTCCTTTTTTAAACTCTCCCTACTGTCTGCACTGCCTGTAACTCTTGATATTGGATGTGTGTTGCTAAATGGTCGTAGCTTTATTTAGGCCCCATGTCGTAGGTTTATTTAACGTTTTGGACCGGCTGGTGACATAAATACACTATTCTGTTATTTTCACAAGCAGTGCAGGCACGCCCTGAGAAAGGCTTGTTGCTGTCGGGACGTTAAGCAATGTACAATCAATCAATCATGTAGTACTTCTCCAGCCGATGTTTGGAATAGCACACAAGATCTTAATGTTTATTCTAAGGTCTGTTATTCGAAGGATTTCATAGGCCCGTAAGCTTTTTGTTTGGATTTTGGAGAGGAGGAAAAATTAAAATAGTCCATTCATTTCTGATATGCTACAAGAGGAGATGGATCGACCATGATAGTTCAATGTGGTCCCCCAAAATAACCTGACGCCTTTAGGCGCCAAGCCATCCAAGGGCATCCTTGAATGTTGGTCTGTCGGTCCTCAAAACTGAAATATTGTCTTCATAATTAAGGTCGGCTCAACTGCCAGATTGTGACCGGGAATTTCTGCCCTAGGGCTAATTTTGTTAATAGACCATTAGACTGTTGGTGGTAACGCGTGACTGTTGGTGGTACGTGACGCGTGACTGTTGGGCATTTTAACCCCATCCAGTGCCAGAATCGGCGTACACTACCCAACTGCAAGAGGCAAAGAACCTCATGAGTCCCCGCATCTGCGGGGGCTCATGCGGTTCTTTGCCTCTTGCTGGCCCTATTCATATCCGTGTTTTTGGACTGATGAAATTATTCAGTGTTGAATTTGAATCTGCCCTGCTTTTAAAGACATCATTTAAAGACATCATTTAAAGACATCATTTAAAGACATCATTTAAAGACATCATTTAAGGACATCATTTAAAGACATCATTTAAAGACATCATTTTTCGTCCCCTGGCAGTGAGGAGGTTCAGAATTTGAAAGAAAAATGGTTTGTGTTTATCCGCCCGAATTAAATTTGAATGGCTCCAAAATGGCCGTGTCTGCCGTCTGCCATATATTCATGCCTCTTTGGGCCATTCTTGCGTGGTCTTCATCCAGTTTTCATATTCGTCCCGGTTTTTTCTTGTTTTTTTTAAAGCGTGGATGGGGGGGGGGGGGGGGGGGGGCATTTTGCTATTGGACATGCATAAATGCTTTCACGCCGCACCCCTTTTCCGTGTCCACACTCCCACAGCGTTGCCATTTCGTCTGCAAGAGGCACAGATCCTCATGAGTCCAGCAGGTTGTTGGGGCTCACGAAGATCTCTGCCTCTATCTGACTTTAAGCTGCCAATTCACATCTGTATTTTGTCGAAGGAGGTGGTCATTTTAATGGTTTTTTTAGGAGAAGATTGCTTCAGTTTACTGGTATCTGTGTGCTTCTCGACAATGGCGACCAAATTGATTCCCGAATCAAAAAGCTTCGCCAATGCAGGCCCCACAAGAGATCCGACGGGTGTGATTTTCATAGACCTTCATGGGCCCCGGCTATGTGCGAGGTCTCTTGAAACTATAGATCTTTTGCCAACTTCAATTTACATCCGCGTCAGAAATCTGCAGGGTGGGGCGGTGTGTGGCACCAGGCGTTGTGTCTACGGTCTGGCACGTCCTGTGTGCCACACTGGTTGTCTGCCTCGATTCGCTACCGCTTTCAGCGGTAGCAAATCGAGGGAGACAACCAGTGTTCCTGTCTGCAAGAGGCATAGACCTTCATGAGATTCAGCCTTTGCAAAGAAGTACCCAACGGAGAAAGAAACACGCTTAGAAAAGACTGGTACAACACAATTTATTAATATTTCGGGTAAATACCCTTTGTCAAAATAGACAAACAGAGAGATTAGCCGCTATTTATCTTTATTCGCATAAGGAATGTGGCAACTCTAATTCAGCCTTTGCGTAAGCTCACGAAAAGCCACTAGATCCCGCTAATCTCAGTTGGCGTTTGTTCATCCAATTATCAAGTGAGAATGCGGGACGCATTGTACAGCAAACCACGACACCCCTGCTGCCGACAGAAGACATATTCATGAACCCTCAGGGGCTGCAAGGGGGGGGGGGGGGGATGCGGATCGCCTCTGCCTTCTGAAGGCCCAATTTACCCCCGTGCTCGACAGTTCGAATAGGCTCCCCATGCTCAGTTTCGCTGGACATGAGAGATCTTCCGTCTGGAAAAGATGGAAGCTGCCGTAAGTCGTCTTGAATCTCCCCCGATGAATTAGATTGTCTCGCCTCTTTTTCCTAGACGATTGTGTATTACTCGATTGTGTATTACCCGATTGAAAAGCACAGTACTGTGCAACCTGTGTGGAGAAACTACTTTTGCGAGGAAAATGTGGTCATCAAAGACGGACGTTCTCTCAAGGGAAGTATGGAAGGGGTGAAGATTGTCACCTGCCATTAAAGACCATCATTTAGGTGGCTACAGCCACAGTCACAGCTACAGCCACCTAAATGATGGTCTTTAATGAGAGATGATCGCTCTTTAGAGTGGTCGTTCTATACATGTTCTGCTGCACGAGTCATTTTGGTAGCCGGGTCAGACGTGACAGTGTTTGTGGTAGGCGTGTGTGCTCAATCCCAAATAACGCCCTCGGTGTGAGTCTCAGTTCGAACCCATATTGTGCAACCAAGAGGAATAGATTCTCATGAGCCCCTGCGAACGCAGGGGCCCATGAGAATCTATGCCTCTTGCAGTCTGAAGGGATTTCGCTGTAAGACTACGCGGTTTGAAATTCTTGGAGAAATCGAACCACTTCTTGACCACGATTTTTTTCCGTTTTCGACAAACCTGCCTGTAGTGTCACCAGTGTTAATAACGATTGCCTTTTGTTCACTCGAAATTGGATGGTGTACATTAGCAGCAAAACCCTTTGTCAATTTAATGATGCTGATGAGATGATCAGTATTAAATTTCCCGCTTTCCCCCTTCATTCTCCGCGCATTACGGGAGAATTGTGGTGTTGACGGATAGCCGGGATGTGACCGGGACTCTGGGGCTGGGTATTGTGGTTTAGTGCGGTGAGTCTGATTGAGATGACGTCTTTTTGACTGATGACGTACTTTATGAGTCGGCGCGACTGTTCTTGTGTGCTGTTCTTTGATTCTCGATCTTACGGCTTGCAGCCGTAAGGTCGAGAATCACAGACCAGATCACGTGTTAACCCAGTTAGTCCTGATGCTCTACAGCAGGGCATAGATCGACTATGGTAATTCAAGGGTAGTGCCAGATTAGCTTGGCGCCTGATGGCGCCAAGCTAATCTGGCATTACCCTTGAATTATCATGGTTGATTCATCCGAAACTGGCACATTGCGGTCAGGTGACATCACCGGAATCCAGGAAACGCGGCCTTGGGTTTGTTTGAATAGGTTAAAAGGTTCATTCAACAAATTATGCTATCAGTGCCAAGGGGAATTACTCCGCGCTGGGCGGACAAACGGGGAGGCCCCCTACTCCTTGCTATCAGGCGCCCAATCGCCAGCCCACAGGACAAAACACACAGATGCTCGCAGATAAGGCGCTGGCCGATCGTATACAGCGTGCTGTATTTCTTGATTTGTGCGTGTTTTGGGGGATATTTTCTAATATAATTTTGTGTTCTATTGATTGAATACGTAGACGCGGTACAGTTGAAAGGCAAGGGATGCAGGGGCGGATCTAAGGGGGGGGGGGGCGGCTGGTGGAGAGTAATACCAGGTTTCAGAAGGCCTTTTGTGTCGGACTGAAGGTCCCAGAGAAAAAGATGGACACCCCCCCCCCCACCCACACACACACACACACACACACCCATCCCACCCTGTTTGGTAAACGATCCGCCCCTGGGATTGTCTTTGCGTGATTATCGATCACCGATGTGCTATTTACTTCTACCCTTGTTAACCCTTTTAGCCCCAAGGTCCCATTTCTCACATTGTGGAGGTGTTGCCTAACGACTAGTGTACCAGTTGCTGGAGATGGATCGAGCATGATAATTCATGGGTAGTGCCAGATGAAGGCGCCAAGCTCATTTGACACTACCCTTGAATTATCATGATTATTCCATCCCGTGCTGCAGGGTCCCGGGGCTGAAGGGGTTAAGGCACGCGGAACATAATTTTACCCTGACCGCTACTTGACCTCAACTCGTCCCCGATCACTTCGGTGCCAGTGGGAAATTAAACTGGATATAACTAACTGACCTCAACTCTCTGCCTCCAATGGGGGGGGGGGGGGGGGGGGGGGGGGGAAGCTGGGTGGCTCGGTGGTAAAAGCGTTTGCCTCCAGACCAAAAGGTCCCGGGTTCGAATCCAGCTTGGGTCAAAATTTGCTCACACCCTTTTTCGTTGTCCCCGTCTTTAAAATCACCCTCGTGGTGGACAAAAGACGTTAAGCCCTAAACATTTTTAACATTTTCCAATGGGGGGAGGGGGGGGGGGGACAAAACGCATCATTGCGAGGACCCAAATTACGTGGCGGCACTTCTTTTCATGTGGCGGCGGGAAGAAAGATGGTTGGACTCATTTTTTAAAGTTCCGTAAAACCTCGTAATGCAATCGGCGCGCTAATATTTAAGAGGTGATCGACTAAGCAGCGACCAGCCCAGGCCTGTGGGTATACTGCTCACTGAGTGACGTTTGGCAGAGACATACAGTTTCATCGCTTTAAAAATTTTTTAAAATCCAAAAGGCCGGCTGCATGTTAAAAAAGTGACACTTACCCACTAAGCAAAGGGCCTCGGGCCGACGTCGGACCGTGGTTCTTTGTTTACTGGGTCAGTGTCGCCTGTCTTTTACAGCCTGTCTGCTCTCCCTTACTCTCCGCCCCACCGCCGTTTTCGCTTTCACCAGCTCTGATTACCGCCATCCCAGGCTCCCCTCTTCAAACAAGCCCGTATAATTAAGACTCTCTGTCCTCCTTCAATAATACCGACAATCAATGCTCATAACTCGGTTCCCTTGAAACCCCGCTCGTCCCCAGCCCACCTTACCCCACCGTGCACCACCCCACCCCACCCATCCCACCCTTTCGTGTTCTCTTGTTCTGTCTGTGAATCGATCACGAATACGTTCCAGCCGATGACTGGGTCTGGAAGGAAGCCACTTTCTCTAGTAAGCAGAAGGCTACCTGGCCGACGTCGGCCCCACGTTCCTTTGGCTTGCCAGTCCACCCACCCTCACCCCCTCGCACAACCCCCCCCCCCCACACACACACACACACACCCCTTTCTCCTCACCTTTCGTGATCGAACTGAATTGATTTTTTGATTTTGTTTAAAGTGAAACTCTCTCAGCTGCAAGGCAAACGGGCTCATATTTTTTTTTATCCCTTTCACTGTCGAGAGAAATTGAACACGATTCAACTGCAAGAGACATAGATCCTCATGAGCCCCCGCAGTTGCGGGGGCTCATGAGGATCTATGCCTCTTGCCGAAACCACTTTGTAGCCACGTTCCTCGGACGGCCTCGGCGCGTTGGCTTTGAATTAACATGGCGCTTATTTTTTAACCATCAGCAGTACACACCGAACAGATCGCGCGACACCGGTTTTGCACACTCAGTGGTTGTCTCCCTCGATCCGCTGTACACACGGAGCGGATCGAGGGAAGCAACCAGTGTAGTCCGGAGGACCGACCATGCTGGCTGAAATGCACACACTTGTTGACTCCCGCCATTGGCTGAGCGGTAACGCATGGAGGGAGACAGCCAGTGTGCAGTGAACATTGATTTGGTCGGGCGCCTGTGGATTATGTCACGCTAGAGCCACACACACTGCCCATGTGTCATATTAACACCTTGACTGCTGCTGACCGGAAAAGACGCATCGTCAGTGGCAGTCAAAGGGGTGAATCAGATTATTTCAATCAGTCATCTGATGACGTCATCTACTTAGCATAAAGGGTTAGCAGTTACCCCCGTACGGCTGATGGAACATTTTCAGTCGGCGGTATCCCGAAAGGCGTCACGTGGAGAGCGAAATACCGCAGCAGCAGTACACGCGCTGGCAGTGAATGGCAGTAACGATCAGTCCCGATGGATCGATCGTCGGGGACCCGGGTGCGGCTGATTTCCCTAGCCGGGCGTACGACCCTCCCGCTGCCAGCGATGTTAACGGTTTGGCTGTCGGTAGCGCTTTTTGTCGCGATGATTCCTGCAGGAATAACAACACCCAGACATCCTGCAGGAATAACAACACCCTGACATCCTGCAGGAATAACAACACCCAGACATCCTGCAGGAATAACAACACCCAGACATCCTGCAGGAATAACAACACCCAGACATCCTGCAGGAATAACAACACCCTGACATCATGCAGGAATACAAAACCCAGACATCCTGCAGGAATAACAACACCCAGACATCCTGCAGGAATAACAACATCCAGACATCCTGCAGGAACCATCGCGACATAAAGCGCTACCGACAGCCAAAGGTTTAAAATATAGCGCGGGAAAAAGTGAATAAGAGTTAGTGGTTTGGGTTATGCTGCCGTATGGCGATGCGCATTGTCCAGCTAGAGTTAGATCGCGGAGGTTTCTAAAAAATATTGAACAAAAATGTTGAAATTACTGTAGGTCGGGGATACACCGTTGTAAGGCGAACAGTAGCATACGCTAGTTATGAGAGATGAAAGCATGAAGAAAACTTGTAAAGAGCAAATTGAGTCGGACGGTCCAGCTCCCCGAGAAAACAATCGGTGCCAGTGACGGGAGGTTAAACTATGAAATACATGCTTAACAGGTCAGTTGGCACTGCTCTGTGGCAAGACGCGTTCCCAGGAATTGAAGGAAACCCAACTTTTCCTCTGATGGGATACGTAGGTTTTTATACAAAAAAATAAATATTAAAAAAGACTTTAAAAAAAAAAAAAACACGATAGCTCAAGGGCAAACAGGGTATAGGGATGGAGCTTGTCCGTCATAAACACAACGGATAAACTCTAGTGTAGTGCCGTGTTCTGGGTGTTATCAATGTCGTAATCGTAACGTCACTGTTCCAACCAGGAGACAGTAAAGAGTTGCTATCGACAGGTGAATGCATCGACAGCACTCGCACCTGTCCACGACGACGAATGAACAAATCATCATCATCATCATCAGTCCCTTGCCCGAACTGGGCGTTGGGGGGACTGAAAGGCAGCAGCAACAGACAGTGCTCTCCACTGAGTTCTATTTTGGGCGGTGGCAAGCAAGTCTGACATCTCGAGTTCGGTCCATTCTTTTATGTTTGCGACCCAACTCTTTCTCTGACGACCTCGCCGACGACTTCCTTCGAGAGTGCCTTGGAGGATAGTCTTGGACAAGGTGTTGTGTCGGGTCACGTGGCCAAACCAAGCAAGTTTGCGCCGTTTCACGGTTGCCAGAAGGGGTTCATGTGGGCCCACCAGGGAAGTGACGATGCTCCGTACATATTCGTTGGTCTTGTGCTCGCGGTATGAGATGCGGAGCAACTTCCTCAGGCACTTGTTCTCAAAGGCCTGGATTTTCTTTTCTGAGTCTGCAAGCAGTGTCCAAGTCTCACAGCCGTAGAGTAGAATAGACACTATGAGGGACTTGTAAAGCCTGTACTTGATGGTGAAGCTGATGGAGTTATTTCGCCATATCCTGTCCAGCCTGGCCATTGCGGATGTTGCTGTACCTATCCTGATACGGATCTCTGCTATGCAACTACCGTCTTTGGACAGGGTGGCTCCCAAGTACTTGAAGCTATTGACCTCTTCTAGCTTTTGGCCATTCATGTGAATGTTGCTGCTGCTGTCGCTTGTGGTGTTGATCATCACTTTGCTTTTATCCGTACTGATCTCCATGCCATAAGACCCTGCGCTACTTGAAAGTTTGTCTGTCAGGTTTTGGAGCTCACTATTGCTGCCTGCCATGAGGTCAATGTCGTCTGCGAATCGAAGATTGCACAGGGATCTGCCACCAATAGAGATTGAAGTATGGTGGTCGTGGAGGGTTTCCTGCATGATCTTCTCCAGGAATATGTTGAAAAGGACAGGAGAGAGCAGGCATCCTTGACGGACACCGATCGTCGTCCTGAAGAACTCGCCTGACTGATTGTTAAGTAGAACCGCGCTGCAGGCGTTCTTGTAAAGCGCTTCTATCATTTGGATCAGTCCCTCCTCTATGTTGAACGATCTCATGACTTGCCAGAGTCCGTCGTGCCAGACGCGATCAAATGCTTTCCTGAAATCAATGAAGTTGTGGTAGAGTTCGCGCTGATGCTGCAGATGTTTCTCGATCAGGACGCGGCAGTTGAAAATCTGCTCTACAGTGCTTCTTCCAACTCTGAAGCCAGCCTGTTCTTCTGCCAGCAGTTCCTCGGCGAAAGTTTTGAGGCGGTTGAGAATGATTCTAAGCATTACTTTGCTAGGGTGACTTATCAGACTGATAGTTCTGTAGTTCTGGCACTGTTTCAGGTTTCCTTTCTTGGGGAGCGGGATCACTAGAGACTGTGTCCATTCTACTGGCCATTTCTTTTGCTCCCAGATCTTTTGACAGAGTGTAGTGAGGACCTTCGTTGTTACTTCTCCTCCATGTTTCAACAGTTCAGCAGGTACGTTGTCTACACCTGGAGACTTTCCTCCCTTCAGGCCGCGTACGGCTGCTTCCACCTCTTCAGCTAACACTGGCAGGTCTTCAGCCTTCCTGGCCCCAGCCTGGTTGTTTTGGAGGATGCTGGTGTCTGGCTCAGCCTTGTAGTTATACAAGTCTCGGCAGTACTCAGTCCATCTGTTTAGTACAGCAGTGTTTTCCGTAAGGAGTTGGCCGCTGCTGTCTTCGATGACTGTGGCTGTTCGCTGTTGAGTCTTGGTGAGGGTCCTCAGCGTTTCATAAGCCTTCTTGCTGTTGCCATTTGCCATGCCCTCTTCCACGCTACAACACTGGTCTTCAATCCAATCTTCTTTGGCTTCTTTCATCCTCTTCCTGATCTTCTTGTTGACAAGTCTGTACTTGTTTGCTGATGTGAGGTCTTGGCCTCTCTTTTTCTTCCAGGCTCTCCTCTCATCACAGAGATCGAGGATGTCATCGGTGACCCAGGGCTGTTTGCGCTTCCTCTGCTTCCCCAGCACTTCTTCTGCTGTAGAAAGTAACACCTCTTTTATATTTCCAGCAAGGGTGTCTACGTCGCAGTCCAAAGTAGCCAAGGCTGCAAATCTGCCTCCCACCTGGGCTTGGAAGAGCCCAGGTGGGAATGAACAAAATGAACTCAAAATCATAGACTAACTGTTGCTTGCTAGGACTTACTTTCTGGTCGGATTTCACAGCAGGGACACTGTCCATAATAAAATACGTCCACTTGAAACCCGTTTAGCCAGCAAATGGTGCGTTATGGGCGCTACTCACGCCAGACTGCCCATCCGGCAGGGACAGATTGGGTCCAGCACTGACCAGAGGTAGACGGAAACGCTGATGAGGCCAGAGATCGAACGTATTGTACATTCGGCCTGTCTGTGCTTGTGTGCTTCTCTGTCAGTAGCAAGAGGCATAGATCCTCGCGAGCCCCTGCGACAGCAGGGGCCCGCGAGGATCTATGCCTCATGCAGATGGCTCGAGCCAGATGACCTGGTTTGAACCGAATCCTGCGCTAACCAGAGAAGTAGAGGTGAACCTAGTCAAGTCCTCAATGAAGTCCTCGGAGAATGATTAAAAAATGGAGGAGGCCAATCTCTGCACACGACCAGCAAGAGGTATAGATCCTCACCAGCCCCTGCGACGGCAGGGTCCCTCTTGAGGATCTATGCCTCTTGCATCTGGCTAAGGGAGAATCTGCGATGTGGAGCGAGTGTTACGCTGACCAGACGATGGGTTCCGATCACCTTCCGGTGCAGCCGCTGGATCCTCCGGTCACGGGGCACGTTAATGCACGGTTTCGTTTTGTGCGTACAATTACCTATAGAGGCGAATTAGAGGCGGTAAGAAATTGTCTGTTTAGCAGCTGCGAACGTGTCGCGGGAGATTGATCTATAACAGGCAGTTCACTGGTAGAGACGCATCAAGCTGACCCAAATATACATTTGGGCTGCCTTTGGGCTGCCATGATCGATATACCCTTGGGCTACCACGGTCGATACTTCGCTTACTAAATGGTCCAAATTTGACAGAGGGAAGCTAAATGTCACGTACGGGCGAAAATGACATTTCCGTCTTTGCGAAATTGGAACCCTGTCTTTACGCTAAGAGCAGAAGCAGAAACTTCATTTGTAAATAGCAAAGAAGCCGAACAGCTGTCTTTAAAAAAAATGGTTAACCTATTTTGCCCCGAGTCCCTACAGCAGGAGATGGATTAACCATGATAATTCAAGGGTACTGCCAGATTAGCTTGGCGCCTGAAGGCGCCAAGCTAATCTGGCACTACCCTTGAATTATCATGGTCAATACATCTCTGGCAACTGGTACACAGTCATTAGGCAACACCTCCAAAATTTCAGAAATAGGACCTTGGGACTAATTTTTTTTTAAAGCGTTTTGCGGACCCCACCCCCACCAGTAATACCCTTAAGCTGTTAACTGCAGTCACAGCTTGTGTGGAAACGAAACGCTGACGGAGACTAATTGTACCCGATTGAATGGTTGACCAGACGCCCGCCCTGTGGTGGACAACAGCGAGGTTACGGTTATGACGGACGACTCCGCAACAATGAACGAGAGCGTGGACCCGGACAACACCCCATACATCTCCAAGAGGCATAGATCCTGGGGGCTCATGAGGATCTGTGCCTCTTGGAGATGTATGGAGTGTTGTCTGTGTGCCTGACACAAGCTGGTTATCTGCCGTGACTTCACTCGCGCGTTGTTGCGAGTCCTTCGTCTCCTAGGGCCTCATGAGGATCTGTGCCTCTTGGAGATGTATGGAGTGTTGTCTGTGTGCCTGACACAAGCTGGTTATCTGCCGTGACTTCACTCTCGCGCGATGTTGCGAGTCCTTCGTCTCCTGGGGCCTCATGAGGATCTGTGCCTCTTGGAGATGTATGGAGTGTTGTCTGTGTGCCTGACACAAGCTGGTTATCTGCCGTGACTTCACTCTCGCGCGGTGTTGCGAGTCCTTCGTCTCCGACGAAACTTCAAAAGTGCTACATTGCGACAGCAACAGGCGGTAACTCCATTTTTTTTGTGGTGAAAATCACGATTTCTATTGTATTACAGTGAAAATCTCGCTTTTCACAAATGACTGGACTTGCCGTTTTGTGCCTTCACAGAGCGGTTCGAGAAGGAGGTAATGAGATGGGGATGTTGTTACACAAACATCAGTTACAGTAGCTCTCTGAAAAGAGTCGAAAATGAAAAGGAAGGGGGAAAAACCAAACAAAAAAACAACCCACCTCTAACTCCTTTTTTACTTTGGTTGCTATGCCAACGACCACCTTGAAAGACGAAAAGAAATTTCTTGTTTCCAAGATGTTTCCAGCGACCTACAGGGAACAAAGTAATTGCAGTGCATTGAAGTTTTAGGGCAGGTCTTTCATCTTCGCTGGCTGCACTTCGCCCAGAATGAACTCAGAGATGGAATAACTTTGTACGCCTGCAGAATAGCAGCAGACCAATTGGTCGATCCATCTCCAGCGTCTGTGAACTTGTGGTTACAGGCATACCAGTAAAATGTCAGCCTCGGTATATCGCCGTGTATCGGGGAGCCATAGACTTTAGAGTCGGCCCAGGTTATTGACGATCGCATTATTGTAGTGCTGAATTGACGCAGACGTGAAGCAAAATGCCCTCGGACCGGCGTCAGCCTTAGCTGGCCCGCGCACGTACGTGCTAAGGCTGAAGCCGGCTTGAGGGAATTTTGTTCACCGGGCATCCCCGTTGGGGGGAGCCAGAGACGTGTGCGCGTTCTAGCCGATACCGCGGTATTGCTGGAGCGCGTAATACCGAATCTGTCCTGTGCTTTCTCAGTTTGAGAGAGGCTTTAGCATAAGACTGCTTTGATCATGAAGCTGGTGGGTGGTTCTTTCTACAAAAACCGAGATTACCTCTTTCTTTCTTTCTTTTTTTTTTTTTTTTTTGGGTCGTTGTGTTTTGTCCAGAAACGCACAACGCTGATGACCTTTATAGGGCTCTTCCCCAGAACCGTCTAATTTGATTATTTCTTTGTTGTTCTTTCATCTGCTGTGAACGTTTGTCGTCGCATGACAAGCTGTCTTGCTTTTCTTTTTCATCATACATTGTTTTCTTCGTCCAGCGGCCATGGTGCCTGGTTGTCTGGGAAATGGTAGCAGTGCCTAGCTATAATTAAGGCATCATGTTTGAGTTTCTGCTGTTGATTTTTCTCCAACGACTTGTAGCGTAGCGTTGTCTGCTAGTGACGAGGCCGCTCTGTGAACAAGTAGCTAGCAGTCAAGTGAATAATGCATATCAGATGAGTATGTATAATTAAGGCTGTGAATAAGTTTGTTCACACCTAATTATGACTAGCAACTTTTGGAGTCCTCGATAAAGATTTGGTTCCAGCTTCTGGAAAACCAGCCATGATAGTTCAAGGGTAGTGCCAGATCAGCATGGCGCCTTTCCAGGCGCCAAGCTGATCTGGCACTCCACTTGAAACTATCATGCCTTGATCTTATACGGGCGTGTTTGGTTAGGTCAGGGCTTAACATCCTCGCCTTGGTGGTGATTAGGGGGAACAGGAACAGTTAATGCCGATGGAGTACGACCTGAACACTGATGAATTCAGTCGCACTGTGCTGCTTTGATTTATCAGCACCTACCAGCACCTACAGGCATGATGCTGATTTGGTGCTGTCCTTGGAATTTCATCTGCCGCGTTGGTGTCATGAACCCATTCAGCCCCGACCTCCTACAGCAGGAGATGGGGCGACGATGATAATTCAAGGGTAGAGCCAGATTAGCTTGGCGCCTGTCGGCGCCAAGCTAAGCTGGCATTATCATGGTCGATCCATCTCGTGCAACTGGTGCATAGTCGTTAGATGACGCCTCCAAAATTTGGGAAATGCTGCAGTGGGGTTAAATGAGTTAAGTTGAATTTGTCAGAGATGAACAGGAAGCAAAGCTGGGTGGGAATCTAGGACGGCGAGAATGTTCTCGAGTGCGTCTTCAAAAGAGACAGAAAAAAAAGACTGCAACTTTTCAACAAAGTTCAATGGGTCAGCATCTTAATGTCAGCCAGGATTTTTTTGTAAATAGATTTTTCAAATTTTATTTCTGGTTTTTAAAAGTTCAACAGGTCAACAACTTAATTTTTCCTGCCGCACTTTTTTTTTCTCTTTCCAATGACGTTTTTTTTTCTTCTGAGATCTCAATGACAAGCATTAGCAAGATGCAGACATTTTTTATGGGTTCCGGCAGCCGTCAGAAACAAAAAGCATAGATTCTCATGTGGTGCAGGGGCTCGTGAGAATCTATGCCCTTTCATTGGTTGACATGTGTGTGTCTACTCCCCGGACAGAAGAAGCTATCGGGGTTTCAGCTACCTTGGTTTCGCGTCGCGTGACAAGGCTGACTCCGGATGGCGTCCCCTCCTTGTTAGGTTGGCATTACGCGCAGAGCTTTTTCTGAGAAAGATGAATTGCCGCGTGGGTTTTTGGTGTTCTAGGAACATCACAGCCAGGGCACAGAAGCCAGAGCCGCCTAGATCAAATCTACGATTTCCTAAAAGCTTTTACGAAACGTGATATTTAGCGTCGTGTTCTGTACGCATTGTGTTTCTAGTGGGTTGGCCATTTGGTGGCTCAAGGCAGGGTCAAGGGACCTAACCGGTTTGTGTCTAGCGTTGGGTGCTATCCCTTTATAATTTATTTATTTATTTATTTTTTTCTAGCCTTGGGTAAATCCCTTAGTATTTTTTTTTAAATATTTTTTGTTCATTATTTATTATTTTGTAGCGTTATTATATATCCCTTAGTATGTATGGTTTATTTATTTATTATTTATTTGCTTATTTATTCATTTATTTATTTTAACCCATGTGCTCGCGCTGTTGTTTACAGTTCTGGTGGCTGCATGCACAAGAGCGTTCACTCGTTCACTGCCGGAAAAAAATGAACACACCCAACGCAAGAGGTATAGATCCTCACGAGACCCGGGCTTATGAGGCTCTATACCTCTTGCTAATTCCTCTTTGTGACTACGGCTGGAGCTCTTTGGCATTACATGTTATTATTCGAGAGGTGCCGCCTCCGGATACGCGGCGAACCGCCGCGTATTGGGAGGCGGCACGTCTCGAAGTTGAGAAAGGTTTCAAAAACACAGTCTGCATCCGATGGCACGGAAGAGGGGGTCAATGTGAACATTATGCGCTTTGGGGGAAAACAGTACAGGTTATATCTAACTGGCATGTTACAACGTCATGTCGATACCCTTAGTTAATAAAATACGTAAGAGGGCGGGGGGAGGGATGGGGGGGGGGGGGGGGGGAAGGGTTGGCGGCTGTTTACCGCAAAGAAAATACCAACCAGAAAAGAAATGTACTTAGAAAGGACAGTTACGAAACAGTTTGATAAATTGTGTTGTAATTGTCTTTTCTGAGCGCGTTTCTTTGTGTTGGCTGTTTTTTTTTTTTTTTTTTTTTTTTTTTTTTTTAATATTTTATTCGCTTGGTAGTCGCCCTTTTCTTCTGGGTTTAGCTGTTTATTGGATTCTGCGTGTACCCGGTAGTTTGGCCGGAGCCGTACGGAAATTTTCGCAATTATTTGTTCGTTCAGTCATTATTTCCTGCGCTGTTTCGCGTGGTCGATATCGCCGTGTCTGGCTCCTCCTGTTAACCCTTTCGTGCCCGAAGCCACTGGTACTGTGAAACCGTACCGACGGCTGCATTAACCCATTTAACCCCAACGCACTGCAGACGGAGACGGATCGACCATGACAACTCAAGAGTAGTGACAGATGAGCTTGGCGCCTGCTGGCACAGCCGGAGATGGCTCGACCATGATCATTCAAGGGTAGTGCCAGATTGGCTTGGCGCCTGTCGGCGCCAAGCTAATCTGGCACTACCCTTGAATGATCATGGTCGAACCACCTCCATAGTCGGTAGGTGACACCTTTAAAATGTGGGACTTGCGGTCTGGGGTTAGGAGGGTTAAAGGCGGCGTTTATATCTGTTATATCGGTTTCACGTGCGGATCGTTACGAGTGTCTAGGAAATATTTGCCTTCGTGTGGATGCAAGAAAATGATGTTGTGGATGGATGCGTTTGGCTTGGCTTGCATCGCTCAAAACACCCGTTCTGGAATCTTTACACTGATAAAACACACACGCTCTGAAGCGGCAGAAAGCGCCACCTGTCGCTAAGGACCATCATTTAGGTCGCTGCAGCCACCTAGACGATGGTCTTGGATGGCAGGTGGTCACTCGTTATGTTGGTCGCTCCAAACACGGTTCTGCTGCAATCAACTTCTATCATGAAAGACACCATTCTTTGGCCCCGGCCACCTAATGGATTGGTCTTTTAATCACAGGTGGTCTGTCATGATAATGGCCGCGCAAAGCAGGTTTTGCTGTAATGAGCGTACAAAGGCCGATTGAGGAGTTTCATGTCCAGTTGCATGCTGGTCGTATTTGCCCCTAGATTCACCCTTTCAGTGCCAGGTGACGCAGTTTGTGTTTCTGCACTCGCTGTTAACCCCTATCCTACCGAGGCTAAACGCTTCACATTTGTACACTGCTATATGCAGGCCACATTATAGTACTTACAGATTAGGATATAGGCCAATGGCTTTAGTTCAAGGGTGGTGCCAGAATAGCTTGGCGCCTAGAGGCGCCAAGCTATTCTGGCACTACCCTCGAACTATTTTAGTCAAACTCATTTCACACACTGGTGTACTCCGAATAAGGGTTTTCATCCAACACCAAAATGTCCTAGCTGTCCCCGAGACGTGGACTCACAGTGGTGCCAGCAAGAGGCATAGATCCTCATGACCCCCCGCGACTGCGGGGGCTCATGAGGATCTATACCTCTTGCAGTTGGGTGGTGTGGTTCAGATTTGCTCGGGCACAGAACGGGTTAGGAGGTCAGGGACTGGATTCGGGGACAGGCTTTGTTCCTAGTCTTGTGACTTGATGCCTGTTTACCTGATGAACCTGCCTGATATCGTCCGGCCAGGGCAAGTTGCAGATTTACACCGGACTAAGACAGTACTTGATGCCTGTTTACCTGATTAACCTGCCTGATATCGTCCGGCCAGGGCAAGTTGCAGATTTACACCGGAGTAAGACAGTACTTGATGCCTGTTTACCTGATTAACCTGCCTGATATCGTCCGGCCAGGGCAAGTTGCAGATTTACACCGGACTAAGACAGTACTTGATGCCTGTTTACCTGATTAACCTGCCTGATATCGTCCGGCCAGGGCAGTTGCAGATTTACACCGGACTAAGACAGTACTTGATGCCTGTTTACCTGATTAACCTGCCTGATATCATCCGGCCAGGGCAAGTTGCAGATTTACACCGGACTAAGACAGTACTTGATGCCTGTTTACCTGATTAACCTGCCTGATATCGTCCGGCCAGGGCAGTTGCAGATTTACACCGGACTAAGACAGTACTTGATGCCTGTTTACCTGATTAACCTGCCTGATATCGTCCGGCCAGGGCAAGTTGCAGATTTACACCGGACTAAGACAGTACTTGATGCCTGTTTACCTGATTAACCTGCCTGATATCGTCCGGCCAGGGCAAGTTGCAGATTTACACCGGACTAAGACAGTACTTGATGCCTGTTTACCTGATTAACCTGCCTGATATCGTCCGGCCAGGGCAAGTTGCAGATTTACACCGGACTAAGACAGTACTTGATGCCTGTTTACCTGATTAACCTGCCTGATATCGTCCGGCCAGGGCAAGTTGCAGATTTACACCGGACTAAGACAGTACTTGATGCCTGTTTACCTGATTAACCTGCCTGATATCGTCCGGTCAGGGCAGTTGCAGATTTACACCGGACTAAGACAGTACTCGAGTCTTGCGATGTATGCCACTGGCAGTTCTACCGTTTATAGTCGAATGTTTAGATACTGACGAGCACAAGAAATGCGACATTTTTCGAATCATCGGATTTTCAACATTATTATTATTATTATTGAGTGTTTTCCGATGATTTCGAAAATGTTACAGTTCTTTTGCTATTCAGTGTATGTGTGCTGGTTTTGGACCTTCGCGCATATTCAGTGCGCGCCAATAAGTTGAACATGTCTGCAACAGATATAAGACTTGGCGCCATTTCCGATGTGACGGCGCCTTTTTACAAGCGTGTGTTAACTCATTTTAACTCCAAGGGCCGCATTTCAGAAATAGGGCTCGGGAAGCTGACGTCATCACGCCAGTCGTGGCGGCCATCTTGTGAGGATACGGGACTAAGCGCTCATAGGGAAATCGCTGTTTTTGTAATGAGTCAGGAAAGTCCTGACGTACTATAAGCAACAACAGCAAGTCTTGCCATCACTGTAGGAAACCGCTCACCAGAATATGTTTTTGTTTGTTTCCAAAGAGGAAGAAAAATGGAGAAAAACGTGTTGAAACACTATTTCGCTACTATCTGATGACTATGGTATCCTCTAAAGATGGCGGCTGACGCGCCGACGCTGCTATGCAACGCGGGGAACTTCCCGAGCCCTATTGTGGGGGTGTCGCCAAAGACTATGTACCAGATGCAGTAGATGGGTCGACCATGCTAATTCAAGGGTAGCGCCAGATTAGCTTGGCGCCGTCAGGCGCCAAGCTAATCTGGCGCTACCCTTGAATTAGCATGGTCAGGCCATCTGTTGTGCGTCAGGGCTGAATAGGTTCATGCCATATTTTGTCAAGTGTGAAATATTATGCCTGATCACAGAACCGTCAAAAGCGCGTTACGCGTATGTGTTTACCGTGATAACATGTATTTTCACGCCACGCTGACTAATTGCGTCCCCAGTCAGCCAAGGACCTCGGGCCGTCGTCGGCCGTTGTTGGCACACTCACGCGGCTGTGCCGAAGGCTGTTTGCCTACTGAGCAGTCTGCGTGAAAGCTGTGGGAAATATCAGGTGTATGTCATTTCTCTAATATCCTTTTAGTGTGCGTGTCCGTGTTATTGACATGATTTTTTTTTTTTTTTTTTTGGGGGGGGGGTGGGGTGGGGGGGGGGGGGGGGGTCAGATTTTATGGTCGTTTCGTGCGTTGTCGCCGTTCATCTCACGCGTTGGCTTATTGCATGATTATGCCAGTATGATGATGTATGTCATACTCAGAATATATGAACAGCACCCATCTGCAAGAGGCATAGATTCTCACGAGCCCCCGCAGTTGCGGGGCTCATGAGGATCTCTATGCCTCTTGCTGACGCCACTCTGTGCCCGTCCGTTCACGGAAATATTCCACAGGTGGAAATGGGTACGGTGCCCTCTTTCCAAACGCGTACTGAACACTCTGGCAGAGGTGACAAGTTTCCTGATGTGCTAACGCGCGGGGGAAAGGCTCATGAGGATCTGTGCCGTTAATAACGGTTGTGTTCCTCACGCGGAGGTAGCCTCAGGGCTTTCAGTCGTCGGTGCCAAAGAACGGGGATACATTTTCTGCTGATCAGTTCCTCATTGGTCGTCTCCGCACTCGCTTCGCTACCGCTGATCGGTGGTAGCGAATTGAGGGAGATAACCAGTGTGGCCGGGTAGATCGATCCATTTACCCCCTCCCCACACCGACCCCAGCGTCCACCCTATCCTCAAACCCTTTCTCCTGTCGCCACTGTAACCCAACGCCCTTCATGCCGGCATTGTTTCTTTTCTCAACCGAGTTCCGTAACGCAAGCTCCGCGCAAAAGTTCTGCCTGTCGGCAACACTTTAGCGTGGAGCTTGCGTTACGGAACTAGGTTGGGAAAAGAAATGTCGCTTCCCGCCTTCCTCGCTCTTTCCCCTCTACCCCTGATTCCTACCTCCCCACCCTCCCACACAAACCCCAGGTCTTCGCCGCCGACTTCATACTGCAACCACGACAACCCTCCCTCCCCCACCCACCCCTCCCCCGCCACCATCCCCGTGGCGAGCTGCGACAGCCAGGATGGAGCGAAATCGGAGGGACCGGTAACAGAGTGAGGGAATGGCAGAGGTCTGGAACACATGGGGCTCCTCCCGGGGGTGGGGGTGGGGTAGCTTGGCTGTTGTTGCCGCCTTAACTTGGAGGATTTCTCTTGCGCGTCTTGCAAATGGATTCTTGAGTAAGAGAGAGAGAGCCAATGAATTGCCTAGGTGCAAATCTAGACGGCCAGGTGCTGAGAAAATCCCAGCAAAGAAAGAAACACGCTTAGAAAGTCCTGTCGGACTTTCTGCGCGTGTTTCTTTTTTGGCTGGGATTTTCTAGGAGCAGATGACTCGCAGGCCTACACACTATGCCGGGTGCGATATTTATTTCCTGGTGAAAATACTTGTGATTGAGGAGGGACCCAAATTTCATGACTCCTCACCACCACTCCCGAAATCAGCTTGTTTTTGGGAGGGTTTTTTGTTTGAGAACCCCTGTTGGTTGTCTCTCTCTCTCTCTCTCTCTCTCTCTCTCTCTCTCTCTCTCTCTCTCTCTCTCTCTCTCCCCCCCCCCCCCGGGTCTGCCCTGGGGGACTTGGGTGGGATTAACTACTTTTTAGTTCCCCGGGTCACCCTGATCAGCCCCACAGGGTTTTCCCCTCTATTCTGGGGCATGTGTTTCTGTCTACCCTTGGTCCATTCACCTGTATTTTCCTTTCTTAAACTCTCCCTACTGTCTGCGCTGTCTGTAACTCTTGATATTGAATGTGTGTTGCTAAATGGCCTTGGGTTTATTTCGCGTATTAAACTGGCTGGCTACATACGTTCAATATTCTATTTAGTTGGGGTTTTTTTTCACAAGCAGTGCAGGCTCGTCCTGGGAAAGTCTTGCTGTCGGGACGTTAAGCAATGTACAACCAACCAATCCCCCCCCCCCCTCCCGCAGTGCGCTTTTATGGAGCTAACTCCTTTCGCTCATTTAATGACATCATACTACCCTCCCCCCCCCCCCACCCCCACCACCCCACCCACCCGCCCCTCCCCAACCGCCCACTTCATTCTGAATACCGGCAAAGTGTTTTGTGAAGATGGGAGGTGCGTGACTGGCGGCCGAAGATAAGACTTGCGTGCATGTGTGGGGTACTAGCTGTCTTCTTCTCTCCTTCATTTCGCTGCTTCTCCGTCTGCTTTAACCTTCTCTCGTCCACGGCCGAATATTTCAACTATAAAGACATGTAAGGGTTAACGTCCTCGCGCTGGGACCATACGGCGTTGAGGCGCGTCCCCTGGGTGGTGGATAGGGGGTCCCTCGTGAGAGGGGTGCACCGAATGAAATAAGGTGCCGTGAACCAACATGGTCTAAGGGAAGGTGACCCCGACAGAAAACCCCTGGTCCTCCTAGTAAGGGGTTGGGCGTGGGGGTAGCTTCCCCACCCTGCAAAAAAGGAAATAGCTACAAAAACGCCGACGAAAAGACTAACAGTAATTCCTTTCCTGGAGGAGGAAGGTTCTTCTACTAGAAGACTTATGACGTCCTGTGGTGAAAGCCGGAAGTCTTCGGAAGCCACAGGACCGAGCCGCCTCTCTCTATCCAGGGATACAACCATGGGCACATGGAACGTCAAGACCATGTACCAGAGCGGCAAGGCCGCCCAGATAGCAGCGGAAATGCAAAAGTACAACCTTTCCCTGCTAGGCATCAGTGAAGCCAGATGGACGCAGTCTAGCCAGAAAAGGCTGTTAAGTGGGGAGATGATTCTGTATTCAGGTCATGAAGAGGAGAATGCCCCGCCGGCCCCCCATACAGAAGGAGTAGCACTCATGCTGTCACCAGTGGCACAGAGAGCGCTGATGGGCTGGGAACCTCTTGGGCCAAGAATTATAACAGCAGCCTTTAGAACCAAGAAAAAGCTCAAGCTGAACGTCATCCAGTGTTATGCGCCCACCAATGACAGTGACGAGGAAGAGAAACAAGAGTTCTACGACCGACTCCAGAGTGCCGTGGACAATTGTGCGGAGCGAGACATCACCATCGTCATGGGCGATTTTAATGCCAAAATAGGGGAGGACAACACCGGATACGAAGAGGTGATGGGGAGACAGGGACTAGGCTCGGAGATGAGTGAGAACGGGGAGAGGTTTGTAGACTTTTGTGCTCTAAACCGACTTGTCATTGGAGGCAGCATCTTCCCACACAGAAGAATACACAAAGCAACTTGGGTCTCACCTGACCATACAACAGAGAACCAAATAGACCATATCTGCATTAGCAAGAAATTTAAAAGATCCCTTCAAGATGTTCGAGTGAGGAGGGGAGCAGATGTCGCCTCAGACCACCATCTGCTTACCTTAAGAATGAAGCTCAAGCTAAAGAAAAGCCGCACAGAAACAACAAGAAGACAGCGCTATAATGTAGGCCTCCTGAGAGAAACTGGAGTTAGAGATGAGTTCAAACTGGTGCTGTCCAACCGGTTTCAAGCGCTACAGGAGCTAGTAAATGAAGAGGAGGCGGTCACCACAGAGCAGCAGTGGAAGGCAGTTAGAGAGGCGCTGAACTCAACCTGCAAAGACACTGTAGGGTTCAGGAAACACCACCACAAGGACTGGCTGTCGGCACAGACCTTGCAGAAGATAGAAGTGAGGAAGCAGAAGAAAGCAGTTGTCAACAACAGTCGCACGAGAGCAGCCAAAGTAAGGGCACAGGGGGAATACTCGGAAGCCAACCGCGAGGTGAAGAGGAGTATCAGGGCAGACAAGAGGGCCTACACAGACAGCCTGGCAGCAGAGGCAGAAAAGGCAGCAGGCAGCGGAAACATGAAACAGCTCTACGACATTACCAGAAGATTGTCGGGTAAGTATGGCCATACAGAAAGACCAGTAAAAGACAAAGAAGGCAAGCCTATTGCAGACAGAGCAGACCAACGCGACAGATGGGCCGAGTATTTTGAAGAGTTACTGAACAGACCTAGCCCACCCGACCCCCCCCCCCCCCCCCCCCCCCCCCGACATCCAGCCGGCAGAGACCGACCTACCCATCAGCTGTGACAGACCCAGCCGGGAAGAGATCAGAAAAGCAGTGGCATTTTTGAAGAATGGCAAAGCAGCAGGGCCAGATGGCATCCCAGCGGAGTCTCTGAAAGCAGACCTAGAGACAACAGTTGAGATGCTGTACCCACTGTTTGGAAAGATCTGGGAAGAGGAGGTGATGCCAGCGGACTGGAAGGAGGGGTACCTAATCAAGCTTCCCAAGAAAGGCGACCTCAGCAAGTGTTCCAACTACAGAGGAATCACCTTGCTGTCAGTACCAGGAAAGGTCTTCAACAGGATCATCCTAGAGAGAATGAAGAGCTCCGTTGACCCCCAGCTGAGAGACCAGCAAGCAGGATTCAGGAAGAACCGATCATGTACAGACCAGATCGCCACTCTCCGCATCATCGTGGAACAGTCTCTGGAGTGGAGCTCCCCGCTGTACGTCAACTTTGTGGATTATGAGAAAGCATTTGACAGCGTGGACCGAGAGACTCTGTGGAAACTCCTACGACACTACGGTGTACCCACAAATCTCATCCGCCTGATCAAGAGCAGCTATGATGGCATGACATGTCGCGTGATCCACGAAGGGCAGTTCACCAGAGAGCTCCAGGTCAGAACTGGTGTCAGGCAGGGGTGTCTGCTGTCTCCGTTCCTCTTCCTACTGGCCATAGACTGGGTCATGAAGATGACCACAGAGCACAGACGAAGTGGAATACAGTGGACACTCTGGACTCAGCTTGACGACCTCGATTTTGCAGACGACTTGGCATTACTGTCCCACACTCATCAACAAATGCAGGACAAGACCACGAGGCTTGCTGACATCTCGTCCCAAGTGGGCCTCACCATTCACAAACAGAAAACAAAGACAATGAGGCTGAACGCAACCAGGGAAGAACCAGTCTTGCTTGCTGGCACCCCGTTGGAGGAGGTGGAGTCCTTCACCTATCTCGGGAGCATCATAGACAAAAAAGGCGGCACTGATGCAGATGTCAGAGCACGAATCGGTAAAGCCAGAGCAGCCTTTCTTCAGTTGAAAAAAGTGTGGAGTTCCAGAGAGCTGTCACAACACACCAAAGTCCGGATTTTCAACTCCAATGTAAAAGCAGTTCTCTTATATGGAGCAGAGACATGGAGATTGACAAAAACCACAGTCAACAGAGTACAGACCTTCATGAACAGTTGCCTTAGAAGAATTTTGAAAATCCACTGGCCAGAGAAGATCAGCAACGTCAGACTCTGGGAGAGAACAGAGCAGATAACAGCAGAGAATGAAATTGGGCGAAGAAGATGGGGATGGATCGGTCACAGTCTGAGAAAGCCAGCTTCCAGTATCACTAGGCAGGCATTGTCATGGAACCCCCAGGGAAAGAGGAAAAGAGGTAGGCCGAGAAACTCCTGGCGTCGAGACCTCCAAGCAGACATCAAGAGACTGGGAACCACCTGGAGTAGAATCGAAGGAGAAGCACAGGACAGGAGTTGCTGGAGGTCTCTCGTCGACGGCCTATACCCGGGTAGGGGTGACAGGCGTAAGTAAGTAAGTAAGGGTTAACGTCGGTGGTGAGAGTCGCTAATTTCATTTTTACTTCTTTTTTTTTTTTTTTTTGGTAGGGGGGGGGGGGGGGGGTACTGTGATTGCGTCTTTTACGGAAGTTGATCTCTTTACCCTTTAAGGTTAGGGGACGGATCGACCATGATAGTTCAAGGGTGGTGCCAGAATAACTTGGCGCTTGAACTATCGCGGTCGGTCCACGGTTTTGTTGTCGCGTGCCAGGGCTGAGTGGCTTAATTTCATGCCAAGAAAAATTTACATAGGCTGGAAGACTGCATACCCACTCCACACGCCGCCATACCCCTCTCATTACCCTACCCCCACCACACCCCTCTCCCCAAGCTCAACCACTGACTCTCGGAGAAATACCCCAGTTGTTTTCTCAGAAAATGTCGCTCGATAGCCCCCGTCCTCCAATTTTCCGAAGAATAGATTACCGGCCAGTGTCTTGGGCAAGAAAATCTGGTTGCATTGTCTTCAACATAGTATTTCGGGCTTGGCCAGGGGAATGGCCACACTGGCTGCCCGCCTCGATTAACAGGCAACCAGTGTGCGGCGTGCTATCACGGAAAAGCCCTATGCTCTGCTGCTTTCTTCATCTCACAATTTTATGCTACATTTGTCAACGTCGATTTATTGGGGTGGTTTGAGATAATGCTCTCCTTGCCAACGCCATTGTCAATTTGCTTTTCGATAATCATGGTGAGCAGTATTGTGAAACGTTGTCGGTTTCTATAAAAGAAACCGTAGGCAACGCGTGGAATCTTAAGTTTTGTTCTGTTTGGGCTGTGGCTAGCTTGTATGTAACCTTTGAGTGAGCGAAGCATAGGACCTTGTCCGACCCCAGAAAGCGAAATTTTTAATTTGAATATCGACGGGTCCTATCCAGTTTGAGACTTTGTTCAACGTTTTGTTGGTGAAGCAACGCGTTTGCTGTCGGGGGGGGGGGGGGGGGGGGGGACTGAATACCACCCAACTGCAAAAGGTATAGATCCTCATGAGCCCCCGCAACTGAATGCGGGGGCTCATGAGGATCTATGCCTCTTGCTGGAACCACTTTGTAGCCACACAAACAGCGCAGGCACGTCCTGAGAAAGTCTTGCTGCTGTCGGGACGTTAAGCAATGTACAACCAACCAACCAACCAACTCTTCTGGAGGCTGGAGATCGTTGGCGTTCAATGATTAAAGATTTCAACAACCAAAAAAAAACCGCAATCTGCGTCCATTGGCAGCGAAAGGGTTATAATGTAGACTTTGCAACGCCGACAAGCAATCCGCAGTCCGAAAGTTTCCGACAGTGACTTGCTTCAGTCTCGGTCTCACAAGCTTGTAGCAAAAACTGGATCTAAGCCGCGAAGCAAAACGTAACCAAAACCTGATCAGCTCATCGCTACAGACTGGCCCCAGACATTGAGTGGCACCGCGCAGTCGTACGCACACAGACAGATGGACCGCCTCGGGTGGTTTGAGGGATGCTAGTGGGTCATGAGAGTCCACGCCTCTTGCAGATGGAAGGCGGTTAGTGAGGAACTGTGCACAGCAAAGAGCAGTCGCGTGCCAGTCTTGGAGACTTGAGTTTGCTTAGTGACTCAAACCGGTTCTTACGCACGGACGGATTTCGCTAGCTAGTGCAACCCTAGGCTGGACAGTCCTCTTCTATGGACTTTGCAAGATTTTTTTTTCCTTTTTCGTTTCTGTCTTTTATCATCCGAGACAAATAGCCTTGGTCGGTATTTAGGCCAACGGAGACAAGTAGAGTACAGTTTTCTTTTGATTGCAGGAGATAAAGTTTAACACTTTAACTGCCGGGGCAAGGCGAACGGTACGCACATCTGCAAGAGACATAAATCCTCATGAGCCCCCGCTGTCGCGGGGGCTCATGAGGTTTTATGTCTCTGGTTAGTCCTGTGTTCTGTGCGCTCAGTTCTGGTCCCATTTCATTTGTGTTCTTCACGCGAATGTCGGACAGTGCGCGGTGGTTTTAGACGCCAAATCCGCGTCCACTGGCAGTCAAGGGGTTAAAGAAATCCGGGTGATCAGCACTTTCACGGTAATCTGTCGTTGAAATAAACTGATAATGTACAGTCAGAAATTGCCTCACTGGTTTGCCATTGCCAGCTTTGACTACGGCAGTGCATGGTTTGAGGTCAGTAATTATCCGTCATTTTATCATAATGTCAAGCTATTTCGGTCTTATGTCTTGTTTGAATCCCGTTTCTGCCGCAGAAGAGGCGTAGTTTCTGTGGAACATGACTTAATCCGACTGCCGCAGAACCCTTGCTGTCATTGCTGACGTCCTTCTGGTGAGGTCATGTGACGGTGTGTCTTTCACCGAGTCGCCATTCCAACCCGGCGATTCTTAGTCTAAAAACTCGTCAGTTTAAAACTCGTAGGTCTGAGTCAATATTCCAACCCGGCGATTCTTAGTCTACCCCCTCCCTCTCACCGTCCCACCCCCGTAGTCATTACGTCAGTTTAAAACTCGTAGGTCTGAGTCAATATTCCAACCCGGCGATTCTTAGTCTACCCCCTCCCTCTCGCCGTCCCACCCCCGTAGTCATTACGTCAGTTTAAAACTCGTAGGTCTGAGTCAATATTCCAACCCGGCGATTCTTAGTCTACCCCCTCCCTCTCACCGTCCCACCCCCGTAGTCATTACGTCAGTTTAAAACTCGTAGGTCTGAGTCAATATTCCAACCCGGCGATTCTTAGTCTACCCCCTCCCTCTCACCGTCCCACCTCCGTAGTGCCTGTAGCTCTTGATATTGGATATGTGTTGCTAAATGGTCTTAACTTTATTTAGGCCCCATGTGTTAGGTTTATTTAACGTATTTGACCGGCTGGCGACATACATTCAATGTTCTGTTTTGGTTTTTTTCACAAGCAGTGCAGGCACGTCCTGAGAAAGCCTTGTTGCTGTCGGGACGTTAAGCAATGTACAATCAATCAAACCGTAGTCATTACGTCAGTTTAAAACTCGTAGGTCTGAGTCAATATTCCAACCCGGCGATTCTTAGTCTACCCCCTCCCTCTCACCGTCCCACCTCCGTAGTCATTACGTCAGTTTAAAACTCGTAGGTCTGCTGAGGTCATGTGACGGTCATTACGTCAGTTTACAACCCAGTGTGCTTTCAGTCACCATTCCAACCTGGCCATTCCTAGTCAGTTAGCCCGTACCTCCTCCCTCTCTAGTCAGTTAGCCCGTACCTCCTCCCTCTCTAGTCAGTTAGCCCGTACCTCCTCCCTCTCTAGTCAGTTAGCCCGTACCTCCTCCCTCTCTAGTCAGTTAGCCCGTACCTCCTCCCTCTCTAGTCAGTTAGCCCGTACCTCCTCCCTCTCTAGTCAGTTAGCCCGTACCTCCTCCCTCTCTAGTCAGTTAACCCGTACCTTTTCCCTCTCTAGTCAGTTAGCCCGTACCTCCTCCCTCTCTAGTCAGTTAGCCCGTACCTCCTCCCTCTCTAGTCAGTTAGCCCGTACCTCCTCCCTCTCTAGTCAGTTAGCCCGTACCTCCTCCCTCTCTAGTCAGTTAGCCCGTACCTCCTCCCTCTCACCACATCTACACCTGTCTGCCTCTTCTTCCCCTCTGCCTCCACCCCCCACCCGGGTCTGCCCTGGGGGACTTGGGTGGGGTTAGGTATTTTTTAGTTCCCAGGGTCACCCTGGTCAGCCCCACAGGGTGGGTTTTTCTCTCTATTGTGGGGCATGTGTTTCTGTCTACCCTTTGTCCATTCACCTGTATTTGCCTTTTTAAAACTCTCCCTACTGTCTGCACTGCCTGTAGCTCTTGATGTTGGATGTGTGTTGCTAAATGGTCTTAGCTTTATTTATGCCCCATGTTGTAGGTTTATTTAATGTATTTGACCGGCTGGCGACATACATTCAATTTTCTGTTTAGTTTTTTTTCACAAGCAGTGCAGGCACGTCCTGAGAAAGCCTTGTTGCTGTCGGGACGTTAAGCAATGTACAATCAATCAATCAATCTCTAGTCAGTTAGCCCGTACCTCCTCCCTCTCTAGTCAGTTAGCCCGTACCTCCTCCCTCTCTAGTCAGTTAGCCCGTACCTCCTCCCTCTCTAGTCAGTTAGCCCGTACCTCCTCCCTCTCTAGTCAGTTAGCCCGTACCTCCTCCCTCTCTAGTCAGTTAGCCCGTACCTTTTCCCTCTCTAGTCAGTTAGCCCGTACCTCCTCCCTCTCTAGTCAGTTAGCCCGTACCTCCTCCCTCTCTAGTCAGTTAGCCCGTACCTCCTCCCTCTCTAGTCAGTTAGCCCGTACCTCCTCCCTCTCTAGTCAGTTAGCCCGTACCTCCTCCCTCTCACCACATCTACACCTGTCTGCCTCTTCTTCCCCTCTGCCTCCACCCCCCACCCGGGTCTGCCCTGGGGGACTTGGGTGGGGTTAACTACTTTTTAGTTCTCAGAGTCACCCTGGTCAGCCCCACAAGGTGGGTTTCCTTTCCGATTCTGGGGCATGTGTTTCTGACTACCCTTGGTCCATTCACCTGTATTTGCCTTTTTTAAACTCTCCCTACTGTCTGCGCTGCCTGTAGCTCTTGATATTGGATGTGTGTTGCTGAAATGGTATTGGCTTTATTTAGGCCCTATGTCGTAGGTTTATTTAACGTATTGGACCGGCTGGCGACATACATTCAATATTCTGTTTAGGTTTTTTTTCACAAGCAGTGCAGGCACGTCCTGAGAAAGCTTTGTTGCTGTCGGGACGTTAAGCAATGTACAATCTCAATCCTCTGCCTCCACCCTAACCCCCCTCACACGCACACACTGGCATGCACTCCCCGAAAAAGTTTGCTTTGCGTGGCCATCCGAAGCCGCGAACTTTTTCAGGTTGTATATAATTATTTGTGTGCGTATTGTTTACATTCCCACGGATGCCGATGAAAGACGTTACTGTGGCCACGATTGGGGGCTGATTTCCCGCCCGATCGCCTGCAAAAACAAAGCGGCGTCCGTGATTTGGAAAGCTGGGTCCGCGGACTCACACACTCCGCTATCCGCAGATCCTCATGAGCCGCGCGTGATCTGCGGCCTTTTACTGGGTCGAATTGTGTCTCTGTTCCTCACGGCGCGGGCGCGGACGCGGACGAAAAATACGGTGAGACAGAGCAGTTTGCAGGCGAATCGCCACTTATCACCAAGAGGCATAGATCCTCATGAACCCCCGCTTTTGCGGGGGCTCATGAGGATCTATGCCTCTTGCTAAATCAAGCTGGATTGTCCCTCAGAAGTAGGAAAAGAGGACGCTGAGCAGGGTAGTATGCGGTCTGACTGACGCTTGTCACCAAGAGGCATAGATCCTCATGAGCCCCCACATTCGCGGGGGCTCATGAGGATCTATGCCTCTTGATGGACGAAGTTATGTCTTGCGCCTCAAAAGAGAGAGGTGATAAAAGAGGTAGGACGGGTCGGTTCCAGCCTGGTCGATGTAATTGCCCCCGTGGACTGGTTCCCGCTCGTTCCGTTGCAAGTAGCACAGGGAAATGCTTCGTGGAGCCAGTAGTTTTACTGGGAGACACAGAACCTCATGAGCTTTTGTGCGTCGTTATCTACAACTATGGCGACGGACGGAAGTGGCTCACGCTCGTTCCTGCAGCTAATAGGACATTCACGTGATATTTGTGAGCTAACTAGAAGACACAGCGGTCGTGACGAACTGGAGGGCACATGGAGGGCTTGCCGTGAGAATCGGCAAACTGTAAGAGACACAGAGCCTGGTCATTCAGTTTTGCTGTCATGGCTGATCATAATAAACAGCCATCGCAAAAGGAAGCTTGAAAGCGGCGCAAGGCATCATGGTCGATGTCGTGATCATGAACAAACCGTACCGTTTGCGTGACCTTTGACCGCTCAGTTCATTAATTATAGTGAATTGCAGGCCCAGTTTTGCGTCTCTCCAAAGACAGTGAGATGAGTAGTACATTGCATTCTCGGCTTGTGCGGCTTTTAACTTGGTGACCCGATAATTTAATAAATTGTGCTGTAATTTCCCTTTCTCTGCGTCTTCCTTTCTTGGGATTCTCTTCGTATCAAAGTAAGTTTGTCGAGCTCATTTCGGAATGGTCGTTGAACAGGGTACCACCACCGCAAGCGTGAGGGTCGGTGCCTTCCGGTTTGCTCAGGTCACTCAGTATCTCCTGCAGCCACTGCACTGCGTGTATGCAGTGCCGCACTGGTTGCCCTCCTCGATTCGCTACCACACATCGGTAGCGAATCGAGGGAGGCAACCACTGTGTTTGCTTTACATACAGCCACGGAGACACTTCCCGTGTGCCTAGAGCAGGGACTCTGGTAAATCTCTTGTAGTTTGTATCTGCATAGACTCCTGGAAACCAGTGTCTTGCTGGCAGATGGATCAGCCTAATATCACCTTGCGTGTATGTACTATCAGTCCAGTGTTAACTACACATTAGTTGTCTCAGTCCCTCAATTCCCTGCGGGGAGATAACCAGTGTGTGGTATCGAGTGCCTACACATTTGGAGGAAGTCCACAAGTGTTGTATGTCCGTTAACTCATTCCAGACATGCCGCGTTCGGATACGCGGCTTCAAGCCGTCTGTCCGAATGCAAGACGTTTCAAAAGTGTTAGTGAGCCCAGTGCAAGAGGCAATGAACCACATTAGATGCACTAACTTACCGCACATGCGGGGACTCATGAGGTTCTATTAGATGCACTAACTTACCGCAGATGCGGGGACTCATGAGGTTCTATTAGATGCACTAACTTACCGCACATGCGGGCACTCATGAGGTTCTATTAGATGCACTAACTTACCGCACATGCGGGCACTCATGAGGTTCTATTAGATGCACTAACTTACCGCACATGCGGGGACTCATGAGGTTCTATTAGATGCACTAACTTACCGCAGATGCGGGGACTCATGAGGTTCTATTAGATGCACTAACTTACCGCACATGCGGGGACTCATGAGGTTCTATTAGATGCACTAACTTACCGCAGATGCGGGGACTCATGAGGTTCTATTAGATGCACTAACTTACCGCACATGCGGGCACTCATGAGGTTCTATTAGATGCACTAACTTACCGCAGATGCGGGCACTCATGAGGTTCTATTAGATGCACTAACTTACCGCACATGCGGGCACTCATGAGGTTCTATTAGATGCACTAACTTACCGCACATGCGGGGACTCATGAGGTTCTATTAGATGCACTAACTTACCGCAGATGCGGGGACTCATGAGGTTCTATTAGATGCACTAACTTACCGCACATGCGGGCACTCATGAGGTTCTATTAGATGCACTAACTTACCGCACATGCGGGGACTCATGAGGTTCTATTAGATGCACTAACTTACCGCAGATGCGGGGACTCATGAGGTTCTATTAGATGCACTAACTTACCGCAGATGCGGGGACTCATGAGGTTCTATTAGATGCACTAACTTACCGCAGATGCGGGGACTCGTGAGGTTCTATTAGATGCACTAACTTACCGCAGATGCGGGGACTCATGAGGTTCTATTAGATGCACTAACTTACCGCAGATGCGGGGACTCATGAGGTTCTATTAGATGCACTAACTTACCGCAGATGCGGGGACTCGTGAGGTTCTATTAGATGCACTAACTTACCGCAGATGCGGGGACTCATGAGGTTCTATTAGATGCACTAACTTACCGCAGATGCGGGGACTCATGAGGTTCTATTAGATGCACTAACTTGCCGCAGATGCGGGGACTCATGAGGTTCTATTAGATGCACTAACTTACCGCAGATGCGGGGACTCATGAGGTTCTATTAGATGCACTAACTTACCGCAGATGCGGGGACTCATGAGGTTCTATTAGATGCACTAACTTACCGCAGATGCGGGGACTCATGAGGTTCTATTAGATGCACTAACTTGCCGCAGATGCGGGGACTCATGACGTTCTAAGCCTCTTGCAGTGTTTGGTCCTCCAGTGGAAAGGTGTGGATGCTCTTCGTTGAAGACTCGTTAGTTCAGCAGACGATGCGATAGTCCAGAGCGTGAAACACACCAATCCCTCTTCCTTGTTTGTCCCGCAGAATAAATCTTCAGTCCGCCGAGTGTTACACAATGGCATAAATTCTGGTTACCACACATTGTCGTTCAGTCACTCCATTTTCCCACACTGTAGTTGGTCAGCATCTAAAAATCGCAAGGGATTCAATGCCCGGATGCCTACCTCCTAGAACCATTGCCATACCTGTAATTTTTAATCTGCTAGCCAATCCGCAATTCTAGTATCGCGCATAAATCGTCTGAACGCTTTGAGGAGGGTTGTCCGGCACCTTACATCATAAATAACCGGAAAACGCAAAGATCAAATGGTGGTAGACGATAGGGAAATAAAAGAAATGTACCTTATTTTGACATGACTCAAGCGGTGAGCACAATACACAAGTGCCACACAAATGTGTCGCAGTTCAAACTCTGAACTGAGACAGCTCGAAACTTTTCACTGTGCTCAATGTCAACCCGTATGCTGTTTAGAAAGCGAAGGCTGTTGCCACTTGTGCAGTAAGAGAGCGAGAGAAATTTAAAAAAAAAAGGTGACAGATCTATGACATTCCAGTTATTGTTGACCCCACCCGGGTCTGCCCTGGGGGGCTCGGGTGGGGTAACTACTTTTTAGTTCCCAGGATCAGCCTGGTCAGCCCTACAGGGTGGGTTTCCCCCTCTATTCTGGGGCATGTGTTTCTGTCTACCCTGTATTTTCTTTTTTTAAGCTCTCCCTCGTAGGTTTCTTTAGCGTATTAGACCGGCTGGCAATATACATTCAATTTTCTGTTTAGTTTTTTCCACAAGCAGTGCAGGCACGTCCTGAGAAAGTCTTGCTGTCGGGACGTTAAGCAATGTACAACACAATCCAGTTATTATTGAAAAGATCGAGTCATTGTTCATTGCGTGTATGAGCTCAATACTGGTTGGCGAAAGATGCCAGTACATGCTTCATTTAGGAAATCAGACCTACTGTATATCGGATCCAGTCACTTGCCACGCAGTCCTGTGCTCAGAATTTAGAAGTTCTATGACTTGAACCCAATAAGAAAAGTCCGCACTTGATTGCTACAGATTCTGATATTGTCACTGGCTGCTTAGAAGCAGCACCGCTGGTAAACGTTTGAAATTCCAGCGGCAAAAATCAAGCAACATTTGCACGACTGGGCATGGTAGCCTATTCACAAAGAGTCGCGTCCTATGTGTATTTCCTAGAAAATACCGTCTGACGTCAGCAATATTTGGCGTTTTACTCCTGACGTCAGACACACATTCGAGGCTTCAAATAGTGCGTAATTTAGACTGAACGACAATGGCTTTGAACCGTCTGTGTTGGGTTACTTCTCGGGTTACATCGTGGTTTGTAGTCCTGTGAAGCTGATTATCAGACATCCGCTCCTTCGGCACGTCGGTCTGATAATCATCTTCATCGGACTACAATACCATGATGTTATCCTCGAAGTAACCCAACACAGACGATTCAATGCCTAAATGTGCCCTGTGATGCAACGAACAGCAAGGCCATTGTTTGTTTTTTTTTCTGTTGCGAAAAGCGACATTTGTTTGTATTACAGGAAGGCAGTTTCTTTGTTATTCAGTGAAAATCCTGCTTCACCCCAATTAACCCCGAGTCCCGACAGCAGGAGATGGATTGACCATGATAATTCAAGGGTAGTGCCAGATTAGCTTGGCGCCTGAAGGCGCCAAGCTAATTTGGGCAACCCTTGAATTATCATGGTCAATCCATCTCCTGCAACTGGTACATAATCATTAGGCAACACCTCCACAATTTGGGAAATTGGACCTTGGGGCTAAAAGGGTTAAACAAACGCGGTATTACCGTCGTTTAGTGCACACGCCAAGGGGAATTGCACAGACAAACACTAGACCTCCTGCCCCTCCTATTAGGCACCCACTCGCCAGCCCACAGAATTATACGCAGATAAAGAACAAGACGGTCATATACATCCATATACTAGCTTGTCTTTACAGAGGAGAATTGTGCGGACATCGATAGAGCGAAAGTGTACCAAGCTTTGTGTGTGTGTGTGTGATGGTAGTGCTGGTGTTTTTCAGCTTCCGCATGTGTGGAACAGAGTTTGGCGGGGGGAGAGGGTGTGTGTGTGTGGGGGGGGGGGGGGGGGGGCCGATACCCTGGGTTTACCCGATGTCTTTTTGTACCGAGGTTGTGTCCCAGGACCATTTCGTAGCTGACATTGTACATAGTCATCTGAGGATTGAGTGGTTTTGGTTATGCCAACCGATCTTTTTATGTCGATGTTAAACGGCAAAGTTTTTAACATGTGGCTGGGACTGCAATCAATGTGCACATCAATCAATCAATAGACGTTGCTAATAAATCAGAAGTAGGTCAGACTTGCACCTGTTTCGACAAAAACGGTGGATTAAAATCCCGGACAAACATGCGATATAACATGTTTGTCCTGGCTTTAATCCACTGCATCAAATGACGTTCAGTTTTTGACCAGCTTCTTAAAATCGTCATACATTTTGTTGTCCTCTCACTTGGGGTCAGTTGCATGAGCTAGCATAGTCCTGCGCCAGGACTAAGCTCACTCGTGCAACCGAGCCGTGGTGCTTGGGACCTCTTGAGAGGAGCAGCGTCGTTGCATTTCGCACAGTGACTTTCTCCGCCGAGTGCGCGAGGGTTGTTGTCCAACTTTTCGCTGTTCTGTCACTGGCGTTCCGTGCGTGTCAACTCCAGACTACAAGTCATCGGCCCAAGCAGTGCCAGCAAGAGGCATAGATTCTCATGAGCCCCCGCGAACGCGGGGGCTCATGAGAATCTATGCCTCTTGCAGATGTTTGGAACCTTTTTCATTTCGTGCATTTCTGTATCTTTTAGCACGAGCAGGACACGCTGTCAGGTTTGTGGCGGTCTTAGGACAGGCTTAGACGCCAAATGCGATTTTCTCGTATTGTGGAGTCGTCAAGTGTTTTATTCCATCGCCTGAGGGGGTGATTGGATTCACGGATGCTGTTTTCCTCAGCATTTGACATTGACGGGTAGCAAAATCTGCGTTCGGGAGCTCATTAGAGGCCATTAGGTGTCCGACAAACTCGATTTGGCCAAGACACCGAAGTGATGTTCTTTCTGGGTACCGCACAGTTGTCGGAGTCTCTGTATCCTGTTATGTGATAACTGTCAGGTTTCTGGCAAACTCGTATTGGCCTGTGCACCGATGTAAACTGATGTACTGTTCGGGTACTGTGTCGTTTTCCAGGTTTCTGTGTCCTATTTCGTGATAAAAGGCAGGTTTGTGGCAAACGCGATTTGGCCTAGTCACCGAAGCGATGTACTTTTCGGGTACTTTTTTTGCTCTCTAGGTTTCTCTGTCCAGTTTTTGTGATAACGTGATACATGAAGATGATGGTCGCTAGCCTGATGTTTGGATGTCTTTAAAATAATGATTCCAGTTTGAATCGGTTATGCTGATCTTTGATTGTATGCCGTACGTCTTAGAGTCCTACGGTTCAAAATTAGAGTCCGGCACAAATTTGTGACAATTTCATATCGCCATACAATCTTTAATTTTGTAGCAGACTCTGCAGCCACTGAATCGTCAAACGGCTTTCCCGCTGGTTGTACCGGGACTGAATACGTTAATCCCATACCTGACGAGGAATTGAGGACAACCGCTCAACTGCAAGAGGCAAAGAACCTCATGAGCCCCCGCAGATGCGGGGGCTAATGAGGTTCTTTGCCTCTTGCTGGCCTGTTCATGCCCGTGTTCCGTGGATTGGGATTGTCCAGTACTGAATTTGCCTGAATCTCAAAGACATAATTAAGCGCCCTTTGGCGGTGAAAGGACCACAGATGACATGCGCTAGATTTTGGACATCACCCGCGGTAGACGCCAGACCTGAGAAGGTCAGTGTCTGTAGACCTTTGATGTCATCCCGGGCAGCATGCAGTGAGAATGTGCGTGCTCCAGGCACGCAAGAAATTTTTCCGAGCCTGTTTTTGTCGGTTCTGCTTTGTGTGTAGGTTTTGTTCTGAAAAAAAAAAAGAGTTCTTGAAAAGCAAGGATTTTTGAAACGCAAGGATTTGTGAGAGACAATCTTCATTGAAGCAGCGGTTTTATGATTTGATCTCTCTCAGAGGCTCTCTCTCTCTCTCTCTCTCTCTCTCTCTCTCTCTCTCTCTCTCTCTCTCTCTCTCTCTCTCTCATCCTGAGGCTGATTTTTTTTAATGTGCTAATTATCCTACAAAGGCTGCATTACAAATTAGGGGATTAATCAAACCTTTTAGTTCAAAGGTGGTGTCAGAATAGCTTGGCGCATTAGGCGCCAAGCTGTTCTGGCACCACCCTTGAACTACGTGTATCAGTCATTTATTTCAAGGGTGGGTGTATCAGGATGAAAAGGGTTAAATGTTGAGCAGGCAGAATCGCGCCACGGATTTTAAGGAGTTGTGATTTTTTTCTTTTTTTTTTCTTACAGCCTGTGCTATTTCTAACGTCGCGATTTTCTAACCAATCGAGTCGTCAACAAAAAGAAACACGACAAAGACAAAAGCTTACTTAGTGCAGCGGTTTGACCAAGAGTCTTTCCTTTCCGTGCCTTGTTGCTTATTTGCTATAAGACGTGTGACGATTGATTTCTGTTCTCCGGAATTATCGCGCGCATTTCTTGGAGAAATTTTGTCGCCCGCTGTTCCCTTACGCTACGCGGCCGGGATCTGAAGGATTCAGTGCGTGAATTCTCAGTCACAGGATTTCACCGCCAGTGACATCCTCCGTGAGTGGGATGGATCTCTATGTACAATGCAAGAGGAATAGATTCTCATGAGCCGCCGCTTTGCGGCGGCTCATGAGAATCCATTCCTTTTGCAGGTGGAGGAGACTTTGGCGCGCTGGCTGAGCACGTCTGCTTCCTCGGTCTTCTCGCGGTCTCAGTATCTTCGTTCGATGCGTCTTGATCGGGTTGGCGTTCTGGGCAGATCTTCAGCGTGGGAACTGCGCCGCCATGTGTACCTGCAGTGGTAGCCGGTTTGTTGTGCGCGGGCCGAGGGCTTTTTGCCGTGGTGGGATGAGTGTACAGTGACGGCCTTCGTACGAGGAATATAGAAGCAGGTTGTGTTCCCTGTGACAACTGTAAGTCCATTTTTTGTGTGTGTGAAGAAGCAAACATTTTCATTGTATTGCGATGCCATTGCAATACAGTGAAAATGTTGCTTCTTCACAGAAATGGAGGACTTCGCTTTTTACAACAACATAAAAAACTTGTCATCTGTTTCTGCATAGGACGTTATGATTAGACCACGAAGAGGCGAAGAAACTAATTATGTTTGAAAGTGTCATCCATTGTGTGTACGTGCCAACCAAGTGTTTTTCCTGTTGCGATACAAAGAGCGTACGTATTGTTCTTATTAAAAGCGATTGCTCCACGGCAGGCTTTGATTGCTAAAATTCTCCGATACAACTTTTCAATGTTGTTTTGCCTCAGCTAAGACCTTTCTACCCTTCTTTTCACAATCCATGTGAGTACGCACACGTACCAGAGGGTTTTCCACGGCCTTTTCAGCGCGACGGATGGAAGTCTACCGCGTACAACGGAGAAGAAGAGCAGACAAAGTCTGTCATTTTACGACATACAGGTATCATAATTCCCTTTGTCCAGAATTGCCGTGAGACGCACTAAGAACACTAACAAAGGGTATCCATGCTAAGTATTAACCCTTTATTTCCTGCAGTAGGTCGCTTTACCTCATTCGAGACGTGCCGCCTCCGGGGAGGCGGCATACCTCGAATGTGTTGATAATGGAATCTTTGCTGGACGTCAACTGACGGTGTTTGCGCGAGAACGCGGATTCTTTTCTTTTTTCTTTTTTTTCCCATGACCGCACTCCGATACTAGAGGCATAGATGCTTATAGATACTTGCTGGGGTTCCATGAAAATCTGCGCCACATTCTCATCCGTCTTGCCCCACCTAGACGAGGTTAATCGACATGAGATATTATTTCTAGACGCTGGTAGGGAAAGGCGCAAAAGTGGAGATGTGTGTTCGCGGCCTGCCGAGGTACTTTGGGTTCTGTGCCTCCGTTGCAGACGGCATGGGTGTTACCTTAATCCCGTCACTGCCAAGAACTTTGAAACACCACACGTCTTCAAGAGGTATAGATCCTCATGAGCCCCCGTATTCGCGGGGGCTTATGCGGATCTATGCCTCTTGTCATCTTCGATTCCACTTTTTCTTTCACAGCAGTTGATCTTGACGTTGAATTTACAATGATTTTAAAAACAGTCTTCATCGACTGGCGATGAAGGGGTCAAATGAAAGGACCGTCGAGGAACCATGACACTTTTAGATATAGTTTGTCGTTGGAATTTTCATGAGGATCTGTGTTTCATGCAGATGGAATATTTCAGTGTATGGCCCACCTTTTTTTCCCTTCTTTTTCTTTTTCTTTTTTTGGGGAGAATCGAAAATTGACGTGTTAGGTCTCTCGAAGATCAGTGACCCACGTTTTGGGATCGAAATGACCTCATGGAACTCTGTGTCCTACGCATATGGAACGGTCTTACAGCGTGGGCATCCGAACGATTTGGGTCTGTGTCTCGTGGAGATGGAAGGGTGTTATTCGCCCGCAGGAGATTTCTGATCGAAAGAAGAAACGCGAACTGGCGTGCCAAGTGCGTGATTGATTGATTCTGCAAGGGTTTTGATTAGCGGCATATGATTATTATGAACAGAGACCGAGTCTGGCACGGCGCGGGCAGCAGAACGTCGTCACGCCGTCTCTCTCGGAGCTGCCCGCCTCGCTGGTGTGAGGACGCGAAGAACGGAACGTGTGCAGCGCTAGTCCGCGTTCCCGTGTGTGGGGGGATGACTGACGTTCGGAAACCACGCATCCGGTCAGGTGATAGTTCTAGGTTGGTGCCGGACACGAGAGTAGCTTGGGGACCCAGTATCGAAACTGCCGCAGTTGGGAGTTGTGATGTGTGTATATTATACCCTCCGGTGATGCGTCGACCATGATAGTTCGTGTGGTGCCAGGATAGCTTGGCGCCTTTCGGCGCCAAGCTATTCTGGCACCACCCTTGAACTATTATGGTCCAGCTGTCTCCTGTTGTGTCTCGGACCTGAATAGACGGAAGGGGAAGACGTCAAACCGGATTTTATGAATCTTAGGATACGGATACAGTGATAAGCTTCCTTTTGTCATTGGCATTGTTTCTGGCGAACCGAAGCAGCGTAGACGTGTCTTAACAGTTGGAGAGCAGTAGTTTGCCGGTTGTGCTAATCCGCAAAGAGAGCACAAGTACACGTGGACGTGGGTGATTTTCGCAGGTTGGGGATCCACATTGGGGATGACGCCTGCCAGGAAGGAGCATAGATCCTCGGGAGCCCCATGCAGCCTAGCCCTGTATAACAGCGCAGAAGTTTCCGGTGTCGCGCATAATTATGCGCAGTGAGAACAACGTCGACATACCGTGGTTTGCAGACAGGGCAGGTTCAGAACGCGTTCACAGTGTAGATATCACGTTCTTTGTCCGTCCTCGAAGGAGGTACAGTCCAAATGCTGATTATTACGTGGCAGTAATTCGGACGCCGTGTGCACCCGAGTGTAGCGTACCGTTAATAATAGTTGTGTTTGACCTTTTTAACAGCCGGGGCAAGGCGAACGCTTGAGACATAAACTGCAAGAGACACAAACCCTCATGAGCCCCGCATTCGCGGGGGCCCATGAGGGTTTATGTCCCTTGTTAGTCCTGTGGTGTTTATTATGCCGGTTTTGCGACCATTTACTTTGTTTCTTCAAACGATTGCGGTGGTTTCGGACTCGACCGTTCGTAATCATTAGCAGAGAAGCGGTGAAACTTGCCCCTCAGGAACACTGTCCATTCAAGGAAAAGCTGGAGTGGGTTTATGGTCAACAGGGCTAGTACATTCTCATGAGTCTATGCGTACTTTTAGAGGCTGGTGTGCATCTGTGTCCCTGGTCGAGGGTCCTTGCGGATGGCAGGTCGTGGACACACTGGATGCCTCTCTTGATTCGCTACCGCTGATCAGCGACTGCGGGGGCTCGTGCATTTGGGTGATGCTCACTTTTTGTCGGCAGTCAAAGGGTTAAGATAGTGTTTGTGACTCAGTCTTACCATTTTGTTGTGAACTAGCAGTATACGTTAAAGTTGGATGCGTTTTTCTCGGCATGACAGTTCAGTTTTGTGAAAGTACTGAAACCTTCCAACCCAACTGCGAAATGGCGACTTTCAGCAACCGTGATCAACTCAGCAGTGAGTTTGGCGTTTTGGTGCATTTTCTAGTTACATATTTAGAACAGCTTGAAGTGTAATGTATTCTCCTAAATAAATTGCTCACGATAGTTCAAGGGCATACCAATATACCCGGACGCCAAGCCAATCTTACGCAACTTTTGAACAAGACCAAGCCGCTGCGTTGTCAAACCGGCGCCGTCTATGGCCGAACATCTCATACAAATGGGACGAATTCTTTAGAGGACACCTCCCGGACCGGGAGGAGATGGGTTGGCCATGCTAGCTCAATTGTTCTACTAGATTCGTATGCCGGCTCTCATATCCGTCCATGCTAGTTTAAGCGTAGTGGCGGACTTGCCTGTCGGCGGCAAGAAAATCCGCCTCTACACTGCATGGATGGATCTGGAAGACAGCAAGCAAGGCTTGGCACTACACCTGGACTAGCTTGGGTGGATCGGGAAGGCGGCAAGCTTTTCTATCACTATACTTCAGCTAGCACGGACTTGCGTGTGGCATATGATGTAGTCATCATATCTCCAGTTTTTATTTTCTAAGAACTCGGTTTTAACTGCTAAAGCTAAGCGCACGCGTAGCGGGAAGCAGACGACCCCAGCAGAGTGCCCAAAGCCCCCCGAATCATCGATAATCGCCGCTGCTTGCTAATTAAGAGCGATTGTCCGCGCGTTTTCCCCCCACGACTTGTGAACGACTTGTGAAGTTAGCAGCCAGCAGTGTCGAAGCTGTCACTCTTGTCTGTCATGTGCAAATCATTGCAGACGTTTTGCACATTTTCGTGTGAGAACACCACGCTAGCCTGCATTTGGCAGCCGTTTTCTGTTGCTTGATGTGAACCTTGCTAGTTTTCATGCAGATACTGAGGATTTTGACGTGGATCGTGCAAAGGTTTTCGCATCACTCACTGGCCCAGCCATTTTGTCAACTGTGCGTGGTCTGAGTTATGGTGGCGGTTGAAACAGTTGAACTGTCTGATGGCTTTAAGTTCGGGGTTTAACGTCCACGGCATCTGAGTGAGAATGGACGGTCCTAACGCGCGGGGTATCGGGGACAGTGACAGTCATTGAAGTGCGACCTGAACAGTGATCAATTCAGACGCACTACGGCTGTGCTACTTTGACCTTTCAACGGACATGCTTTATAGTGCCAGTTTGCCTTGGCTGAAATATCTGAAATTCAGTTTGGGTTTCATATACCTTAACATTGGTTGTCTCCCTCGCTTCATTACCGCTGATCAGCGGTAATGGATCGAGGGAGACAACCAGTGTATATATGGATATAAGACTCAAATAAAAGATTTGAGCGTAATTTACATCGACTGTGTGCAATCTATGTGCAGTGTTGGTGCTACTTTCCTATACTAACTCTGAGAATGGTGTTGTGGAGGTTGTTCCGTGTCTGATGTGAAAATGAACTATGTACAGTGAGCTATCATATCCCAAGGAATGTGATCTGGTCCTGGTGAGCAGTTATTGGGGACGTCCAGTTTTTTTCAGTGCTTGATGAAGCGTACCGTGGGATGCACTGTACCGTGTATATGCAGCAGCCTTGTCATTGTTATTGAGAGTAATCACCGCAAACTCTTCGTTCGGAATGGCATAATTGACGCACGGGCATTACCGAGGATGAGACATTGAATAGTATTATTTTCTCCTAAATAGACGTTGTTTCCGAAATCGGAGATAGACAAAAAATTGCACGTCTTTCGACGCAAACAGACAGTGGATTAAAAGCCCGGACAAAAGCCCGGACAAACTTGCAATATCGCATGTTACTCCGGGCGTTCAATGCACAGTTTTTGTCGAAACTCGTTCAAATTTCGAGCTGCTTCTGATTTCCGGAAATCGTCTATCGACGCGAGGACATTACTGATAATGAATCATGGAATCACACTGGTTGTCTCCCTCGATTCCCTGCGCGGATCCCGCGCAGCGAATCGAGGGAGACGACCAGTGTGCGTGCCAGTGAATGGTACAATTTTCTCCCAATTATGTAGCGGCCAACTGCAATTCCAAACCTCCCATAACTCGCGGGCTGAACGCACAGTGTCCACTAGTACGGATGGGAAACCCGTCTCGGCAGTAACTGTATACAGTCGCGTGTGAGTGTGATACTATTAACACCAGCAGACAAGATGGAGAAGATTGGCATGACGAAGCTGATAAGCACTTTCAACTCGAAAATCAAAAACTATCAGGATCTGGATAAGCAGCAGTCTGTCGACGAACAGGATGCCGCGGACAACGCCAAGGTGTGGGAAGGTGAGTCTGGCACGCTGAAGGAATAGGCCATTTTATTCGTGTGCGTTTTCTGTCGTGGTTGTATCTGCGTTCGGCGAGGACAAAGTCTGGATCAGCCTGTAGCGTTTGCTGGAGTACTGCCCAGACAGACGCAATCGGGGGAGTACGCCACAAGTACACTTCTATTCAAATGAGATGCTAAAGCATCTCATTTGAATAGAAGTGTACTTGTGGTAGTACTCCTCGAGTGTGTCTTTCTGGGCAGTACTTCCTCAAACAGTACAGAGGATCTAAGTGTAACCATAATGCTTGAAATAGTTGTTTATTTGTGTGTTTGTTTGTTTGTTTAAACCGCAGGGAGATGGCCTTAGTCGCCTGCTCGGCGTTAAACCCAAATAACTGTTGTTTAAAGCAAGGTTAATTTGGCCCCTAAGATAGACCTATTTACTATCATATTACGTGTCAAATACTCTTTTACTTCATTCAAGCACCAACTGAAGTAGATAAATCTAGGCAGCTCGATAATGTGGCCTAATTAGCTAGGCGCCTCTCCAGTTGCCATGTTAATCAAGCGCTACCCATCGGCTGGCATTGTCCGCTTACAAAGGAGGATGGCGCCTAGCAGAATAATAAGATTCTTGGGTGTTTTCGGTGCGATTCAGGGACTGAAGTGGTTATTATGCCATCGTTCGAAATTATGAATGAATTCTTGATGTCTTAGGATGCTGCTCTCTCTCTCTCTCTCTCTCTCTCTCTCTCTCTCTCGCTCTCTCGCTCTCGCTCTCTCTCGCTCTCTCTCGGTGTGTGCTATGTGTTAGGGTTTAGTAATTGTGCGGTTGACTATGTCCAATATCTTTTAGATACAAACATTCTTACAACGCAGGTATATTCCGTTTCGGAAATCAGACAATCGTACAGCGCGAGATTTGTGTGCTGGTCTGTCTCAGTCGCCTATTTGGCTTTAAGCCCTACTAACTAAATCGCGTGCAGGTCTGTGATCCCGGCCTCGGACCACAACGTCCGAAATCGCAGACCAGCACACAAACATGTAGATGTCATAGGATCAGACATGTGCAGATATATCACAAAAAGGTTGAACGGTTTAGTTGCCGTAATTTGCATAGAGGGTTTTACAATTTACTCGTCGCTGTGAAAAAAACAGTCATCGGAACAGGTGGGACCGAAACTAGCATGGCGGCAGATGTCGCCATTATCTCTACAATTCTGACTGGAGAACGCCCGCCCCGTTCGTTGTGTGTTTAATGACTGAATGAATCCATAATGTAACTTTAACCCCTTCCCTGCCGGCCCCCACCCGGGTCTGCCTGGAGGGACTTGGGTGGGGTTAACTACTTTTTAGTTCCCAGGGTCAGCCCCACAGGGTGGGTTTTCCCCTCTATTCTGGGGCATGTGTTTCTGTTTATCCTTGGTCCATTCACCTGTGTTTTCCTTTTTTAAACTCTCCCTACTGTCTGCGCTTTCTGTAGCTCTTGATATTGGATGTGTGTTTTTAAATGGTCTTAGGTTTATTTAGCTTATTAGACCTGCTAGCGACATACATTCAATATTCTGTTTAGTTTTTTTTTTTTTTTTTTTTTTTTTTTTTTTTTTTTTTTTTTTTCACAAGTAGTGCAGACACGTCCTGAGAGTCTTTTTGCTGTCGGGATGTTAAGCAATGTACAAACAACCAACCAACCGAAACCAGCATGGCAGCAGATGTCGCCATTGTCTCTACAATTCTGACTGGAGAACGCCCGCCCTCGTTCGTTGTGTGTTTAATGACTGAATGAATCCATGATGTGTAACTTTAACCCCTTCCCTGCCTCCCCACCCGGGTCTGCCCTGGGGGACTTGGGTGGGGTTAGGTATTTTTTAGTTCCCAGGGTCACCCTGGTCGGCCCCACAGGGTGGGTTTTTCTCTCTATTCTGGGGCATGTGTTTCTGTCTACCCTTTGTCCATTCACCTGTATTTGCCTTTTTAAAACTCTCCCTACTGTCTGCACTGCCTGTAGCTCTTGATATTGGATGTGTGTTGCTAAATGGTCTTAGCTTTATTTAGGCCCCATGTGTTAGGTTTATTTAATGTATTTGACCGGCTGGCGACATACATTCAATGTTCTGTTTGTTTTTGTTTTTTTTTCACAAGCAGTGCAGGCACGTCCTGAGAAAGCCTTGTTGCTGTCGGGACGTTAAGCAATGTACAATCAATCATTAAAAACCCTTCCCTGCCGGGAGACAACAGAAGGCGACACCCAGCCGCAAGAAGCATTGACCGTGAGGACCTATGCCTCTTGCTTGGGTCAATCACGTCTGTGCAACCAGCAATGGTTTCAGAAACAGTCAACTCATTCTACCCCAGACACACCACAGGAAGATAAGGATCGACCATGATAGTTCAAGGGTGATGCCAGAATAGCTTGGCGCCTATGGGCGCCAAGCTATTCTGGCATTACCCTTGAACTATCATGGTCGATCTGTGTCCTGCACTGCAATGCAGTCTTCAGAAAACAACGGCAAAATTAAAGGATTTCAGTGTTGGGGTAGAATGAGAGGCGCTTGCAGCGAAATGGTTAATTAGCTCATTATTAGCCAATAAAAGGGTTGAAATACATTCGTACAGCCTCTGTGCATTGGCCTCTGTGTGTGTACACGGTCAGGAAGTTGCATTCAGTCACAAACAGACGGATGTAGAATGCGTCTCGTGGATGTTGTGAGGTGTTTGCGCCCAACCCGTGACGGTAGGTATGTACGGGCTGGCAGTTCAGCTCGCTGGTGGAAGCAAATGTCGTGCTGGTCTGTGAGTTTGGACCTTAGACGAATGAATAAGGCCCCAAGGGGTCAGTTGCATGAGTGAGCTTTGTCCTGTGCCAGCCACCTAGCAAGGTGGTTGGTTATGGGCTGTAGCGGAGCACCTTGCTCAGTGGCTGGCGCAGGACTAAGCTCGCCCATGCAACTGGTCCCTAGATTCACAGACCTGCTCATGGTTGGTCATTGGCTTGTTCAGTTGTTTGGCACATTTTATCTTCTGAATATGATGCTAGTGATCAGGACTGGGCGAAAAAGAGATGGGTGGGTTTGATAACTATTGATGCCGCTGTGAAGTCTTCGCCCAGGTGAAGTCCGGACCGAAATGGCGACTGACTTCCAAGCGTGCAAAATTCAAAGAAAATCCCAACACACACAAAAAAAAAGAAACTTGTTTAGAAAGGCCAACTACAATACAGTATGTTGTTATTGTCCCTTCTAAGCGTGTTACGTTTCTTCATTGACATTTTCGCTTCGTCCAAAATGCTGTAGTCACCATGCGGCCAACTCCACCCCACCCCCACCCCCACCCCCACCCCCTCCACACTTCTTTTAGGCTTGCTTGCTCTCTCACTACGTCTTGTCTGTATGTCAGTTTTGACAAAATGTTTTACAAAATTGTGTTGTATTGGCTGTGCGGTGTCAGCGTGTTTCCTTCCGCGTGGGGATTTTCTTTGAAGTGTAATTTAGCCCATTCCAAAAACAAGGAATCACTTCTACTTTGAAAATAGATTTCCGTGTCCCCCATAAACCCGCCCCGTCAGGGCCGTCCATTATCACTTCGGGGCCGTCGACGTTAAATCCCGAACTAACCAACCACTTCTACTTGGATAGCTGTTCCCTTACGCGGTCCAGCCGCGTGATAGACCATTGTTGACAAGTGACTTTCTCATTGGATCCTGAGAATGAAATTACCAATTTCTTTACACATCCTTTGAGGTCTGCGTCACAGACAGATCGACCGTGATGATTCAAGGGTGGAGTCGGAATAGCTTGGCGCCTACAGGCGCCAAGCTATTCCGACACCACCCTGAAATTATCACGGTCGACCCACATCCTGTGGTAGCATGTAGCATGTCAGGGCGTTATAGGTTTTAACGGTGAAGCCGCCTTCCTCACGGCCGAGGCTGAGCATGAGGCAATAATCATCATCATCATCATCATCATCATCATCATCAGTCCCTTGCCCGAACTGGGGGTTGGGGGGACTGAAAGGCAGCAGCAACAGACAGTGCTCTCCACTGAGTTCTATTTTGGGCGGTGGCAAGCAAGTCTGGCATCTCGAGTTCGGTCCATTCTTTTATGTTTGCGACCCAACTCTTTCTCTGACGACCTCGCCGACGACTTCCTTCGAGAGTGCCTTGGAGGATAGTCTTGGACAAGGTGTTGTGTCGGGTCACGTGGCCAAACCAAGCAAGCTTGCGCCGTTTCACGGTTGCCAGAAGGGGTTCATGTGGGCCCACCAGGGAAGTGACGATGCTCCGTACATATTCGTTGGTCTTGTGCTCGCGGTACGAGATGCGGAGCAACTTCCTCAGGCACTTGTTCTCAAAGGCCTGGATTTTCTTTTCTGAGTCTGCAAGCAGTGTCCAAGTCTCACAGCCGTAGAGTAGAATAGACACTACGAGGGACTTGTAAAGCCTGTACTTGGTGGTGAAGCTGATGGAGTTACTTCGCCATATCCTGTCCAGCCTGGCCATTGCGGATGTTGCTGTACCTATCCTGATACGGATCTCTGCTATGCAACTACCGTCTTTGGACAGGGTGAGGCAATCAATAGCGGACAAAAGGTGCTTTCACGCGTCACTAAGCCAATCAGGTGTGCCCCTCCAGAGATGAGAGGGAACCTGGGTGAAGTCGAGTAGGTTATACCCGGACGGGAGTTCGGCCTGCGGTTCGTCTGTTTCTCGGCAAAGAGATGCTTGTCCGGTTATTGTGGTCTATGGTTATACGTCCCCGTGAAGAGGAAACACTCCATAAAGGGACCGCGGTAAATGCGGGTAATGGGTGTCGGCCGTACGCTGCAATACAGCTTTGTGATAGGGTTATATATTGTCTTGTGCATCTACTGTGGGAAATCGGGGTATTTACCCGACCACATTTAGTAGTGCACCTTCTTGTTTGTGTGTGTGTGTGTGTGTGTGTGTGTGTGTGTGTGTGTGTGTGTGTGTGTGTGTGTGTGTGTGTGTGTGTGTGTGTGTGTGTGTGTTTCTCCTGCCTACTTCCTAAGTTCCGGAGAACGACATGGGTTATAGGCTAGAACTGATCCTTTTAGGGATGTAGATGATCGTCTGGTTCTATACCTGCATATTTTTCTGTGGGCTGGCGATTGGGTGCCTGATAGGCGGGGGCAAGGGATCTAACTGTTTCTGTCCAGCGCTGAGTAATTCCCCTTGGTTTGTGTACAATTCTACCAGCGCTAGCCTCACCTATCTGGTTTGTGAGTTATATACCTTGATTGGTTGTAACGGGACAGTTACCGCAACACAGCGGGAGATGGGTCAGCCTGTTATAGTTCAAGGCAAGTGCCAGATTTGGTTGGACTCTTTGTCAGTAATATTGCAGCCTCTGTACTGCAGTAGAAGTGGGTTGAAACACGTGATAGTTGTACTATATTAGGTTTTCTTCTTAAGGACAGCTTTTGCGTCTGCTACGGAACAGGTTTGATTTCATCGCGTGATAGTTGATGGGTCCAGTTATGCTCGCTGTGCGCCTTAAAGGCCCGTTCACTGCTGAGAAAATCTTAACACCATCCAGCGGCAAGAGGTATAGATCCTCATGAGCCCCCGCGACTGCGGGGGCTTATGAGGATCTATGCCTCTTGCTGAGACCAAATTGTATCCGTGTCCACTGTACGGTTGTGACTTTTGGTCGCTGAAGGAGCAAAGCTTTCAGAAACTAAAACTGCGCCCAGTGGCAGGGAAGGGGTTAATTTCCAAGTAATTGCTATTAGGAAGTGCAACCTTTGCCTTCAACAGAACTGCATTGATTACAACGCGTGATAGTTCGTGGGTAGTGCTAGATTCGCCTGGCGTCTTTCCATGTGATTTAATAAGTGGGCATACAAGCACAATTAGATTGATCGTAAAACATTCACTCTAAAGAAACCGCAGCGGGAGATGAATCGGCCGTGATAATTCAAGGGTTGTGCCAGGTTAGCTTGGTGCCTTTCAGCTAACCTGGCACATCCCTTGAGCCGCCACGATCGATCCATCCATCTCCCTCAGCTGGTACGGTCTTGCAGCCGCCTCCCACAATAACGGAATACATGATTATGTCAGTGTGTGAACGCCGTGTAACGAAACTTGACTGCCTCACTGAAAACAGCAATGGGAGGCAAGGTGAAAGGCAGAAATGGATGGATGGGTGGATCAGCAACATTCCGTCGCTCAAAACGATCGAATGCCATTGTCTTTATTGCTGTGCTTCTTCTTCTTCTTCTTCTTCTTCTTGCTTTTTACATAGAAGGCATGGTTTCGCTCCACTACTCAGGGAAAGCAAATTCACAAAGATCATGCGTAGACACACCGCAGGCTTTGTGAATCATCAAAATCAACCCGTGGCAAAAACCGGTATTGTACAGTGTTACCTTTCTTGGAATGAATGTCGACCAACCCTGTCTGTCGTCTGCTGTCCGGAAATTGCCCGCGGCGCTTTGGAGCCTTTCCGTTTCAGCGCTGATTGCGGGAGATGGGTCTGCCGTCATAGCTCGTCGTTAGTTTTTGCCTATCTGTTTCAAGGGTAGTGGTTAATTAGCTTGGCGCCTTGACAAGCGCCAAGCTAACTAGCCACTACCCTTGAACTTCAAATATGACGGTTGATTTTTTTTCATCTTGTATAGATTGTTCTTTGCAGACGACATTAACACAGGTGTCTACGCATTCTTTTTTTCAATTGGAGAATTTTCTTTTGAAGACTTTTACCTTTGGCAGATCGACCATGATAGTTCAAGGGTTGTGCCAGGATTGCTTAACTCCAAAGGCGCCAAGCTATCCTGATGTCACCGTTGAACTATCACGAAATACATATAGTATGTTGTAATGTGTCAGTGCCAACAAACTTTGTTACGAGCGCAAACGTGTTGTTTTTTAAATGAAAATCAGACCAACAAGGTGACTTCCAAGCGTGTAAAATGCAAAGACAATCGCAGCAGAGAAAAGAACACGCTTAGAGAGGACCATTAAAGCACAGTTTATTAAATTGTCATGTTGCATCCCACACTCGGAAAACAAGATGAATAGCGCATTCTTTTCTTGTCCGTGTCAGTGTCTGTTGTTGTTTTTAAAAATGTTTTAACCCGAAAACCCGAAAAACTGCAGTAAATCGTTCTGTAGTTGACCTTTTCTAAGCGTGTTTCTTTCTTGGCATTTTCTTCGTTTTGTCTTAGAGAAGAGAAAACTGCTGAACTGCGCGGATTTTCTCGAATGTCGTCTGCAGTATCGCGCTACTTCGTCAACCTTTTCCACTCCAGCAATGCATAACAAGCGGCGGCCATTTACTTGTTGCCGCCACTGGCAATAACCGCGGGGGTGGGGCCATTACCATACTGATCTCTCAGAACTATGGCGTTGGTCTGCAAGTCGGCCCCTGCTGTCTGCACTGGACACAGATGGATGTGAGCCTCTGGGCACACTTGAGTGCATGTACATGTGTGTCCATTGGGGAAGTTTGCTTGTTGTCGCTACTTACAGTGACAGATCTAACCACATCTCACATTATTTGGAAGAGTCACTCAACGACTGTTTATCAGTTGCATGCCGGGGATGTCTCGACGGCTTCAAGCTAATCTGGCACTACCCTTGAATTATCATGGTCGATCCATCTCCTGCCGTGGTGCGTCGGGGCTAGGTGAGAAACATTTATTTCCCAGTCACTGACCATTCTGTTTCACGTCACAGACCAAAACCCCGTGGCATTCCTCCGTCCTGGGTAAAGAGACGTAAATGTGGCAGAATTCTCGTGAGCCCCTGCAGTTGCAGGCCGCAGTTCACATTCATGTCCTACACTAAGTGTCGTCTGCAGCCGTGTGGCGTGGGCGTTCAAATCGGGTTAACTCTTTTTAACCCTTGGTCGCATTTCCCCAAGGTGTTTCATAACGACTGCGTGGCAGCTGCAAAATATGGATGGATCGTGATAATTCAAGGGCAGTGCCATATTAGCTTGGCGCCGTTAGGCGCCAAGCTAATCTGGCACTACCCATGAATTATCATGGTCCATCCATAGCCTGCTGTAGAGCGTCGGGGCTGAATGGGTTAAGCAGCCGTTTATCCGCTCATGCCAGCATCTAACGCAAGGATCCACGATTTTGCAAAAAAAAAAAAAAAAAAAAAAAGAAAGAAAATGGAGGCCAATTGTCCGGCTGAGCTGAATCCTGCGCCAGCCACTAAGCAAGGTGCATCGTTATAGTGGAGCACCTTGCTTAGTGGCTGGCGCAGGACTAAGCTCACTCGTGCAACCGACCTCGGGTGTAGCCGAAGTGGCCCGCGGTTCCATGGTCTTCAAACAAGCCCTCACGATGTTCATCAATAAGTGATCGAAACTAAACGAGCGAACCTGGGTGGCTGGGCACATGCAGGTGTTTCAGGCCCCACGACGCCGGCAATTTCACGCCAGGCTGCCTGCCCCTCGTCGGGGGAAGTGGATTCACATGCGCCACTGCATCTCTCGGGCTGATGAGAACCTGTTAGCCTCTTGCTTACAATCACAGCTGTTGGCTTTTCAGGAAACGGAGAGAGTTATTTCTGGGTTGCGTGAGCGAGTGGCTGCACGCACAATTATACGCCAGGCGTTTTTGTGTGTGTGTGTGTGTGTGTGTGTGTGTGTGTGTGTGTGTGTGTGTGTGTGTGTGTGTGTGTGTGCGGTCGACACGATTATGCCATTTGCGGGCACGGGGGCAGTTGAACTGCATCCGTTCTTTCCCTTTTTTGTCGAAAGTCCAGTCCTGCTGCTAAACCCTCCCATCTGCAAGAGGCATAGAGTTTTATGCGTCCCTGCGTCCGCAGGGGCGCTTGAAACCCTATGCCTCTTGCTGACGAAAAATCAGGGAGTCACTGGGGCTTAAGCTGAAGCACTCTTCTCCACCTCTCTGATGTGCTTGCAGCTTTCTTGTTCTTCCCGCCCAGCAGCGGGTCATCAGCTGCAGGGCCGTCGCTGCCTTGGCCTTCGATCCCCGTCCCTCATTGATCTGGGGGACTGGCACAGGTTCCGTGTGCAGCCAGCCGTGCGGGGTTTGGGGCCGCTAGCCTGTTTCAAACAGAGGTCTGGTAAGATACTGGTCAGAATCGCGAGAGAGAGAAAAAAAAATTCATAGCGTAATGTGAAGTCAAAAATATGCAGTCGTTTTACCAGTTCCGTGTTGGCTGATGCAGACTGTGCTTTTGCAATCTTCGTTGGTTCAACACCCAACAAACCTAGCTGTACTAGGAACGTGGATTCAAAGTAGTGTCGGCAAGAGGTATGTATCCTCATGAGCCCCCGCGACTGCGGGAGCGCATGAGGATCTATACCTCTTGCGGTTGTTGGTGGTGGTCGAATTTTCACAGCACTGAACGGGTTAAAGTGACCATGTGTGTGTTGTGGACCATGTGGTTCGTAAAGCATAGATACTGCTAGTGGACATCTGCAACTTTATGGTAACACCAGAAATTTGAGTTACCTTCCACGGGGAAGACGTCTCCGGCTCTCTCTCTCTCTCTCTCTCTCTCTCTCTCTCTCTCTCTCTCTCTCTCTCTCTCTCTCTCTCTCTCTCTCTCTCTCATGAACGTGATCAAGAGTTTTCTCCCGGTAATACGCCCATGCTTCTAAATACTACAGAGTTGCATGACAGCTTAAAACCTACGCAAGACACTGCGCAAGGAGTGCCGCTGCTAAGTCTGGCGCAAGGTTTATACGTCCTCCCGTGCAACTCAGCCGTGCCTTGGTTGAAGCGAGAGGGAGTGTGGTGGCGAACGGTGATTTTTCGTCTTGTCATCACCACCTCCCCTCCTCCCCCTCTCTCTTCCCCCCCCCCCCATACACCCCCCCCCCCCCAACTCTTTCCTCCCAGTGTCCTGGGTGTGACCGCAAAGACGGGCGCCGTGCTAAAGATTTCAGCACTCCCGTGACATTCACTTCATTTGCTTCGGCCTGAACTCTGCCCCCGCTGGCATGCAGTACGGGACTCTTTCTTCTGCCAGATTCACAGGTCCTCACGCGCCCTCGGGCCCTTTCAACAGCAGGAGACACAGATGTTCATGGACCTCCACACTGGTTGCCTCCCTCGCTTCGCTACTGATGGGACCACTTGCATGAGGGAACTTAGTCCTGCGCCAGCCACTAAGCCCGGCTTAGTGGCTAGCGCAGGACTAAGTTCCCTCATGCAACTGGCCCCGTAGCGAATCTAGGGTGACAACTAGTATGCATAAATCCTTGGAGCTACTCCTTCCGCAATTGGTATAGATGTGCATGAAGCCCCTCTATGGGTAAGTGACGTAGATTCTCATTGACGTCTTCATCTGTGAATGGGAAGGATTCTCAATGGACGATCATCGAGCCCCTGGACCTCAACAGCATAGGTCGCGATTCGTCTCTGGCTGATCTCAGCCTATCGCCTGTCGAGAAATCTGAACACGATCCAACTGCAAGAGGCATAGATCCTCATGAGCCCCCGCAGTTGCGGGGCTCATGAGGATCTATGCCCCTTGCTGCTGTCAACTTGTATTCAGGATTTTGGTGCGGTTGCGGGTTTGGGCCTTTAAAGTTGCATCGTCCACGCTAAAAGCGTTCGGGATCGTCTCTCCTTTTCTCTCTCGTCACAATGTTCTGGATGGTTTATGTCGTAGATGGTTAACACTACGTACATGCATATTATTAGAGAAAAGTCGGACACAGTTCGTTATTCAGTCGCCTATTGTTTCACGCGGCTGAACTGGGTCATGAGGACATTCGGTGGTCAGGGTCCTGTTACAGCCATGTGAGACAAGTTCAGCCCTGTCATTAAGAAGATATGGATCGGTAATTACAGTTCAGGGGTGGTGCCAGAAGGCTTTGTACTTCTTGAAGATATTGATTGATCCTGGTAGTTTAAGACCGTTGCCAGAATAGCTTTGTGCTTCTGAAAGACATTGATTGGTGATGGTGGTGCCAGCACAGCTTTGTGCTTTTTGAAGATATTGTTTGATCATGATAGTTCAGGGGTGGTGCCAAAACAGCTTTGTGTTTTTTTAAAGATATTGATTGATGATGGTAGTCCAAGGGTGTGCAGAATAGCTTTGCGCTTCTTGAGCGATCAAGACTGGTGTCAGAATAGCATTGTGCTTTTTGAATATTGATTGATCATGATAGTTCAAGGGTAGTGCCAGGATAGCGTGGCGCCTGATATCCTGGGACCACCCTTGAACTAGCATGATCGATCTGTGGCCTCTACACTCTTAATTCGAACAGTATTCAGTGGGCAACCTTTCAATTGTGAAACTTCCACCATTAGACTCGATGTGTCAGTATTGTGCAGTCCTCTCAGTTGAAGAGAGTCACAGAATTGGGAGCCGCCATTCTTCAGCTCGTATCCTTTGCTGGAGATTGACCAGAAGGTCTGATCAGAAAGATCGAACTTTCAGTATGTTCGTGAGCTTATTATAAAGGCTTTGGGGCAGTTGCAGGAAATTGGTGGACTGAAAAGTCTGCCGGTTGAACAGGTTGCTAGTGAAAACACGACGCACACTACAGTAATGTCGAGCTCATCTGTCGCAAGTGCGTAAAGTTGCCGCGAAGCGACATCACAGGCTGCCCATAGCGAATTTGTCAGCTGTGACTTATGACGTCATCAGTGACACTAACATCAAAGGATATTGAAAGTGAAATGGGGAGCATCTGCAGAGGACAAAGCTGAAAGTCAACCAATGTGCAGTGTGGACAGCGGATCGCGATTCATATGCATTTGACGTGGTTTTCATGAATAATTTGCAATGAACAGAAAGATATAACACACACACACACACACACACACACACACACACACACACACACACACACACACACACACACACAAGTGGGCTAGTGATGTGGTCAATTTTATCTTCTTTCCAAGGGACTGGTTAACCCATTAAGCCCCTGCGCACTACATCGGGAGATGGATGGACCGTGATGATTCAAGGGTAGTGCCAGAATAGCTGGGCGCCGTCATCATGGTCCTTCCATCTCCTGTAGCTGGTACGAAGTCGTTAGGTGACGCCTCCAAAATTTGGGAAATGGTACCTTGGTGTTAAGTGGGTCAGTACTTGTGAAATTGCAACTTGACCCGTAGATGTCTGATGTACCGTTCTGCGTTGAGCGGTGTCGTCAGTAGCACTTCAGGTGGTTAACTAAATCGATCCCGTGATCATGCATGTCATTGTATTCATCCTGGCCTTTTTGATCTGTAACATAAATTGCGCCTGGTTTATGCATTGTGCAAGCCAATTCCGTTTTAAAAGGGTCGATTTTTTTAAAAATATAAACTGCGTTTTACCACATACATAAATCAAGATTGTTTTCTATACACATAAGAATACTTAAGCGTTCCCACCTACATAAACAAGTCTACACCCGTGTTGTTGATGACAGGGCGGTTTGTATAGCGAGCTTTCTTTGCTGGTTGTAGCTATGATACGGTGGTGTGCACTTCACGTGGCGTGCGATTGCCGCGTTGTCTGGATGGAGTTATCCTCTGCTTAGAGAGAGAGAGAGTGAGAGAGAGAGAGAGAGAGAGAGTTTATCGCCATAAGTTTCCATGTGCAAAACAATAAAAACATTGGAATTTGTCTTGATGTCAGTTACCAAGACTAAAATAACGCGCGCGCGCACGCACGCACGCACACGCACGCACACCTACACAGAGTAAACTCTAAAGTATGATTTTCATGCTAAATACTAGCAAATACCGGTATCATTATTAAACACGGCGAACGGGCACGCCTGAAAGGGGCGGTGCTTAACCCTCTGGCTGTCGGTAGCGGTTATTGTGGCAATGATTCCTGCAGGGATCATCGCGACAAAAACCGCAACGGACATCCAACGGAGTTAACACATTGTATCCGAGGAACGAAATCCCCAAATTTTAAAGTTTCCCTCTGAAGGACTGTATTACAATTCTAGAGACAGATCGAACATGAAGGTCAAGGGTGGTGCCAGAATAGCTTGGCGCCTATGGGCGCCAAGCTATTCTGGCACCACCCTTAAACTATCACGCTCGATCCACGTCTTGCTGTGGTGTGTCGCGGCTGAATGAGTTCAGATTAATTTAGTCACAGTTCGCAAAAGGCCCCTGTCCGGGATTCAGGATGCATGATTATAGTCCTGTTGTTCATTTCGCTTGTCCGGTGTGAAGAATACCCAACTGTTTTCAGAATTGGCTGGACTGTGTAAAGCCCCAGTGACTGGGAGACAATGGGAGACGACACTAACTTCTCATGTCTTCAGGTCATCAGCACAGAGGTTTAAGATAGTATGCAAAAGTACTATACACTCACTGTCAGCAGTATCTGTTGCAGTTTCCCACCACCAGTCAATGCACATTGCATGTTTGTAATCATGTTTGTAATCATTGTAAATTCAGCCTCATGAGATCCCCAGCCGTCAAAGTAGCATAGACGCAGAGTAGTTCCAGCAAGAGGCATAGATCGTCATGAGCCCCCGCGACTGCGGGGGCTCATGAGGATCTATGCCTCTTGCAGCTGGATGGCACGGTGTTCACATTTTCTTTGCGGTGACGGGGAAGAAAATTTAATGTAAGCATACCCCCTTGAACGTGCAGGTACCACTGTATATGTGTGTTGCCGTTGTCAAAAGGTGAAAGGCAATGGACGGAATTTGTTTCGTGTAACATCTAAGACTGCCCTTACGTGTATGAGTGAGTAACCCTTAGGCAAGTGTCGCTGTGCGTTTGTCTCGCCTTTGTTTTATTCCGGCGACACGCTAAAAGGGGGGCGGGGCAAGACGAACAAGAACAACGTTTATCATTGGGGCCAAAGGACACAGATGGATCGAACTCAACTATCGTGTACATACGTGTGCTTGCGTGTCGTCTGCGTGTACCACCGCAAGCCCCTTCCGCCTGCTCGAGGCATAGATACAAATGAACCGTACCTCACCTGCCGTCTGCGGAGATTCTAATCTAAAAGGTTCTTGTGCTGTCTGCTCGCATCTGCAAGAGGCATAGATCGTCATGTGCCCTCGTGAGTGCGGCGAGGATCGTCATGTGCCCTCGTGAGTGCGGCGGGGATCGTCATGTGCCCTCGTGAGTGCGGCGGGGATCGTCATGTGCCCTCGTGAGTGCGGCGGGGATCGTCATGTGCCCTCGTGAGTGCGGCGGGGATCGTCATGTGCCCTCGTGAGTGCGGCGGGGATCGTCATGTGCCCTCGTGAGTGCGGCGGGGATCGTCATGTGCCCTCGTGAGTGCGGCGGGGATCGTCATGTGCCCTCGTGAGTGCGGCGGGGATCGTCATGTGCCCTCGTGAGTGCGGTGGGGATCGTCATGTGCCCTCGTGAGTGCGGCGGGGATCGTCATGTGCCCTCATGAGTGCGGCGGGGATCGTCATGTGCCCTCGTGAGTGCGGCGGGGACCCGTGGGGATCTATACCTCTTGCAGTTGGGTGGTGTTCTGTGACAGTAAGTCTATTTTACTGTGACTGTAAATCAGTTTTTATGAAAATCGAGAATTTCATTGCATTAGAGTGGCAATCTCGCTGTTTACAAAAAAAATGCACTTGCTTTGTCTCTCTGTGAGGGCAAATGACCGAGTCCATTTTTTGAAAAGCGATATTTTCATATTATTACAATGAAAATCTCGCTTTTCACAAAAACGACTCTTGTGTTTTGTCCTCGAGGAGGAGCGAGATTTTGAGGAGCGCCTGTGCACCATCATCTCTCAAGCAGATTTTTTTTTTTTTTTTTTTTTTTGGGGGGGGGGGGGGGGGGTTGGTGGTGGTTGTTGTCTACAAGTGGTATTGAATGACACTCCGTTGGGGGGGGGGGGGGAGGGAGTCGGCGGGGGTCGTAGCAAACAACGGCATATTTGTTGATGTGCTCTACACAGGCAGAGCCACTACAAAAGCCATAGAACCCCGTGAATACCTGGGCAGGACAGTCTGTGCCACTTGTTGGTAGTACGTCCCGTTTGTGTGTGCTGGCCTGTGACTGCAACTTACGACCCCTCTGGGATTTGTTTTTTAAACCCATTTAGCCCCAACGCATCACAACCGGAGATGGATCGACCATGATAATTCAAGGGTAGTGCCAGATTAGCTTGGCGCCTGCAGGCACTACCCTTGAATTATCATTTTCGATTCATGTCCCCCAACAGTCGTTAGTTGACACCTCCAAAATCATTGTGAAACGCGGCCGTGGGGGTTAAATGAGTTAAGTTGTCAAGCGGTAAGGTCCAGAATCACAGACCAGCGCTCTGTACGTGATGTCACGGCACCTCTGACGGGGGGAGGCCTTGGGAGCTGCGCCTGGGACACTGGGTCATTTTGTCAGGCTCTCGTCTCGGTGTGTGTGTGTGTCTCTCTGTACGTACGTCTCGCACTTTCTCTCTCACTCTGCAGTTGTGCGTATTGAGTTCACCCACGTCGAGTGATGTTCGGGGGCTCAAGTACACAGGAGTGGACGTTGGATTAACCCATTCGAGGCGTCCTGCAGTCGGATACCCCGGCATGAATGTGTTAACTTGATGGACGTAGATGTAGATGTGTGTGTTGAATTCCGCCCAGTTCAAACTTAAAGTACCATTACGCGAAAATCTAAAGACACATTTCAGCACTTTGTGTTTGTTACGCCTTGTCGACACACCTAATGAACTTTAACAGCAGTTTGGACACGCAGCAAAAGCACACGCGTAATAGCACTTATTTATTCTGTGCAGCCGTTAGCGTGTCAATCTATTTTTAGCTGTTTCTCGTACTGATAGTTGTATTTATAGAACGGAGTGGAGTCATTATCAGGATACTTGATATCAAGACGACATGTGCATGACCTGGATTGTCCTGTGTTTAAATGAGCCAAAGCTAGACCTGTGTCTAGCGTTTCAAAACCATCTGTTAAGAGAAGAGTATCTTTGAAGGGTTACGACGGTGGTAGTAGGCCTTCACTCAGGAATACACTTCTTTTCTCTTTTTCTTCGTTTTGATTTTCTCTCGCATTTAGTCGTCTTCTAATACTCTCTCTCTCGTTTTTCCTCTCTCTCTCTCTCTCTCTCTCTCTCTCTCTCTCTCTCTCTCTCTCTCTCTCTCTCTCTCTCTCTCTCTCTCTCTCGGATGGCATCTTTACATGGAGTTTAAAATTGTGCATTATAAATTGATGTTGGATTTGATTCGATGAGCGGTCACTCGCAAAAACTGTAAAAGGCCCACTACCGCTGTAACTGTTCAAAGATACACTTCTGTAACACGTGGTCGCGAAACGCTACACACAGTAAGTTCAGCTATTCATTTAGACACAGGACAATCCAGTGCAGTACGCGTCGGCGTCGTCTTTATATCAAGTAACCTGACAATGACTCCACTCCGTTCTAGAAATATAGCGCTGTCAGCGCGAGAAACAGCTAAAAACAGATTGACACGCTAACCTGCAGCGCTGAATAAATACAGATGAACTCGACACACGCGGCGTATCGTCAGCGTGTTTCTGGTCGCCCATCAGAACACTTTGTGCACGTACACCGCCGGTATACATAATTGAGCGGCAATGCGATAGGTGTAGTGTGACCATCATTACCGTGGACTAACCAGCTACCACCGGTGGCTCGCGACTGTACCAGCGAGCAAAAGGTCCTCGGGTCGACGTCGGCCGCAGTGGGCCCGCGCACGTACGTGCGCGGGCCCACTGCGGCCGACGTCGGCCCGACCGGGAGTCCCGACCTCGCCGGGCGATCGTCACCGCCAATCTTTTACCAATGTGATTGTTGTTAAAGTCTCTAGCCCATTCGCTTTAATCTGGAACAGCTACAGAGTCACATTCCCCGCAGCCGGTTTACACGAAGTCATTCGCATTGACTAGGGGGCGGAGAGTGAGGAGGGTCTGTGCCTTTCGCTCAGTGACCATGCAGGCGCGTCACCAACTGTTTCACTCGGATTGAGGACGTTGCGCGGTAGGCGTTGCCGATTATCAGGCAGTGCGGGCAAGACCTAATTGGGACCAGTCAGTGGTGATCGTGATGGTGTTTGGAGTCGACACGGACGGACTCTGTCTAATCAGTCTGGTGACTTGCGATGACGATGGGTTAGCGCCAGGCGGTTGGATTTCACTGGAACTGAACTAGGAGGCGGCTGGTGCGGTCTGAAAGTGAAACGCGCAGGTCACAGTTTTGGGTTTGAGAAACGCGCGTGTTGTTGGGCCGAGGTCGGCCGGTGTAGGCCTGTGGCTTTTCCTTTGTGGTGTGCAATAAGATTGATCCCTTCTGCTTAGTGCAAGTGAACAGAAGTGGCCAATACAGCGCATTCATACACATCGTGAAATTGTTTTCGTAAACCAGTCCTGGGGTTAGTCGCGTGATAGAGCTTAGTCCTGCGCCAGCCACTAAGCAAGGTGCTCCGGGAGCACCTTGCTTAGTGGCTGGCGCAGGACTAAGCTCACCCAGGCAACTATCCCCTGCAGTTGTACTGGCTGAAGTTTAAACGCGGAAGATTTTTACCTGTCGTCTGCCACGACCGTGTGAACTTTTCTGTCGCCGTTGTGCCATAACCGTGTGAAATGAGTGTTTGCCGTGCGCCAGGACTGTGTGCAATTCTTGTGGTGTGCGTAGAAACCTTGTGTTCCGTTACAGCCGGAGTGTTTCCCGTTTTGGATGTGAAAGAACGTTATTTCTTCGCGGAAGAACGTTCTCTGACAGGAATACATTAGACGAGGTGGCTAATTACTTGTGATTGATGGAGACAGCGTTAGGGTTTATGCGGCTGTGCCCAAAGGTTTCTTACTCTGAGAGGTTAATGCAAGGATGTGGCATGTATGTGATGGATGCTACCCCGGCAACGCCGTCGACAATTACGGTAGTCCGCCTGGGGACATAGAAAATCCATTAACCTGTTCTGACACAAACAAGATATGAAACGACATTGGCTGTTTAACCCTTTGGCTGTCGGTAGCGGTTTTTGTCGCGATGATTCCGGCAGGAATCATCGCGACAAAAAACCTCTACCGACAGCCAAAGGGCAAAAGCGGTCTGCCCCTCATGCCGATACAGCTGGTTGTCAATGTTATCTTGAAGCTGCTTCAACTATGATTTTTCTACCCATTTCATGATCCATGTGAGCAGGCCCTCGTACCTGAGGCTGTCCACTGGCTTTTGGACGTGACGGAAAGAACTCTTCTCTGTACAAGGAAAAAGAAGAGCAGAAAAGTCTTTCCTTTTTCGACATTCAGACTTCATAATTTAAGTTAACCCTTTTGTCCAGCGTTACTGTGAGACCTACTAAATAACACTCATAAAGGAGATATTAACTGTTAACCTGTTACCGCTTGGAATAGGTCGCTTGAAATTTTGTTTTCAAGGTTTTTGTAGTGTTACGCCACCGTGGTTATTAGGCAAAAAAAATAATTAGAGCAACACAACGGCGTTTGATACTTGTAGTGTCCGTTTCGAGGAGTGTGTTATGTACGCATGTCCAGCTTTCTTTGTATCGGAAGCCTGTAGAGGAGCGAGATAGCTCAGTCGCGAAGTCTGAGATGTTAGAAAGTCAGAGGCTCGCATCTTGGAACCAGCAAACATAGTTTTGGTGGTCTGACACCTACCCTACCGCAGTTGGATGCCTAGAAACATGGTTGTTGTGGACTGAGGCTACAAAACCAATAAAAATTCTGAGCTAGACGCATAGATCCTCGTGAGCCCCCGCAGCCTCTTGCGTTTGGATCTTGCACCGCTCCAGAAGTTGAAACTAATTACTGTAGAAGTTTTCGACAAGCACACGTATGCTTCAGTGTATCACGTGACTGTTTTCTGGTAAAATATCGCAAGAGGCGTATAAAACTTGATATAGACTAGCGTATATTATTATTTCGGGTACAAGTGTACCCACTCACGGCAAAAGGCATAGATCCGCATGAGGCCCCGCGGGTACAAGTGTACCCACTCAGGCAAGAGGCGAAAGCGGGGGCTCATGAGGATCTATGCCTCTTGTAGATGGGTGTCCCAGTGTTGAAACTGCAGCAGTAACGATACGTGCGACAGGCACCTGTAAGTTTAGGACGGCGGTGTCTCATCTGTTGGCTGCACGTTATTGTGCGATAAGTGGCGGTTTATGATTGGTGATCTGAGTTGTTGTACCACGGCGTGGCTGGTGTGTGAACAGAAAAAATAAACGTATTAAAAAAGGAGCGATTGTAATCTTATCCTCTGGTGGGCGGTTTTTTTTTTTTTTTCGGGTCCGTGGGGTCGGAATGTTCCGTCTGTTTGGTTAATTAGAACATCGGCTGACGCAGTAGTGGTATTGTGTGTCACAGGATGGGACAGGGCGGTTGACTTAATTAAGCCTGACGCGTCAAGGGTTCAAAGTCATGGTCATGGTCCCGGCTCTGTATACTTATTAAATCGCGACCAAAACGTTGACTGTCAAGCGTGTAAACTGCACAGGAGAAAGAAACAAGCTTAGAAATACAGTTACAAAAAAAGGAAAAACTATTTCAAAATAGACAGACAAGTAGTCAAATACAATTCAGTCGTTATCTTGTGAGTGTGAAGAAGCAAAGTAAGAGAAGTACTCACAAGATAAGTAGCGACTGAATTCTATACTTGTGTGTTTGTCTATACGAATACCTTTTTTTGTCCCGAGATGGGAAATTTGTTTGCAGCGGATTTTGTTTTTTTAAACAGATGTAAAAACAACAGATATGAACATGAAAGAAATACACTTGACTGACTAGAACACACCGATCGATTACAGTGAGCATGTGCACGTAGATAACATCACAACCATCTGTAATGTTAATATCCACCTTGAAAGAAAACGTGCTTAAAAAAACTGAGACGACACTGCCTTATACCACGCGCACAACACACGCACACACACACACACGCAAACAACCCCCCCACACACACATTTGCGTATCACATGACATTGCAAATTCATAAACCTGAGGCTGACATCTTGACCGTCCTTCAAATGAGGCCATGACTAATAGGTCTATGCCATTTCATCATTTAGGAGGTGGATAGAAGACGGCACGAAAGAAAGACGTCTGCGATTTGTTTTTATTTTATAGTTAGTGTCCACTGGCTGGGTAGTGTAGCAGAAAGGTCAACTCTGAAAGCCAATCTCCAACCCTTCAGCAGTGTCAGTAGCTGGGGTTTTGGGTTGTTTTTTTTTTCCCCCATCTCCCGAGGTGATACCTACAATAGTTGTCGTTAGCGCTTTTGGAATTGCCTCAACAAGAAGCACCACCGACAGCCAATAGGTTAACACTTGCGGACACGCGGCATCCGGACACGCGGCATAAAATCGAACGCCGTAAATCTTGAATGTGTTAACCCTTTGGCTGTCGGTAGCGGTTTTTGTCGCGATGATTCCTGCCGGAATCATCGCGACAAAAACCGCTACCGACAGCCAGAGGGTTAATCGCTCCTTGATACTGATCTCATGGACGTCTGCTTTTCGTAGGGGTGGTTCGCATGGGGTGGATGGGTGGGGCCGGGTTCTGTTCGTTGCGGTGGCCGGTGAGAATCTTCTAGTGTTCGCTGCTGTTTGTGTGCGTAGCAAGGCCGGCCTCCTTTGCCCTCCCGTGTATTAATTATTATGTAGATGGCATTGAGCACAGAAACTACACGCGCAGAAACACACGTGAGTGGGCGTTACTTTACCGCAGCACCGTGGGAAAAAGTCGAATACACTAGATTTACAAATGCCTGCTTTTCAGCGATTTTGAAATATTATTAGGCGGCCCCGAGCCGCGTGCTCCCCAACTTGAAGCCACACAGACTGTGACCAGATGGTAGGGTTGGATTGGCGCCGATTGCAGTTTCTTCTCTCGTTAAGGTCGGGTTTTCTTTTGTTTCTTATTGAGCTCGGGTTTTGACCGCTGACCTCGTCACACTGGCTGTGTGACACAGCGTGCGTACGCCCCCTACAACGATGTGACACGTTATCCTCGCCAGTGCCAAATGATCCACACCTTGGAGTCAGTGGTTGAACAGTATTATGCAAGTCTCATGACATCACCAGATGGGTCTAACACTGATAGTTCAAGGGTAGTGCCAGATTAGCTTGGCGCCTAAAGACGCCAAGCTAATCCGGCACTACACTTAGAACAGATGTGGTCTACTCCTTTTCAGCAGTTGTCCCTGGAAGTGTGAATGTTAACACGCAGAATTACATTGCTTGACGTTTATGGCAAGAGCAGTCGGAAGAGGCAAACATCTCAGAAACTGGAAAGGCCTTGGATAGTAAAATCAATCTGACGCAAAAGTTGAAGATTGTTTGTAAATATTTGTGGAGTTGAGAAGGGAAATTGAAGTCGTTTTCAGTGCACCACAGGCGCTTGATAACAACTGTTGAGAATGGGAGTTATTGGTTGTCGGTCTCGCGCAAGTGTTCCCTGAAAACAGTAGCGTGATACGTGTACTGGGTAGGCCTGTTTTCAGGTGATTTTCAGTGCATAACTCATTGGATACACCACCACCCCCCCCCCCAGTCCAACCATCTGCAAGAGGCATAGATCCTCATGCGCCCCCGCAGTCGCGGGGGCGCATGAGGATCTATGCCACTTGCTGAAAGCACTGTGTGTCCTTGTTCCTTTGACAGCGGGGCATCTCTGACGTTGAATTCCCCATGAAACACAATCTGCGTCAGCTGGCAGTGAACTGGTTAAGTGAAGAAGAAGATCGACCACGACAGTGCTAGGGTCGTGCCAGATTGGCTCGGGACTCGGTCTAGCCATCTCCCCAATTCTGCATACAGTCGTGCATATAAACGGACGCATTTTACTGAAGGGGGAAAAAAAAAGGTCGCCTCAGGGTTTTTCAGCTTGTCACCTGTCAACTTTGGATTGTTATTAAGACATGCGTTAGCTTTCACCCACGTGGATGGGTCAAAAAAAAAAAAAAAGGGGTTTGTAAGGGAACCAGTGTCGTAAATATATTTGAACAGGTCAACTTATAAGCCGTGAGGACGAAATTGTCCAATTTTGGAGACGTCCTCAGAGGTCTGCGTCACTGTTCCAGGGCCTACAGACGCCAAGCTATTCCGACACCACCCTTGAACTATCATGGTCGTGTGGACGCCAAGCTGTTGCGACACCACCATTGAACTATCATGGTCAATGTGCATTGAGACGTGTCCCGTCAGGTGTTAATCGGTTAAAGTTGGTGAGGCAGTCAGGGCCGGAGGAAAACAATCTATCCGTCATCGTCTGTGATTACCCTGCCCGTTCGCCAGGTGACAGATCACGCAGAACTGGGAAGTACTGACTGAAACAGGCCGTGGACATGCGGTGCGTTGTTTTCTGGGCCCATGAACAGGACAAAGGCTGTGTGTGATAGGCTATGTCTGTGTAAGACGGTATTCGGGAAGTGCAAGATAGGCTTACTGTCTGTGTAAGACGGTATTCGGGAAGTGCACGATAGGCTTACTATCTGTGCTAGACGATATTCGGGAAGTGCACGATAGGCTTACTGTCTGTGTAAGACGATATTCGGGAAGTGAAAAGGGTTTTTAATTTGAAACGGCGAATTAATAAATCGTGAAAGAAACTTGTGTTCAGCGTGTCAAAAACAACAGGTTGTTGATTGATTTTTTTTCTCTCAAGTTTTACCGTGTTACTGAGATCTGTCTGTTAGCAAAAAAAAAAAAAAACAACAGATTGTCGCGCGCTCCTGCGTATGGTCATGCAAATCTGTGTCCTTTGAAGATGGAACAGGCCGGAAGGTTTGCGTGGTGTGGCCGTAGCCATTTTCGGCCTCACCGTTGCGCAAGACCCGTTCAGTTGAAGGCAGATTGGCCAATGCATAGCAATGTGCCGTCCTTTTAACCTCATCACTGCTAAAGGGACAGGCAACAATCACCCTGCTGCAAGAGGCAAAGATCATCATGAGACCCCGCAATTGCGGGGGCTCATGAGGACATATGCCTCTTACCGTAAACATTAACGCGCATATGCCTCGGACGAGGTTATCAGTGAATGAAATAATTCTAGTTTCTCGAGAAACAAGTTCAGCCGCTAGCAGGGAACGATTGCAGGGCTTAGCGTTTGTTGTATCAGATGGCCAGTCATTATCGTGCAGGTTCAGTTGTTTACAGCGACTCGTGCCCAATCCTTGGTTACACAACTCGGTCAGCGGCAATCAGGAGAGATGGCTGATTAGATTGCACTTGTATAAAATTCCCGACTGTTGCCCTGTCGTCGCTTATGAGTATTTGCGCCTCTTTCTAAACCTGCTTCGTATGAATTCATGCTCCATGGGCCAATAATTGAAATCACTGAATAGCGGTCTATGGACAAACTATTCCCCCCCCCCCCCCCCCCCCCCATACTCGTGGCCAGCAAGAGACGCACATTTTCTTGAGCCCCTGCAATTTGTCTCTTGCAGATTGAACAGGCTGGCTGGAGGATTCTTCTATCTGAACCACACCCAAAATAAGCAGAAATTCAAATTTCTGGGATTAAAAAAAAAAAAAGTGTCCCTTGGCTTTCCTCAGACGGCTGGCGACCTTTGCCGTTTATTTTACGGTGATTTCAAGGACACAGCCTGCTTCCATTGGCTTTGAAGGGGTTATAATTATCTGAATAAAGTAGGCGGCATGACACTTGGGTCGCCATTTATAGTAGCATGCAGCAAATCCGTGTCTGCCCGTGAGCTTAGCTTTGTGGAGCCAGATGCTTGGTTATTTGTGTGCACGTTCAGTGAGCTTAGCTTTGTGGAGCCAGATGCTTGGTTATTTGTGTGCACGTTCAGTGAGCTTAGCTTTGTGGAGCCAGATGCTTGGTTATTTGTGTGCACGTTCAGTGAGCTTAGCTTTGTGGAGCCAGATGCTTGGTTATTTGTGTGCACGTTCAGTGAGCTTAGCTTTGTGGAGCCAGATGCTTGGTTATTTGTGTGCACGTTCAGTGAGCTTAGCTTTGTGGAGCCAGATGCTTGGTTATTTGTGTGCACGTTCAGTGAGCTTAGCTTTGTGGAGCCAGATGCTTGGTTATTTGTGTGCACGTTCAGTGAGCTTAGCTTTGTGGAGCCAGATGCTTGGTTATTTGTGTGCACGTTCAGTGAGCTTAGCTTTGTGGAGCCAGATGCTTGGTTATTTGTGTGCACGTTCAGTGAGCTTAGCTTTGTGGAGCCAGATGCTTGGTTATTTGTGTGCACGTTCAGTGAGCTTAGCTTTGTGGAGCCAGATGCTTGGTTATTTGTGTGCACGTTCAGTGAGCTTAGCTTTGTGGAGCCAGATGCTTGGTTATTTGTGTGCACGTTCAGTTGTTGGCAGCGATTTATGCCCTGCGGTCAGTAAGCTCTGCCATTTTGAATCATGATGTGATGGGAATATAAATAATAAAAATGCGTATTTTTATGGCGCCTAACCTCACATAAGAGCTCTAGGCGCCTCGCAGGAAACTAATTATTAATACATTTCAAGTTATTAATTGCAACAACCAACAACGAAATAGAAACCAAAAATACACTACATTGCTTAACCCATTCAGCCCTGACGCCCTACAGCAGGAGATGGATCGACCATGATAATTCATGGGTAGTGCCAGATTAGCTTGGCGCCTGTCGGTCGATCCATCTCCTGCAAATGGTGCATAGTCGTTAGATGACGCCTCCCAAATTTGGGAAATAGGCCGTCGGGCTGAATGAGTGAAGATGCTAATCTACGCACAATCATGCACTCATCTGAAAATCAAGCCATTCAAGAGAAAAGAAGTGTTGCAATCACGCTCGCACGCACGCACGCACATGCACACACACACACATTTTTTTTGTTTTTTTTTTGGTCTAATATCACCAATGTGTGAAAAGACTTAAATTAAATCCTCACACACACACACACACACACACACACACACACACACACACACACACACACACACACATATTGCTACATTTGGTTGAATACTGGAATGAAGATGAGGAAAAAGAGAAGCTTCCAACGAAGAAAGAAACACGCTTAGAGAAGACAGTTACAACACAATTGTGTTATTGCCTTTTCTAAGCGTGTTTCTTTCTTCGTTGTATTGTAACTGTCTTTTCTAAGCTTGTTTCTTTCTTCGTTGGGTATTAAGCTGCATTCCATGGATTTTGGGAATGAAGGTATTTGAGCCTGAGTATTTGTGTGTTCTGTCGCCGTCGGTACCAGCCTTGCTTTTGGGATCGATCCGCGCAACGCTTCACAACACCCACTCGGCATTAGCGTAGCGTGGCGTCATTACAGAGCGGGGATCACATGTCAGACGACACCTCTTCATTAGTGTCACGATTTGGGTTCACCATTTTACGTTCAGATTCAGCTACAGAGGGGGGGGGGGGGGGGGGGGGGGCGCATTTTGCGTAACACGTCAAAGGCAGCTATGAGTACAAGTATCCCGAACTGATATTAGAGAGGCTACGTTTGTAAGAACGACTTCCAAAAACGAACGAAAACGGGTAACCAGCTTGTTCCAGAGGCATTGAAAGCACTCCAAACAGGTCTCCAAGAGGCATAGGGCTCATGAGGATCTATGCCTCTTGGAGCTATTTGGGAGTGTTGTCAGTCTGCCTTGTTTTCGCTCTCGTTGGTTGTTGCGAGTCGTTGGATGCAAACATAACCTGACTCGTAGCTTGCAAAACCATGCTTTGTGATATATCTCATTTCAGTGCACTTCGGCCAAGACAGGATCTGGGAAAGGGCCATGCGCGCTCCACCCCGGCCACAACCATGAGTCTTCGCAGTGTTCTTTGGGTGTAGAACAAATATTCTTCTTTCTTAACCCGGGTCTCTCACGGCCACTCCAGGCTGGCCCACAGCGTCCGATACCTTTTTCTACATATGCTGTAGTGTTACGAAGGCGATCGATTGTGTGGTGCCCTGGGCTCTTTCCCTGGAAATGCTTTCTCGGGTTTCTCGCTCTTTGGGACAAAATGGAGAGATAGAGTGAATTCTAAACTTTGGAAAGAGTCAAGGGTAGTGTCCTTGAACTGTCATGGTCATCAACACCCCACATATATATATATATATATATATATATATATATATATATATATATATATATATATATATATATTATATATATATATATATATATATATATATATATATATATATATATATATATATATATATATATATATATGAACTATTTTGGGAACGCAGCTGACATGCTTTGCAATGATCTATTTTGAGAGGGTATCAAGATGGCTCCGGTGGTCTAGTGTCGGACTCCCCGATCGTAAAGGTGGTAGAATGGAACCCCGTTGGGGTCAGAATTTGCTCAGACCCGTTTTCGGTGGCCCCATATTTTAAATCACCTTCGTGGTGGACAAAAGACGTAAAGCCCTGAGCGTTGCTGCTGCAACTGCTGCTGCTGGTGGTGGTGGTTTTTTTGTGTTTGTTTGGTTTTGGTGTTTTTTTGTGTTTTTTTTTTTTTTTTTTTTTTTTTTTTTTGGGGGGGGGGGGGGGGGGTTTGGAGCTGAAAACAGGCACCAAGATCAGCGTGTACAGAGCTGTGGTCCTCACCACCCTGCTGTATGGTTCTGAGTCCTGGGCCCTCTACCGCAGCCAACTACGACTCCTCGAACGCTTCCACCAGCGCTGCCTGCGTACCATCCTGGGCATTCACTGGAGTGACTATGTCACCAACGTCGAGGTCCTTGAACAGGCTGAAACTGTGAGCATCGAGGCTTTGCTGCTGCGGACACAGCTCCGCTGGGCGGGGCATGTCTCCAGGATGGAGGATCATCGCCTACCAAAGATCACCCTGTTCGGCGAGCTTGCTACTGGACACCGTGACAGAGGGGCACCAAAGAAGAGATACAAAGACTGTCTCAAGAAGTCACTTACTAGTGCCTGCCAAATCGACCACCACCAGTGGTCTTCGCTTGCTGCGGACCGTGACACCTGGCGCTCCACCATTTACAAGGCAGCTGTCTCCTTTGATGACTCTCACAGAGCTAGCCTTAAGGACAAGCGGCTAAGGAGAAAAAACAGAGATGCCGCAGCTCAGAACCCTGGCCATACCTTCCCCTGCAGCCACTGCGGTCGAACCTGCCTGTCTCGGATTGGCCTCCGCAGCCACGAACAAACCTGCAGACGTCGTGGTCAACTCCTATAAAATCTTCGTTCGCGAAGTCAAGCCAAAACCAAAAAATCATTTTGAATTTTAAATCTTGTTGCTGACTCTAACGCTGTCTGTGTCATTGGGTGGATATCATTGAAACGAGAAGGAAGTCTTGAGTAAAATATCTCGAGGCTATACCGTGACCTACGTGACATTTCTCAGCACTTCCCTGTATGTGTGGTAGGATGGGTTGTAACATAGATGTAACCTACGTTCCCGTCAGTCGTGATTAACCCTTTTAGCCCCGAGTCCCTACAGCAGGAGATTAATTGACCATGATAATTCAAGGGTAGTGCCAGATTAGCTTGGCGCCTGATGGCGCCAAGCTAATCTGGCACTACCCTTGAATTATCATGGTCAATCCATCTCCTGCAACTGGTGCACAGTCATTAGGCAACACCTCCAAGATTTGAGAAACGGGACCTTTGGGCTAAAAGGGTTAGAGAAATTTCGTCTCCAAATATGATGCGCACTTTGACGCAAACATTCGCCACGCCGCTGGATTACTCAGTGTAACCCTTTGGCCTCTGTTAGAGCTATTTGTCGAGGTGATTCCTTTAACCCTTTGGCTTTCGGTAGCGTTTTGTTGTCTAGGTGTTTTCTTTAACCTTTTGCCTGTCGATAGTGCCTTTTTTGTCGAGGTGATTCATTGAACCCTTTGCCTGTCGGTAGTGCTTTTTTGTCGAGGTGATATCTGCAGGAATCACAGCGGGGCACAGCATAGATCCTTTCAGTTTCACCACATTGGTAGTGCTTGATCAGATTAGCTCAGCGCCGTAATCTTCTCTTATTGTGTGGCCTTAGTCGCCTGCTCGGCGTTAAACCCAAATAACTAACTTCTCTTATTGTGTGCGGGTATGTGATTTTGGACACTGTCTGGAAGCAAAAGTTACATCTGAGGCGGAAAGTACTAATTGTTTTAGAGTGCTTTATGTTCAGCGCAAGTGATATCTATGGTAGACAGTTTTAATTTGTGTTTTGAATAATTTTTAATTGAATTTTTCAGCACAAATGATATATAACTTCTAAGGTGAAAACGTGCTAATTAAAGTTTATTTTGAGTTGAAAAGTCCAGTAAAGGTGATAGCTAAGTTTTAATTTAAGTGTATTTTTAATTGAAATGTTCAACACAAATGATGTTTATGCGTAAGGTGGAAAGTACAATTAGGCATTGAATCGTCTGTTAGGTTACTTCTCGGGTTGCATCGTGGTATTGTAGTCTGATGAAAATGATTATCAGACCGACGCGCAGAAGGCAAGTGCGGACTTTTTTTTTTCACAGGGTTCAAGCGATAAAACGTCACAATTTTGAGCGCAGGACTGCATGGCAAGTAACTGGATACAGGGTAGGTCTGATTTCGTACATGATACATGTAGTATTGGCATCTTTCGCCAGCCAGTACTGAGCTTATACACGCATTCAACAATGACTCGATCTTTTGAACAAAAACAGAAATGCCATAGATCTGTCACATTTTATTTATTTATTTCTCTTACTGCACAAGTGGCAGCAATGTTTGCTTTCTAAACAGCATACGCGTTGACATGGAGCACAATGGAAAGTTTCGAGCTTTTCTCGGTTCAGAGTCTGAATTGCGACACATTTGTGTAGCACTTGTGTAGTGTGCTCACCGTTTGAGTCACGCCGAAATATGGTACAATTCTTTTATTTCCCTATTATCGTCTACCACCATTTGATTTTTGTGTTTTCCGGTTATTTATGATGTAAGGTGCCGGACAGCCCTGATCTAAGCGTTCAGGCGAAAGACCAAGGTCAAATTCGTGCGCGATACGAGAACTGCGGATTGGCCAGCTGATTAAAAATTACAGGTACGGCAATGGTTCTAGGAGGTAGGCATTGGGGCATTGAACCCCCTGCGATTTTTAGATGCTGACCAATCACAGTGTCGGGAAATGGAGTGATTGAACGACAATGCATTTTGAATGGAAATATTCCGTTTTTTTATCGACCCCCACCCGGGTCTGCCCTGGGGGGCTTGGTGGGGTTAACTACTTTTTAGTTCCCAGGGTCACCCTGGTCAGCCCCACAGAGTGGGGTTTCCTCTCTATTCTGGGGCATGTGTTTCTGTTTACCCTTGGTCCATTCACCTGTATTTTCCTATTTTAAACTCTCCCTACTGTCTGCGCTGCCTGTAGCTCTTGATATTGGATGTGTGCTGCTAAATGGTCTTAGCTTTATTTAGGCCCATTATCGTAGGTTTATTTAACGTATTGGACCGGCTGGCGACATGCATTCAGTGTTCTGTTTAGGTTTTTTTCACAAGCAGTGCAGGCACGTCCTAGTGAGAAAGCCTTGTTGCTGTCGAGACGTTAAGCAATGTACAATCATTTTTTATCGAGGGTAGATACATTTTTGTCAGGGTCTTGTATTTTTGTTTTTATGTGTGTGGTGTTGTTTTTTCACTGACGGTTACAGTGGTGATAAGTCTTTGTAGGCCCACCGGGACGCCAGCTTTTTATAATCGTGTTTCGCACAGACAGAATTACCCCAGACTGTGTTTTCGAAATCTATCTTCAGCGTCTAAGATATCCAGCCGTCAAAAGAGACAGATACAGAATATTTTTTGCAAGAGGCATAGATCCTCATGAGCCCCCGCATCGCGGGGGCTCATGAGAATCTATGCCTCTGGCAGTTGGATCATTTAGACAGGGTTAAAATGGTTATTTTGGCAACAGCTGACGCGCATGCTTATTTGCACGTGTCGCCGGCGTAGCATCAATTTGTGCTTTACAAACCGAGATCGGAGAAATTTGTACTAAATGCTTGCTGTTGTAATTTATTGCTGATCGAGCTGATGACAATCAGGTTTGAGATGTCGTTTGGTGTGCCGTGCGCGTACAGGTGTCGTTATGCCGCCTGCCTGGCCACGCGTCGTTTTGACCCCCGATTTTGACGCTGAATAACAAGCCTACTGTTGGGTCCCAAACTCCGCCTCGACCCAACCTCGCCCAGAGTGACATTATGCTCAAAGTTAATATAGCAGACTATGTGTGAGTAGTATATGTCACTTTGGCCGAGGTTGGGTCGACTCCGAGGTTGGGACCCAACACCTACTGATATGTTGTTGGACGCGACGTACGGACACAGTTGTTACGCGGCCCGCAGGGCCCTGCTTGTTTGACGGCTGATTGCAGCATCGGACAACAAGCTTTGCCATTTGGGCGGCTTCGCTGTTCGATGCGCCCTGTGTTCACAGGTGCTATTATGCAACCTGCTTCGCCCTGCATCACTTGACTGTCCGTTACCATACTTGGTTCGCGGAGTAGGACCGCTTTGCTGTTCGATGCGCCCTACGTACACACTGGTTGTCACCCTGGATTCGCTGCCGCTTCAGCGGCAGCGGATCCAGGGTGACAACCAGTGTGACATGAAGCGGCAGCGAATCCAGGGTGACAACCAGTGTGACACAATGCCATTGTGCGGCTTTGGTGGCCCTGCGTCGTTTTGTTAACATCGGATCGGATAACAAACTTTGCGCAATCAGTTGTCAGCGCAACTTTGCTGTCAGTGTGTGGCAATTTGCGGCATGTCAGTGTCGTTATTTCGTGCAGAGCTTATGTGTGTGTTGGGTCGTTCGTGATACTTCAGGAATGTTTAACGTCTTCACTGCTGGGTGGGTTGGTCGGTCAGGACAGTTAGTTCGGGGTTTAACTTGCACGGCACCGGAGTGATACTTCAGGAATGTTTAACGTCTTCACTGCTGGGTGGGTTGGTCGGTCAGGACAGTTAGTTCGGGGTTTAACTTGCACGGCACCGGAGTGATACTTCAGGAATGTTTAACGTCTTCACTGCTGGGTGGGTTGGTCGGTCAGGACAGTTAGTTCGGGGTTTAACTTGGACGGCACCGGAGTGATACTTCAGGAATGTTTAACGTCTTCACTGCTGGGTGGGTTGGTCGGTCAGGACAGTTAGTTCGGGGTTTAACTTGCACGGCACCGGAGTGATAACGCCGGACGGCCCTGAAGGTGCGGGGGGTGGGTTGGTCGGTCAGGACAGTTAGTTCGGGGTTTAACTTGCACGGCACCGGAGTGATAACGCCGGACGGCCCTGAAGGTGCGGGTTATTGGGCGGACAGGGGCAGCTGTTGGCTGTGCAGTACGACCTGAACGCCGGTCAATTCAGGCGCTTTGCAACTGTGCCACTCTGGTATACCAGGACCTTTCAACGGGCATTCTGTATTGAGCAGACCCGTGGGTTGTTTTTTTTTTTTTTTTTTTTTTTTTTTTTTTTTTTTTTTTTTGCCTGGGCGAACCATTGGCAACTTGTGCATTAGTGGCTTGATGTGAACTAGTAGTACGTGTATTTGGATGGTTTTGTCGATGACATGACGGAAGGAGAAACGCAGTGCGCAGAGACCATCGGGCCGAGGTTGGCCACTGTCGTGCGCGGGCTCACTGCGGCCGACCTCGGCCCGGTAGCTTTTTGCGGGTTTGTCTGACTGCTACTGCGTGTTGTCAGGGCAGTTCACGTCCGTAATCCCACAGCCGTTCTTTCCACGAATGTGCACGAGGAATGCAGGGGCTCTTTAGAATCTTGCCGGCAATGACTGGACGCTTAGCCGTCCTGAGACTGAAGATAGTACCATGCCTGAGTATTACGACACATCCGCAGCACACTCTTCGTGCACTTCTCTGTCGCATCGTTTTGAACGCGCCATGTCAGTGCGGCGTCGTGTGCGAACGGTTTGATCAGTTAATCGCAACGAATGGTTTGGAGCTGGGTCTAGCTCTGCGCAAGCAAGTGATTTATTCTTGCAGCAACGTTGTTCTTGCGGTTCATATGACTGTGTCAACCGGGACGCTATGTCTTCATACTGATCGGAATAATTTGTACAGGCCGTTTGACACCGGAGCGCACAACGTGTTTCCCAAATATCTCCGCAAAGAAACACTTTTTCTGTACCACTTTAAAAACAAATATCATTTAAAAACTTGGCCAATGCACGTGAAAATGGCTCTTTCTTATACTGAGCTTAATATATCTGGGGCACATGTAGGGATGTAAAATAAGTCTTCATGAAAAAAAAAATCCGAATTTTTACGATTGTACAGCAAAACTGACGCATTGTTCGATTTTCTTAAAAGGGATTCGTATTAGGTCAACTGTCACTGAATGATATTTGTTCCAAGATTGAGATAGAACAGTGGCGCTTTGTGGAAATATTTTCGAAAAACAACGTGCGCTCTGATGTCAAACGACCTATACTGAACACAAACATGCATCATTAATTTCAGTGACGCGCGCACATGCGGTATGCAGAGAGGTGAAACTACAACACCAGGATGTGTTGTATTGCGCGACGCTCCTTCACAGAAAAGATCCGTATGCCTTCTCCATGCGCACAAGGTCCTCGGGCCGAGGCCGGTCGCTGTTGGCCCGCGCACTGTCGTGCGCGGGGCAACAGTGACCGGCGTCGGCCCGATGGACGTTGCCCACTTTTCTTTTCGACAGCAGGATTTCACGTTTGTCGTCAAACTTAGCCTTTTGGTAGATGTGCTCGTTTACGTTGCTGACACCCGCAACATGGAGGGCTTTGATTGCTAAAATTCCCCAATGAAGCGGATTATCAATGTTGTCTTTAGTCTCAACTAAGACTTTTCTACCCTCCTCTTTACAATCCGTGTGAGCAGATTTTTTTTCCACTGCCTTTTGGGCGTAACGGTAGGTACTCTCCTGTGTCCAAAGGTGCAGAAAAAATTCATGTATGGTATTTTTACGACATTCGGACTCGTAGCTTTAAGTTGGCTCTTTTCTCCAGCATTATTGGCTCACGTGCCAAGCAAAAGTGAGTATGTTTTGGGCCAGTAGTCGTCCGTGGTAAACTTTAACGTTGGCATTTTTCTCGGAGACTATTCCAGCCACAGTCTTCAAACTTGGCCCCAGGATACTTTGTGGCAAGACCTTTCCTAACATACCAATTTCAGTGACCTGTCACAAAGGTCAGTGTCATAGGGGATCAGGAAATATGTCAAAAATAGCTATATTTTGACGTAATTTATTTTTTCTCAAATACTATTCACAACATTAAACCCAAACTTGGTACAAAGGTACCTGATGGTAAGACCTTTCTATGCATGCAAATTTGGTTGATCCGTCACAAAGGTCACCAAAGCTGATGAAATAGCCATATTTTGACAAAAGATGTTTTTTTCTCAAATACTGTTCACAACTTCAAACTCAAACTTGCTACATTGATACCTGATGGTAAGATCTATCTATGGCATACTAATTATGATTACCCCTCGGAAAGGTCAAGGGTCACAAGGGCTCAGGAAATCGGTCCGAAATAGCCATATTTTGACAAATGATGTTTTTTTTCTCAAATATTATTCAAAACTTTAAACCCAAACTTGCTACAGAGATACCTCTTGGGAAGAGCTTCTAAGCACACTGATTTGGTTGATCCCTTGGAAAGGTCAAGGGTCATGAAATCTGAGGAAATAGGTGAAAAATAGCTATATTTTGACAAAAGATGTTTTTTCTCAAATACTGTTCACAACTTCAAACCCAAACTTGCTACAGCGATACCTGATGGTAAGATCTATTTATGCATACTAATTTGGATGACCCCTCGGAAAAGTCAAGGGTCACAAGAAGCTGGCAAATGTGTGTAAAATGCCAATTATTTTTTTAATTTTTAGGTATTATCAACATTTTTGCAAATTTGTCAACCAGATTTGGCACAAAGATAGCTGATAAGACCTTCCTATTCATACCAATTTAGTCGACTCATCACAGAGGTCAAGGGTCACGGGGAGGTTGACAGATGTGTGAAAAATGCTTACACAAAGGTCACACATATAAATCGGTCATACACGTGAGCCATAATGGCTTTGCCTTTCTTGTTGTAAGACGTTGTAAGAACATTTACAAAGGAGATATTGCGAACCATTAACCCTTTACTTCCTGGAGCAGGTCCCTTTGATTAAAAACGAGCCTGTTAAAATGGCGTCACGTCCTTCTGAATCGCTGCGTGAACCGGAATCGCACGTAGCTTTCTATAAATGGCTGTTCAGTTGTGGGGATGAGTCATTGAGTGTGGGTATATTGCAACAGTTTTGCCGGATATCATACCTGGTCCCAGGCCGTCGGTCACGCCAGGTGTGTGGGGGAATCTGAAACCTGTCGCGTTTTACACCGACGGGCCAAAGAATCGTGACATCATTCGAATCATCGGAAACACTGAAGCAAAAGAAATGCGACATCATTGGAATCATCGGAAACACTGGCGTGTTTCCGATGATTCAAATGATGTCGCATTTCTTTTGCTCGTCAGGATATCTCGACTTGGTGTACCGTGGTGTGTCCGTGATGTGTATAATTTTTTTTGTCTGTGCTGACGGTTCATGCTTTAAGTGGAAAATGTCGACAAAAGTCTTATTTCGCGAGTGGATTGCAGCTACCCCATGTGGAGCATCACAAACAGTAGAACCTTTTTAGTTTGCATAGACAGGTGCTCTCTCAAGATAACTCTTGATGGGCAAAAGTGTCCCCTGTCATTAAAGACCATCATTCAGGTTCTACAGTCACAGCTACAGCCACCTGAATAATGGTCTTTAACGACAGGTCGTCTCTCATACATGTGGTCGCTCAAACAGGTTTTGCTGTAATATCGGTACACAATCCGGATGTTTGCGAGCTTCAATCTCGGTCTATGTACCATCGTGAACTACGGAGAAAAACAGGCTTGCGTTCGTCTAGATCATGTGATGGAAGTCGCAGCGAGTGGTATCGCTCAGTAGATAATTCTCAAACTAAACTCTCGCGGCTGGTTGGAAGAAAATATCTACTACCAAACGGTGACGGCATTCTGTTCGCCAAAGACAGGCATGGATCACCCAACCCCCGTGCAGCTGATAGTAAAGAAATAGCGTATTCGCTGTCAAGACGTCGTGTCCACAACACGTGACATGGATCCCACCGTGGACAGCGAGTATTTCCGAGTGGCGCCCTCTATAGCGCAGCTTCCGGGCTTGCCCTTCAAGGACAGCGCCTCCAAAAACGGCAAGGACGGACCGCCGGCCAAATCGGCGGCCAAGTCGTCCCCCGGGGCGGGGGCGAAGAATGACGACGGTGACGACACACCGTCCCCTGGTGAGTTGGTTTGTGGCAAAACTCACGGGCAAAGGCCCGAGCTCCAGAAATTTAGGCATGTACGTTGTGGTCTGTGCCATTTCTCCGTTCAAGCCCACAGCCTCATTTTCACAATTCTGGAAGTGTCACCTAACGATTATTTACCAATGTCGGAGATGGGTCGACCATGATAATTCAAGGGCCGTAGTGCCAGATTAGCTTGGCGCCTGACGGCGCCAAGCTAATCTAGCACTACCCTTGAATTAGTCAGGCGCCAAGCTAATCTGGCACTACCCTTGAATTATCATGGTCGATCCGTCTCCTGTTCTGGTCCGTCGGGGCTAAATGGGTTCAGGGTATTTCAGCGTCCTTCCCGCGTGTGTTCCGGTGAAGGCGAGACATGGGTGTTGGCTGACGGGACTAATTTACAGTTAGATGGACGTTTTATTGGGCAAATCGATGCTAACCATGGCGGGAAAACATGTTACTGCCGCAGACTGGCGTCGCTCATTGCGTTAGGCATGTGTTAGGCCGACACTCAATCTGTCCTCTGTTTGGCCAACGGCTCTCTCTCTCTCTCTCTCTCTCTCTCTCTCTCTCTCTCTCTCTCTCTCTCTCTCTCTCTCTCTCTCTCTCTCTCTCTCTCTCTCTCTCTCTCTCTCTCAAATGCCCGATTCACATATGTATGCATGCAAACATTGATTTCAGTTTACACATTGTTTTTTTTTTTTGTTTTTTTGTTTTTTTTTGTTTTTTCTCTCTTGTAAATGTATTATTGCTTTGTTCTTTTCCCCACCCGGGTCTGCCCTGGAGACTTGGATGGGGGTTAACTACTTTTCTTCTTTTCTTTTTTTTTTTTTTTCTCTTCCAGGCAGTGTGTGTGTGTGGGTGTGTCTGAGTGCTTGCGTGTGTGCGTATGTGCGTGCGTGTAATGTTTGTGCGTATGTGCGATCGTGTGATGTGTGTGTGTTTGTGTGTGTGTGTGTGCGCGCAAGAACATGATTGAAAACAGGTCTATGTGTGTGTGCAAGGACATGATTGAAAACAGGTCTATGTACCAAATCATTATCCTTGAAAAATAAAGTTTCATTTTATTTCATCTCTCTCTCTCTCTCTCTCTCTCTCTCTCTCTCTCTCTCTCTCTCTCTCTCTCTCTCTCTCTCTCTCTCCCCCTCCCCCCTCCCTCCTCTCCCTCCCTAAACCATATCCCCTCCCCCCCCCCCCCCTCATGGTGTCTCAAGATGAATGTTCTAGGCATTTCACCATCCCACAATCATCTCTTTTCTACAGAATCGACCCATTCATCTTTCGGACGCATCCTCCCTGGGTCGGACTGCGTTATATTGCTTTCATCACCATCGGCAATTTATCTATCGCGTGTGATTAACCTTTACCTGTTTACAGAACCAGTGACTCTTGCACGAAGGGGTTAACCCATACAACCCTCACGCACGGCAGTAAGATGCTAGTTCAAGGGTGGTGCCAGGTTGGCTTGGCGCCTAGTTCAAGGGTGGTATCAGAAAAAAAATGGAGACTCTGTCGACCATGATAGTTCAAGGATGGTGCCAGAATAGCTTGGCGCCTGTAGGCGCCAAGCTATTCTGGCACCGCCCTTGAACTATCTTGGCGCCAAGCTATCTTGTCGCCGCCCTCGAACTATCACGGTCGCTGCATTTTTGAACGTATAACAGAGGACACCTCGCCGTCTTTTAAGAATGTCTTCACCAGGGAGGACTGAGCTCGCACGTTTTGCATCGTTAACCCTCTCCTGTTTTGTCTCGCCCACAGGGTCCACCCACCTGATGGACACGCTGGATGACCTGCCGCCGGGCATCGGTCAGTACGATGACTTCCACACCATCGACTGGCTGCGGGACATCGCGCGGGACCGCATGCGGCACCGGCACATCGTGAAGAAACGGCAGGAGGGATGGTTCGAGAAGCTGCAGTCCGCGCACGACGCCTGGTCCGGCTGGGTCTGCGTCTTCCTCGTCGGGCTGGCTGCTGGTCAGTTGGCATGTTTGGTTGTTTGTTCGTTTTGTTTGTGTGTTTGTTTGAATAAATAAATACCCAAATACCCAAATACATAAATGTATACATTTATTTATTTATTTATATATATGTTAAGTTTGTTTTAATAAATAAGTAAATGTATTTATTTCGTTTTGTTTGTTCGTATGTTCGTGTGTTCGTTCGTTCTTTTTGTTTGTTTGTTCGACCGCTCGTTTGTTTGTTTGTTCGTTCGACCGTTCGTTCGTTTGTTTGTTTAGCTGGGGAATGTTTTCATTCGTTTGTTCCTTCGTTTGTTCCTTCGTTTATTTGCTGGCCTGGTTTGTTTGGTGGATTGGTGGGTGGGTGGGTCGATCGTTTGTTAGCTGGTGAATGTGTTCGTTAGTTCCTTCGTTCCTTTGCTTGTGGGTGTGTTCGTTCCTTTGCTTGTGGGTGTGTTCGTTCCTTTGCTTGTGGGTGTGTTCGTTCGTTGGTTGAGCCCATTGAACCCTAACACACTGCAAGATGTAGGCCGTCTATTGGTAGTTCAATGGCCGTGCCAGAATAGCGTCAGTGGCGCCTCCAGGTCGCCGTAGAGTACCAAGAAACAGTGGCCTGATAGAACAAAATTCACTTCAGTCTCTCACTGGGATCAACGGCGATGCCGAGATGGCTTGGCGCCTCTAGACGCCAAACTCTTCTGACACTACCATTGAACTGTCATGTCCGAGCTCTGTCCAGAACTTCTCATAATGTCTTCAGGGGGCGACTCCTAAATCTTGGAATTTCGACATAGAGGCTGGATGTGTTATATGGTGTATCACCCCAATCATATCCATGCTCCAGTAATCCGCCAGACAACCGAAAGTCTCTAATCGGCTTGCTTTTAGGTCGCAGTTTTGAGCTGTCTGCTTGGGTGCATCGTTATTACAAAGCATCTCTCCTTGTGAAAATGAAACAATTTAGTGACAGTTAATCCAAGTTAGAAAACAGTTAGCTGTTGAGTTTACGGTGCTACGACAAAGGCAAAGCACGCGTACATAATGCTTTGTCGTTCAGTCACTCCATTTTCCTACACTGTGATTGGTCAGCATCTAAAAATCGCAGGGGGTTCAATGCCCCAATGCCTACCCGCTAGAACCATTGCCGTACCTGTAATTTTTAATCAGCTGGCCAATCCGCAATTCTGGTATCGCGCACGAATCTGTCCTAGGTCTTTCGTCTGAACGCTTTGATCAGGGCTGTCCGGAACCTTACATCATAAAGAACTGGAAAACACAAAGGTCACTTGGTGGTAGACGATAGGGAAATAAAAGAAATGTACCTTATTTCGGCATGACTCAAGCGGTGGGCACACTACACAAGTGTTAAACAAATGTGTCGTAATTCAAACTCTGAACTGAGACAGCTGAAAACTTTTCATTGTGTCCATGTCAACACGCATGCTGTGTAGAAAGACTGTTGCCACTTGTGCAGTAAGAGAGAAAGAGAAATAAATAAAATGTGACAGATCTATGACATTCCAGGTTTGTTGAAAAGATCTAGTAATTGTTGAATGCTTGTATGAGCTAAGTACTGGATGGCGAAAGATGCCAACAATACATGCTTCCTGTACGAAATCAGACCTACTGTATATCCAGTCGCTTGCCACACAGTCCTGCGTTCAGAATTTAGCAGTTCTGTCACTTGAACCCAGTAAGAAAAGTCCGCACTTGATTGCTACAGATTCTGATATTGTCACTGGCTGCTTAGAACGAGCACCGCTGGTAAACGTTTGAAATTCCAGCGGCAAAAATCAGTCACGCTTGCGCGACCGGGCATGGTAGCCTATTCACAAAGAGTCGCGTCCCCTGTGTATTTCCCAGAAAATACCGTCAGACGTAAAAAGTATTTGGCGTTTTACTCCTGACGTCAGACAAACACTCGAGACTTCAAATAGTGCGTAATTTAGACTGAACAATGGCATTGAACCGTCTGTGTTGGATTACTTCTCGGGTTACATCGTGGTTTGTAGTCCTCTGAAGCTGATTATCAGACTTCGGCGCGTCGGTCTGATAATCATCTTCATCGGACTACAATACCACGATGTAACCCTCGAAGTAACCCAACACAGACGGTTCAATGCCTAATTGTCTCAGTCACCCGCGACCCAGGCAAGATTTTTTTTTTTTTTAATTTCCAATGCGTACAGATTCATTTGGCCGCAGTGGGCCCGCGCACGTCAGTGCGCGTGCCCAATGCGGTCGATTTCGGCTCGTTGGTCTTGAGCTTACTAGGGTATCGCTTCAGTGCAGGGAAGTGTGACGGGGAAGTTGGGGAATGGAGATTTCGCGATAGAGTGACGAAGAATATAAGTTGTACTTTGTCGTAATAATGGTTGGCGTGCAAATGATGTCGCGCCGCCTTTTTTTTTATATGCCGGCGGATTTATTGGAAATGTAGCGGATCGATGACGCCTGGTAGACAGTGTGTGTGTGTGTGCGTCTGTGTCTGTGCGTGCCATTCATAATTGGCAATTCAGACTGCAATATAGGCGTCTGCTTTTGTTAGAATCATCATTAACTGTTATTTTATGTGCGGTTTTGTGGGCTTAGTCCGCCACAATTTCTGGATACACGGTACACAGAAGACAGAGGCTACAATTTTAGGAAAACCTCATTTTTGTATTTCCGCTTTCCCATCTCTCACAGAATATCGTCAAATCTCGCAACTTTTAGACACGCAATTTCTCGCTAGCACCTTTTGGCTTTTTCTCTGTTAATCATTCTCCATTTCTGCGTTATTAGATAGACCAACACCTCATCACCTCATTATCGGAAAAAACACAGATGTAATAGCCCGCAGCAAGAGGCCTAGATCCTCATGAGCCCCCGCAGGGCGGGGCTCATGAGGATCTATGTCTCTTGCAGAAATTTCCTGCGTTTGTCGTCTTGCAGTTTCAAACTAGCTGATCACCCGAACACCCGTCAGAAAAACACCCGAGTGGAAGACAAAAATTCAGCGAGAGGCATAGATACTCATGAGGATCTAGGCCTCTTGCAGGTGGCTTGCCTTTCGCTGCCCGCGCGGTGAAAAAGTCAATTTGCCGCCTTCCTGCCGTCCCATGTAAGGTTTCTCTCCCCAGGTTATTCTGTCTGTTCTGCCTGCCACTCATTTCCTGTCAGTCTTCAGGTGGAATCTCACTGTGAACTGAACTCTCCGCTCTCTCTCTCTCTCTCTCTCTCTCTCTCTCTCTCCCTCCCCCCAACTGGCGGCTCCACAGAGATGAAATGCGTGCTTGTACTACTCTGGAGCTGTTAGGTCCTAACTTCAGAAACATGCACTCAAATTACATGCGTGATGCTTAACAAGAATCCATTAAAGTTGTTTACTTGCGGTTCCGAGGCAATGCGATGCTGAGGCCTTAATTATTCCTTGTTACAAAACCCTTTTCGGCTTGTGTGGGTGTTTTTTTTTTTTTCTGGGACAGCTCTGACGCTGTTGCGGCAGTAATAATGGTAATGACGATGACGTGTGCGTCACGTTCACGTCCATTTATGGTAATAGGCTTTCTGTGAGAGCCGTGTTAATGTAACCCCTTCACGGCCAATCTGTGGACGGCTGCCTGTGCTTCTGACATCTTTGTTAGTTCGGCGTCAAAGCGCCGCCCCACCGAGTCTCAGTTCTAAGCAACATGGATACAAGATGGTGCCAGCAAGAAACGTAGATCCTCATGAGCCCCCGCAACTGCGGGGGCTCATGAGGATCTACGTCTCTTGCAGTTGGATCGTGTTTATATCTAATCGGCAGCAAAAGCCTCGGTTTAAACTTTGAGAAAGTAATATAAATGTGTGTAGGATGCTTTTTCGCCTGACGAGGCTGTCGGATACCGTGACCTGTCATTTCTTTTGCGAGATTTTTCTGTGTGTGTGTGTGTGTGTATGTGTGTGTGTGTATGTGTGTGTGTGTATATATATATATATATATATATATATATATATATATATATATATATATATATATATATATATATATATATATATATATATATATATATATATATATATATATATATATATATAATAATTTTTTTTAATTAAAAAAATAAAAACTGACTTTTCTTGAAAGAAGCCAAAAATCATCTCAGCAGATTTCGTTCATTTTCTTCTTCTGGACATTTAAGGGTGAAGTTATCATCCTGATACTATAAAATACTCCGAAGAACATTTGAAGATATATTACACCGGACGTTCGCTGAAATGAGGGTTGATGAAGTACCTGGCGGCTGCAGGCACTGATTAACCCCATCACCGGCGAGAAGTGATAAACACAGTGCACCTGCAAGAGACATAGATCCTCATAAACCCCCGCAGTTGTGGGGGCTCATGAGGATCTATGCCTCTTGCTGACACCGCTTCGTATCCACGGCTTTGGGGGGGGGGGGGGAGCTCTTTAGCGCGAAATTAATCCTTATCATTCGGAATACACCAATAAGTGTAACTAAAAATAGTTCAAGGGTAGCGCCAGAATAGCTCGGCGCCTCTAGGCGCCAAACTGTTCTGGCCGCACCACCCTTGAACTAAAGCCATTGGTCTATGTCCTTATCTGTAAGTACTATAATGTAGCTTGCATATGGCAGTGTACAAATTTGAAGCTTCAACTTTAGCCTCAGTATGATGTGGGTTAACACGGATTTAATTAACACAATTTGCGTGCCGTCCACTGGCATTGAACTGGTCAATGCCTGGGATCCTACATCAAGAGTTGAAAGCCGCGGTCCGATCTGTCGTCTTTCCGTCGTGAGGTGAAGTCAATTTGCACGCGTCCCGCCCCCACTCCCCACCCCCCACCCCTACCACCCCCAATGTCGGATTTCTCTCGCTGGCTGTGTGACATTGTCTTCCTCCCACTCATTTCCTGACTTTCCTCCCCTGCCACGAAATAGCCGTACCCGACTCTGCCCTTGCAAAAGGCAACAGATCCTCATGATCCGCAGGGGCTCAAGAGGATATGTGCCTCTTGTTGACGCAGGTCGCCCCCATCTACGTCTTCCGTTTACGTCGTCAAATTCAGGGAGGTCAGCCGGATTGTAGTGAACGACGGGAAAGTCTGGCAGATATCGCCTGCTTGTGCCTATGTCCATCTGCAAGCGGCGTAGATTCTCATGAGACCAAGCTTCGCATGGGCTCATGAGAATCTATGCCTCTTGCTGGCTTAGTTGGTTTGTTTTGCATCCTCCAAAAAGAAGTCATCTTGGTTTTGAAATGTGCGGTCGGACAATTTAGTCGTGAGTGAAATCATCTTGGATGGAACTTTGGTACGGCTGGACAGTGTAGCTGAGAACCTTTCTCCCTACTCCACAAGGACGGCATAGGTTTACAGTAAAGTCTGTTTCTGAAAGGACTCGATAATCTAAAGGCTTTGTGCTTCCGGCGTGAGGGAACAGGCTGGATGCTCGCTTATCTGTTTGTGCACTCTGAAGAAAGAAAGAAAGAAAGAAAAAAAAGAATCCGAATTTGTCTCTTGAGACCGATAGCGAAAATTAAGATTTCCGGTTGAGAAGGGCTCACACAACCCCCCCCCCTTTTTTTTAAATCTTATTTACTTTTTCTCCATTTTGACTCAAAATAACAGAAAAATCCAAGATTTCGATTTTGATTTGGTGGTTCGTATAAATTGAGCGGCTTGCTTTAGCTGAAAGTTTGCAATTTAATTCTCTGCCATTGTAATTCAGAGCGTTCAGACTCTACCGTGCCCGCTTACACGAAGTTCATGATGCAACAAAGGACACGCGCTTTTAGTTAACAACGCAGTTGGTCACAGTTTTACAGTGACTAGGATAAATTAAAAAAATAATATACATTCATACACAACGTGACAAAGTATTTCTCTACGGCAGCCTGTGGTTGACAAGTGCAGTAAAACTGTTTTTGTTATGTTTTTTTGTGTGTGTGTGGGTATTTTTTTTTTTTTTTTTTTTTTTTTTTTGGGGGGGGGGGAGGTTTTTTTCTTTTTTTTTTTCTTTTCGTTTGCATTCTTTTCGTGTTTCCGTCATGGCTGGCTATTCCGTTAGACGTTTTTAACCCTTTTAGCCCCAAGGTCCCATTTCTCACATTTGGGAGGTGTTGCCTAGCGACTATGTACCAGTTGTAGGAGATGGATTGATCGTGATAATTCAAGGGTAGTGCCAGATGAGCTTGGCGCCTTCAGGCGCCAAGCTCATAAGGCACTAGCCTTGAATTATCATGATCAATCCATCTCCTGCTGCAGGGTCCCAGGCTTAAAAGGGTTAACCCTTGGGCTGTCGGTAGCGCTTTCAGTCGCGATCAAGTTAATCCTGCATTAAAATGATTCCTGCACGAATCATCCCGACTAAAAGCGATACCGACAGCCAAAGGGTGAATTAACTCCTTGTCTGCTGCTAACGATACTGTTCGGCGGGAAAAAGACGCGTGGTTACGTCAGTAGCCGTCACGTGGTCTAGTTCCTTCAACGCCATTGGACGCAGATTGCGTTTTCAAAATCCGGGTTAATTCGACGTCAAAAATCCCCAGCCGTCGGAGGAACGTGGGTACAAAGTGGTTTCAGCAAGAGGCATAGATCCTCATGAGCCCCCGCGGCTGCGGGGGCTCATGAGGATCTATACCTCTTGCAGTTGGGTGGCGTTCCACTTCTCTCGGCATTGAACAGGTTAGACCGGACTTTGTTTTTTTGTTTTTTTTCGTTTTACAATACTCGGGGTTGGGCTGGCTAGGTCACATTACGGGATCAAACAATTTGAATGTCTGCTTTCTGACCTTGCATTGTTTTTGTTCTCGTTTTGTCTCTTTCTTTTTGCGCGTTGGGGACTAGATAGATGGCCTTTGAAATCGCCCGGAGTGATATGGGGGGGGGGGGGGGGGCGGTTTGTGTTTGTTTTTTTCTCATGGAGACAAAGGTCAAGACATTGGTTTTGGATGAATGATTGCGACTGTTCCTTTTTTGGCCAAAGAGATACATTGTCCAGGAAGAATGAATAATTTTAGACGGTTTTTTAATTCAGGATATAATGCTGTAAGACTTTATTTTTCTTCTTTTGTGTTTGGATTGCGGGCCATTTTGGGGTGATATTCAGAACACGGCGGCTTTGGTGCCTGCGGGTTGACGTGCCTTTTGGAGTCCTCGCTGTTGAGTCTTGCGTCACACATGCGCACACACACACACACACACGCACACACATACACACATACACACACATACACGAAATACCCCTCCCGACCAAGCCGCGTGAAACCTGTCCCTTTAACCCAATTAGTCACGACGCACCGCATCAGGGGATGGATCGGCCATGATAATTCAAGGGTAGTGCCAGATTAGCTTGGCGCCTGGCATTACCCTTGAATTACACCTCCAGAATGTGGAGACGACACCTCCAGAATGTGAAGAATGTGCCAACACTTATGGCATATCAGCCGATCTGGCACTACCCCTGAATTATCATGGTCAATCCGTCTCCTGCAACCAGTATACAGTCGTTAGGTGACACCTCGGAAAATGTGGGAAATGCGGCCGCGGGGGTTCAGTGGGTGGGGAACGGGTGGCATATTGCGTGGACTGATTATGAGCGATGGCGGCCCGGGCAAATTGAGACGTTTGTCAAGCTGACGTTTCCATTTTCCTGGGGATAAGCTTGCCTCGATCCCTCGGCCGAAGGGGACTCCAGTGTGCAAGTGGCATAGACCCTCATGAGTCCCTGCCTGCACACTGGTCGCCTCTCTCGATTCGCTGCGCTGGTCAGCGCAGCGAATCGATAGAGACGACCAGTATGCAGGGTGTATCTGGTGTTTCCCTTACTTATTTTTTCCTTCTAATTCTTTTTTTTTTCTTCTTTTTTTTTTTTTTTTTTTTTTTTTTTGGGTTTTTTTTTTTTTTTTTTTTTTTTTTTTTTTTTGGGGGGGGGGGGGGGGGTGCTTTTTTCGATCCTTCAGTCTCTTTCGTCTGCAAATCTTAGATTCTCGCGGGAATAGAGGTTATCCCTGAATCAGAAATAGGTCAAACATTGCACGGACTTCAAACATTTTGCGGCTTCTTCCACTCGCTCAATCCGCAGTGGGCGTATAATTATTCCTGTGGTCAAAGACAGGGTGCTAGTTCTTAAACATTCCACTTGCTGTCTGGTACCTGTGGGTGACACATGTGTTCCGAGAACGTTGTAGTACCGCTAAGCTTTTCGGGTACTCGTGTGTTTGCGAGTGTGTGTGCCTGTGTGCGTGCGTGTGTGTGTGTGTGTGTGTGTGTGTGTGTGTGTGTGTGTGTGTGTGTGTGTGTGTGTGTGTGTATGCCTGGCGTCACGTTGTTTCCCCACAGTTAAAATTCAGACTGCATTTTGGAACTTCTTGCGTGTGGTTTTGCATCGTGGAGGTACTTTGTTGCTTGTGATGCGGCGTGAATTCTTTGTTGCGACTAGAAGGTCGCAACCCAGTGCTATAAAGTTTCTCGGGTCGACAAAGGCCGCAGTGGGCCCGCGCACGCCCCGAATACCTATTGCTGAATTGCAGAAAAGCATTTCGCTTGGTCTTGTCGTGTCTTTCAGTATAAGATTCTCCCCCCCCCCCACCCCCCCCCCCCCCCCTTTTCACAGCAGCTCCTAGTCGTTTCGCTTAGGATCAGTTCACTCTTCCAGTTTCTCTCCACACGAGTTGTCTCCCTCGATTCGCTACCGCTGATGAGCGGTAGCGAATCGAGGGAGACAACCCGTATGTTTTCCTCGCCTATCTTTGCATAGCCCCCCCCCCCCCCCCCCCACCCCCCCCCCCCCCCCCCCCCATTCACAGCCTGCTCTTGGAGATTTCTGTGGTACGCCCTGGGAATGGTTGAGTCGGATGGCCCATCTTTTGAGTGTGATGATATGATGATTGCAGTCTTTGTGTTGAGAACAGGTTATTGTCTGCTGTTCCTTTCATGTGGTGATTGAATTTGAACACACCATCTTCAGGCACGAGAATATTGTAACCATGTTTAGTTTTTATTTTGTTTGCGTGGTCTGTGGCTTCCAAGAGATCGGCAAACAAACTTTCTGAAAAGAGCTACAGTTTGTATCATGAACGAATGGATGGCACTACCCAGACGGCAGGCTGAAGTGCACTACCCAACAGCTATAATGCGCGATCGAACTCCCGCTACGAATACCCAGTGATAAAAACTACGACGTGAATCGATGTATTTATAGGGCTTTATTTGTCTCCCCTTTATGGCTTCAAAGGTCATAAACTGATAAGAAATCATACGTAGTGGGTGACTCCCTAGCCTGTATAATGCAAAGAAACCCCCAGCATAGAAGGAAACATGCTTAGAAAAGACAATGGCTACACCGTTGTGTTGTCCGGCATTGCTCTGTCTAAATGTGTTTCCGTCTTTGTCGAGTTTTTTTTTTTTTTTTCGTTTTTCGTTTTTTTTTTGTTTTTTTTTTTTTTTTTTTTTTTTTTTTTTGGGGGGGGGGGGGGGGCTTGGTGTTTTTTTTTTTTGTTTTGTTTTTTTTTGGGAAGGGGGGGGGGGGGAATTAATTAGTAAATGTGGTTACATCTTCTGATTCCCAGCTCTGAAAGTTTGGTTCACACTACACTGGTTGTCTCCCTCGATTCGCTACTACTACAGCAGTAGCGAACTCAAGGAAGACAACCAGTGTGGGTTTCACACTTCCTTCCACAGCTGAACTTGTATTTTTAGAGCACGGGCGGCCCTGAGAGCACGAGTGTCGCGCCGTGATTTACCCTGAGAGCACGAGTGTCGCGCCGTGATTTACCCTGAGCACGTCCCGCCTCTCCGGTGGCCACCACAGCCTAGTCCCAAGCCTTTCTTGGGGGCTTCAGCTAATCGACAGCCAGAAATATGATTCAGCGCCCCAGTCCCTCGGCCAGTATCATTCATCCGCAAGAGGCATAGATTCTCATGAGCGCCTGCATTCGCAGGGGCTCATGAGAATATATGCCTCTTGCAAGGGGTTGATTAGACTCTGTGTCTGTTGATGGTTGGGAGTGTCAGTTCCTCCTCCTCTGCTCCTTCACAGGCGCGAGATCGTCAGTGCGGGTGAGCGTCTTTGGTGTGGTTGTTTTGGCTGGCCGCCCGTTGTGCACAAGGTCGTGGGGCCTGCGTTGGGTTATGTTGGACTGACCGCGCGGGTCGATAAGGGCAGAACCCCACCCGAGGACTTGCAGCTGACCGGTTAGGTGCCTAGTGCTGGCAGACTCCTCAGAATGACCTGAGACGTGACTTGAGGAAAGAAGACTGCGTCAGGGCAACACGAACTTGAGTACAGCGTTTTAAATTTTTCACTGTCGCAGTGTTTGAGCACATGCACACACACGTCCCAGGGTCTGAAGGCACAGCCTCTTTACATCACCTTCTATCCTCGCTTAACCCTTCCAGCCCCGGGACCATGCAGCAGGAGATGGATTGATCGAGTCATGATAATTCAAGGGTAGTGCCAGATGAGCTTGGCGCCTGAAGGCGCCAAGCTCATCTGGCACTACCCTTGAATTATCATGATCAGTACAGCTCCTACAACTGGTACATAGACGTTAGACAACGCCTCCAAAAGTTTGGATAGGCGGGCGTGGGGTTAAGAAGAATGTTTTTGTTCAGTCCCTTATATTTATAGAGGAGACTTTTTAGGACGGGTCGCGGTGGGGCGAATTTTAATAGCATATTCAGGTCAAAGACAGACCTAAACCTCTCACAACTGAAGTAACAAGAAACAATTACGTCATGTCTAGTTACGCTAAACTCGCTGCTGAACGTACATTTGGCGCGAAGCTCCGTATATGCGTATGTATGTGCGTGTGTGCGTATGTATGTAAACTGAAATGAATCTCCGATATTTTTGCACGCACAAGCTTGAAACTTGGCGAAATACTTTCCTAAATGGGGTGGCTAAGAGAGCCTCCGAGCATATGAATGTCTCGTGTTTTTTTGTTGTTTTTTTTTTCTCTTGTACCGTGATTTTGTTCTGTGATTTTTGATCTTGTAAAGCGCTTAGAGCACCATTCATTTGGAGGTTAAACGCTATATAAATGTACATTATTATTATTATTATTATTTAAGACATAAACAACCGTTTATAGGAAGTCGGTTGACCCAGATTAGAGTCCGTAATTTTTTTGTCATCTTTAATTGAAATTTTGGATAAAGACATTGGATGACTTCTCACAAACCGGATAGGTGAGACTAGCGCTAGCAGAACTGTACACATACCAAGGGTATTTACTTAGCGCTAGATCCCCTGCCCCCGCCTATCAGGCACCCAATCGCCAGCCCACAGAAAAATATGCAGGTATAGAACAAGGCCGTCATCTACATCCCTGATAGGCGGGGGCAGGGAATCTAGCTATTGTATTGGATTTGTTAGCCAGCTTTGTATCTTGTAACTTCTTTAGTAAAAATTAATTCTTTCAGAAAAAGAATTAAAATAGTAAAAAACATTGACTTCTAGAGAAAGTCAGACAGTGGCGGTGAGTTAAAAGAGGCAACTCCGTCACTACGCAGACATTGACTAATACTCTAAATATGATGTAATTATCTCTGGTGCGCGCCGCGTTCTCTCTCTCTCTCTCTCTCTCTCTCTCTCTCTCTCTCTCTCTCTCTCTCTCTCTCTCTCTCTCTCTCTCTCTCAACGGATTTATGACCGTGCAACATCTTCGTATGGGTACCTGTGTGTTTGTTAAATCATGTTGCAGAGTGTTGTCGTATTCGCATTAATTCAGTTCGATGTGTTTGTGAGTTTAGTAGCTTTGCCTGTTATTAATGTCAGTGATGTAGCAAGGACGATTGGAAGAAAGGCCTGTGCGCTTAATATCTCAATCCTTGATAAATAAAGTTTCAGTCAGTCAGTCAGTCAGTCTCTCTCTCTCTCTCTCATATGCGTGCATCTCCAAGAGGCGTAGATCTTCATGTGCTCGGAGGGCGCATGAACATCTAAGCCTCTTGAGGATGTTTAAAGCGCGCGCATGCACGCACACACGTATAAACACACATCGGCGCGCTTTCAGAAGAGCATGCAGGTGTACTTAGTATAGCATGTAGCTATGTAAAGTCAACCTCACAAAAATTATAGCAAGACTGAAATTGCACCGTGAAATTCTAGTTTTATCACCATTTTCCCAAGTCTTGAAGCGAAAGCGAAACTCATATCACATTAAATATAAAATTAGGTAACAACAAAAAAGTACGTCATGACAAATGACATTTGACAAACCAGTGACGCGTATGCACTGCGTGCGCCCCTTATAGAGTTCACTATGACGCATTGGCACATCTGCGAGGCTTTTTGAAAAGGAGATATTTCAAAATCAAAATCAAGTCAAAGACAAAAGGTAGAGACCCTTGACGGCGAAGACAGCTCTCATATATAATAGAAGGGACTTTGTGGGTTATGGTTCATCCCGTCTTGTTAACGAGTCTTGGCGAATACCTTTCGTCTTTTAGATTTGTAGCAGACATATCCATATTCGAGCACAAAATACGCCGGAATTTCCTTTACTTTACTTACTTACGCCTGTCACCCCTACCCGGGTATAGGCCGTCGACGAGAGACCTCCAGCAACTCCTGTCCTGTGCTTCTCCTTCGATTCTACTCCAGGTGGTTCCCAGTCTCTTGATGTCTGCTTGGAGGAGTTTCCTTTAGTTGTACGTATCTCTGGACCACTGTAGTAGGTATCGGTGCAGTGGAATTTGTTATGGTTACCTCATTGAGAGGTGCCGCGCGCAACCAGATGTGCGGCGTAAAGCCGGCATAGTCCCGCGTATCCGAAACGCAGCACGTATTGAATGAGGTAACACAACTTAGCAGATGACTTCATTAGAAGACACGGAGTCAGTGGAGTGCAAGCAAGTCTCTTGGCAAAAGAGTTGTTACAAATATTCCAATATAGGGTCTTTTCGTTTGTAGAACAGCTCACTTTTAGCTGGCATGGTCAGTAGCCCCATCCCAGGTTTGTCTTTAATTTGCGTGGGATTTTTTTCACTGGTAATTTTGACGAACGGAGAAAGGTCTTTTATGCGAACTGAAAGGAAAATAATTTCAACATTTTGGCGGGCGATTCAGCCCAATGCACGCACGCACGCACGCACGCACGCGCACACACACTTACACACACACACACACACACACACACACACACACACACACACACACACACACACACACACACACGCCGCGCGGGTAATAAGAGCTTTAGCCAAATCCAGTCCCCTGTGCCGGCAGACAGCGTGCAAATTACCCCAGTGCATAAACGTGATTTTCGCGTAGCGGGACTGAGAAATATTTGTGCAGGAGACCCGTCTTCGGCCAAAATTCCATCTCCAAGAGGCATAGATCCTCATAAGCCCTTGCATCCGCAGGGGCTTATGCGAATCTTTGTCTCTTGGCAGGATATTTTAGAATCTTTGTCCCTCAAGCGAGGGAGGTTTTGCGGATTGAGTGAGAACGTCGTACGCTGCCGGCGTCAGTGGATTGAGTGGGGCTTTAGGCTCACAAGGCTCGGGGGATTTCTCACTACACGCCCGTGACAGCGGTGAGGATCATGTGAATCTGGTGGTGGAGAAGGTCCGTAACCTCTTGAAGAAATCGCCGTGAGGCAGTGGCCTCCGTTCCTTGCGCGGCGTTAAAAGACAATCGGGCAATTCAGGTCACGTTATACATTCAAATGAGGTAGGTGAGGAAGTAAGAGGACCGGTGTTTTTTTGTTTTTTTTTAAATCTTCTGCCTTCTTTGGCATTTTGTACAGAGGCAGCATGCTGGAATTTGCTTACTGAAAATCTCTTGATAGATGAGAAGAGACACGTTTGGTGCTTTGATTCATACCACCCTGAGCTTATCCAGTGCACAATTGTGGGACAATGTTGAGTTGCAGTTGCCATGGTGATTTGAGGGGCACGCTGATTTCAGCTGTGCCTGGGTGTGGGGTTGGTCAGGAACCAAGTTCATAGCCAAGAAATGAGACAGTCAATGTGCTGGGTTTTTTTTTGTTTTTTTTTTCCCAATTTTGTGGATGGCAAATGTGCAGCAAGTGGACCGTAGTGTTTAGGGGATTGAAAAATTAAGGGATGACCGGGACAGACTAATGCTAGGGCATTTTAACAGATGGGACTGCAGAGGAGGTCCATTGTGTACTTTGGCCTTCAGGCGTCTGCCGTGATTTGGCGAAAGCCTTTAACCTTTACATTTTCAGGCTGATTTTACCGTCTTAGTTCAAGGGTGGCGCTAGAATATCTTGGCGCCTCAGGCGCCAAGCTATTCTAGCACCATCCTTGAACTATCATAGATTGATTTCAAGCAATGGCTGTATCAGGATTAAAAGGGTTAAGTCCATTTATAGAAGCGCGAAATTTTCATTGTATAATAAAGAAAAGCTCACTTTTCTCACAAATGGGCTTACTGACGTCTGCCAAATTACGGCAGACCATAAGTCTAATACTATTTTTAGTAACAGGCATTCAAGAAACATAGGTTTTTGCCGAGTATGCGCGCTGTTTTCAAATGACCAGGTTCAGATTCAAGACAGGATTGTGCGCGTTCTTGAAATGTCTGTACACGGTCCATCTCATATATGCGCGCAGTTTGCAAGTAGCGTTCAGTTTGCAAGTAGCGTTCAGTTCCAGCTTATTAGCTACGTTCAGGAAAGGTCCATACGCGGGCCACTTACATTATCTCGCAAGTCTCTCCCAGTATCTCAATACACTGTTGTAGATTGGTCTTTTGCTGACAGACATCCCATAGCAATAAATTAAGTGTAGTGATAACGAATAGTACATTGTACGTAATCTGAACCCGTTGTGCCCAAGGTCAGAATCCCCCAATTTTGGAACTGTCCTCTGTATTACAATTCAGGAGACAGATCGACCATGATAGTTCAAGGGTGGTGCCATAATAGCTTGGCGCCTCTTTAACTACCATGGTCGATCCATGTCTTTCTGTGGTGTGTCCGGGCTAAGTGAGTTAACCAGATTGAAAGTGCCTCACAGTTGCCATTAAATAACTGTAAAATACCTCCATGCCTTTCCTGTTGTAGTTTTTATGCAACATAAAGAAAAATAAATAAAAGGCTGATAACATTTGCATTTTTGTATTAACCCATTATTAGCTCCAAAGCCGTACAACAGGAGACGGATGGACCATGATAATTCAAGGGTAGTGCTAGATGAGCTTGGCGCCTTCAGGCGCCAATCTCACCTAGCACTACCCTTGAATTATCATGGTCAGTCCGCCACCTGCAACTGAGACATAGTCATTAAGTAACACATACACAATTTGACGAGTGGGACCGTGGAGTTAATTGGGTTAAGTAGTATCATAGGTCTATGATCTGATACAGATAATAGCATTAGGGTATTCTGTACTCAAGATAACTCGACTGATGAGAGAGCACACGTTGCGAGTAGGCAGTGTTGGAGCCGTCGGTACTGTTGATAGTGCGGTACTTTTAACTCATTGTACCCCAACACCGAAATCCTTACATTTTGCCCTTGTCCTCTGAAGACTGCATTGCAGTGCAGGACACAGATCGACCATGATAGTTCAAGGGTGATGCCAGAATAGCTTGGCGCCCATAGGCGCCAAGCTATTCTGGCATCACTCCTGAACTGTCATGGTCGATCCTTATCTTGCTGTGGTGTGTCTGGGGTAGAACGAGTTAAATGAGGTCGGATGTAAGGTTGGGTCATCGTGGCTGATGGAGGATGTGATAACACAAGCTTCTCGGATGAAAACCGGTGTCAATATACCCTTGTGATAAATGTGCGTCGTATAAACCCGGGCTATGGCAGTTGCAAGTGTTTTACAGATGTTTTACTGCTCCAGTATTGTGAGCGTTCTAACTTTTGGACTGACGAGCTGGGGTAGAAATTTTTGTAAAAGAGATCTTAACAAAGTAATCAGGAAAGCGGGTGGGGTGATTGGTAGAGCTCAAGATACTTTGGACACACTGTACCACAGACGGATTACGAACAAACTGGCTGACATTCTTGATGACAAAACACATCCACTGAGATATGAATTTAACAGCAGACGTATCGAAAGAAGTGGCAGACTTCGAGTACCCAAAAGTAGTACATCACGTTATGCCAACTCTTTTGTCCCTCAGGCTGTTACCTTTTTCAACAGTAATATCAGTAGTGTCTGTCAACATTCTTTAGTTCTTTAGTACTAGCCCATTCAGTATTTCACTGCAACATTGCTGACATCCGAAGCACAGGGGGCATAAACCAAAAGTGTTTCTGATGCCAAGAGCGTTACAAAGGTAACAGTACGTCTGTTGCAGTTCATCTCTTTAACTGAGGGTTATAGGTTATTTAATTAATTCAGGGTGTGGCATGCAGCCCTTTGGTCCACAATGAAGCTATACAACATTAATGCCAACCTGATCAAAGTCATAGCAAACCTTTACAACAAGGCCACCAGCGCAGTCTGCTTCAACGGCAAAATAGGAAACTGGTTTAGGACTACAGTCGGAGTCAGACAAGGGTGCTTGCTCTCACCTACTCTTTTCAACATCTTACTGGAAAGAATCATGACAGACTCTCTGAAAGATCATGAAGGATCTGTCAGTATTGGAGGCAGAACAATCACGAACTTGCGCTTTGCGGACGACATTGATGGCCTTGCAGGAACAGAGAAGGAGCTAGCTCAGCTGGTGGAAAAGCTGGACAGTACAGCCATTGCGTACGGGATGGAAATCAGTGCAGAGAAGACCAAACTGATGACCAATAACACCAGTGGCATTGGCACTGACATCATGATTGGAAGCCAAAAACTGGAAACCGTTAATAAATTCAAATACTTAGGAGCCATTGTGACAGATGAGGGATCAAAACCAGAAATACTGTCCAGGATTGCGCAGACAACAACAACACTGACAATATTGAAGACCATATGGAAGGACAGAAACATCACACTCTGATCCAAGATCAGACTGATGCGCTCCTTAGTCATCTCAGTGTTTTTGTATGCCTGCGAGTCATGGACCCTCACAGCAGACCTTGAAAGGAGGATACAAGCCACTGAAATGAGATGTTTTCGAAAGCTGCTTGGCATTTCATACAGAGATCACGTCACAAACGTGGAAGTGGGAAGCAGAATCAGGCAAGCCATCGGGTCATATGAAGACCTATTAGCCATTGTGATAAAACGCAAACTGAAGTGGTATGGGCATGTCACGCGTTTAGCAGGGCTTGCCAAAACAATCCTGCAAGGCACTGTGCAAGGAGGACGAAGGAGAAGAAGACAGAGGAAAAGATGGGAGGACAATATCTCAGAGTGGACAGGACTGAAGCTGCGCGATACGCTAAGAATGGCAGAGAACAGAGAGGAATGGAGGGAGCTGGTTGCCAAGTCATCAGGGGGTGCACCAACGGTTCGCAAGACTACGGGATATAGATAGAATTAATTCAATGAGTGAATGGTGTGTTGTATGGGCAGACAATGAATTTCCCCATGAGGGATTAATAAAGTATTATTGTATTGTATTGTATTTTATGTCCATGCATATAAAAAATCAGGTGGTTGTTCTAGTGTGTTCCTTTATTTTTTTCTTCTTCATCTTTTGTTTTCTGGATTTTTTGTTTGTTGTTTTTTGAAGAGAGAGGGGGGGGGGGGGGCAGTTTTTGTTTTTGTTTTTGTTTTTAAGTCCCTTCTATTTATAGAAGGGACTTTTTAGGACGGGTCGCGGTGGGGCGTATTTAATAGCATGTCCATGATATCAAAGCGGGCAGGCTAAACCTCAAACAATTGAAGTAACAAGTTACAAATTACGTCATGTCTAGTTACGCTAACCTCGCTGCTGAACGTACAGTTGGCGCGAAGCGCCGTATGTGTGTATGTGCGTATGTATGTAATAAGAGAATCTCCCATATTTATGTACAAACAAGCTTGAAACTTGGCTAAAATACTTTAAGTGGGTGGCTGCGAGCCTCCGAGCATATTGTAATTGAATGTCACATTGAAGACAAAATCAACCGTTTATAGGAAGTCGGTGGAGTCCGTAATTTTTGTCATATTTACTTAAACTTTTTCCTATAGCTAGTTTGAAAAAAGACATTGGATGAGTTCGTTAGCCAGCTTTCTATCTAGAGAACGTCAGACAGTGGCGGTGACGTAAAAGAGGCAACTCCGTCACCACGCAGACACTGACATAATACTCTAAATATGACGTCATTCTCTCTCTCTCTCTCTCTCTCTCTCTCTCTCTCTCTCTCTCTCTCTCTCTCTCTCTCTCTCTCTCTCTCTCTCTCTCTCTCTCTCAAACATGCGCGCATCTCTAGGAGAAATAGATCCTCATGCTCTCTCCAGGCGCATGAGGGTCTATGCCTCTTGGAGATGTTTGGAGCGTGTGCGCATGCACGCACTAACACGCACACACACATCGACGCGCTTTCAGACTTTTAGAGCATTCAGGTGACCCGTGTACTTAGTAAATCATGTAGTTAGGTAAAGTCAACTTGCTTTCACACAAATTATAGCAAGACTGAAATTGTACCGTGAAGTTTTAGTTTTGTCACCATTTTCTCAAGCCTATGAAGCGAAAGTGAAACTCATATCACGTAAAAAACTAAAATTTACGTCATGACAAATTACGTTTGACAAATCAATGACGCGTATGTCCTGCGACCCTTATAGAACTCACTGACGCATTGGCAGATGTGCGAGACTTTTTCAATAGGATAATTCAACATCAGAATCAAGTCAAAGTCAAAAGGTAGAGACCATTGTCAGCGAGGACAGCTCTCATATATATAAGGGACTTTGTGGGTTATGGTTCAACCCATCTTGTTTTGGGGGTATGGTGGGGTGGGGGGGGGAGTTATTAGATTATTTTGGGGTTTTTTCCCCTTTCTTTTGGTCTTTTTTTTTTTTTTCTTTTTAGTGGTGGAAGATTTGCGTGACGTGGAAACAAGAGTGATACGTCCCTAAAGTGGTTCATCAATTTCAACTTAATTTTCATTGCTTGCCTGAAGAATTTGCTGGGCACGGGCATGCACGCACTCACCACCTCCACTCCACCTTGGCCCGCACCACCCTCTTTCCCCAAGCCCCCATGCTCCCATCCCCCCATCAATGTCAAGTGTATAATATCCGTATAAACCTATGTGGCGCTTAAATGCGCTCCCACATGCATTAACCCTTTGGTTGTCGGTAGCGGTTTTTGGCGCGATGATTCCTGTCGGAATAACAACATCCAGACATCCTGTCGGAATAACAACATCCAGACATCCTGTCGGAATAACAACATCCAGACAATGATCCTGTCGGAATAACAACATCCAGACATCCTGTCGGAATCATCGCGACAAAAACCGCTACCGACAGCCAAAGGGCTAACATTTTTATGGGTGCGTGTCCGGCAGTGATGTAAGATCTGTCAGTGTACGTTTGACTCGACACGCGCAACTTAATACGTTCGAACTAATATTTGTGCCGCACGCGGGTACGCGGCTTTTTGCTGCCTGACCGTATGCGGCACGTCTTCAATAATTTAAAACTTTCAGAGCGGTACTCAAATCGAAAATCCGAAATTTAAAAAAATGTTCGTTTTATTTTGAATTGGCTAGAGACGCCACGCTATTTTGGGACCGCCTTTGAACTATCATCCACCAGGGGAGATTTGTTTCAGTCCTGAACTGTTGGCCTGTAATCTAGCCCTCAAAGTACTGGTTCCAAATGTAGGAATCTCTACCTCAGGGCTCGGTGTATTTGCCACACTGGTTGTCTTCCTCGGTTCGCAAATTCTGAGACCCGTGGTCGCAAACGGACGGAGAGAGAACCAGTGTGTGCCTTTTTGCGACCCGCTAAACACTGTCCCCCCTCTGGAGCCGTTTTCGCTGTAGAGATTATTTTAGAAAAATAGTCCTGAGGACCAGTTGCATAAATAAGCCTGAGTCCAGCGCACGGTGCTCCGGGGACCAGTTGCATGAGTGCGCTTGCTAAGCAAGGTGATCCGCGACAGCGGAGCACCTTGCTTAGTGGCTGGCGCAGGACTACGCTCACTCAGGCAACTGAGCCCTGTAGAGGAATCGATGCGCGCCCTATCCAGGCAGTGCTGTGGTTTTCTCGACTCTAATAAGCATCGTTAGCACTGTGGGCCCACGGGACCGGGCGGTAGATTGGGCCGTTTTCGAAATCAATAGCCAAACGTCTATTATCCAGTTTTTTTGTCGCCAGGGTGGGGGTAGGCGGAGATTTACTGGGCACTAGCCCAGCTGGAAGAGACTGAATCTGATAAATCCTCGCCCGTGGAGGAGGAGGCGTGGGCCCACAAATTCCCGTCTGATAGGGTGGTAGGTTTTCATAGATGGCATGTATCCTGCTGGCTGCATTGGCTCATGAGAACTTATGCCTGTTCTTGGTCGCAATGTCCGCCATATGTATTTTGCATGCCAGACGTTTTGTGCTCTCTCTCTCTCTCTCTCTCTCTCTCTCTCTCTCTCTCTCTCTGAGCGGACGGTAAATGTCTGCAAGAGGCATAGATCCTCATGAGCCCCCGCAGTTGCTCATCTATACCATTACCTCTTGTTTTCGCATTATAGATGTTCAGGGCCGGACAGGACCATTTATTTTCTTTTGCGGACTCAGTCCAGCTATCTATAAATTGTGGAGATTCGCCGTAAATCAGTGGCACGTGGCTCGTCTGGTACTTACAGACTGCTGGAGCGTATTTTTCTTGATGGTTCTTTTTTCACCCAGAAATGTGAATACAGAGTACGGTATGCATTTGCATTGTATTTAATATATTCAGCTGTTTGCGTGTCGGGAGACTGTGTTTAACGAATAAACTCCCAGAACTAAATAACTTCCATTCTATAGAATAAAAGTCATTTAGTTTTGGGAGTTTCAGAGTTAAAGTAGAAGGAACGGGGGGGGGGGGGGGGGGGGGGGGGGAGGATAGGGGAGGCCTCGTAGAGCGTTAAACTTATAGCATTCTCCTCAGATTTCCTAGCTGCTTAATTCACATTCAAATTGCCCAGATCTATAGCTGCGTGGGCTAATTTAGATCTGTGCCTTTTGGGCAGATACGAGGCGTTTGCTGTTATTATGCTGTTGGACTGAGTCCTAAAGCAGTGATTTATAAATACACTTAATGGAAAGGACAGGCCCCTGAAGGGGAAATAATGGGGTGGGGGTACATGTAATTTACCCAGCGTTGCACTCGTGCGGCTGTGAGCCGAGTGCGCACTGTCATAGTTAGTTGGTTAGTTAGTTCGGGTTTAACGTCCACAGCACCGAGGTGATCATGGACGGCCCTGACGGGCGGGTTATGGGGGACAGGGAAATCTATTGCCTATGGAGTACGACCTGAACACTGATCAACTCAGGCGCACTCCAACTGTGCCACTTTGATTTACCAGGACCTTTCAACGGACATGCTATTGAACAAATCCGTTTTCCCCCCAGGATTGTGAGTCCATCTACCGGGGCCGGGACGGGATTCGAACCCACGACCCGGTGATTCCCTTCGCTCTCCTGCTCCGAGGTTTAACCGCCTGAGCTATTTCGGACTTTGCACTGTCATATAATGAAGCATAACTGATATGGACCAGACTCGCACAGAGGACCCAGCTTTGCGCTGACAACGGTGACTGCAGGGGCTTCTACGAAGCGCTTAAAGCAGTGTATGACCCCAGGCACCTTGTACAAAGTCCCCTGCGAAGCGCTGATGGACAGGCACTCCTTACAGATATTACGTCCATCTTGAACCGCTGGTCGGAATATTTCCAGAACCTCTTCAGCGCTGAGCGCACTGTTGAAGAAGCAGCCATTCTCCAGATCCCACACCTCCCAGTAAAGGTTGAATTGGACGAACCGCCCACCACTGAAGAGACCATCAGCTCAAGACTGGCAAAGCAGCAGGCATTGACGGAATCCTGCCAGAGATCTGGAAACAAGGAGGCCCAGCACTGCACAACAAGCTCCACGACCTCTTTCTCTGCTGTTGGGAGCAAGGAACACTACCAAAGGATCTCTGTGATGGAGTCGTCATCACCCTGTACAAGAACAAAGGGGACAAGTCTGTCTGTTCCAACTATTGTAGAATTATCCTGCTGTCCATTGCCGGGAAAATTCTCGCTAGGCTGCTCCGAATCGGCTGGTACATGCCATTGCTGAAGACCGCCTCCCAGAGGGCCACTGTGGCTTCAGAGCCAACAGGAGCACCACCGACATGGTCTTTGTGCTGAGACAGCTTCAGGAGAAGTCCCGCGAGCAGAACAAAGGGCTGTACGTAACGTTTGTCGACCTAAGTAAAGCGTTCGACGCTGAGCAGGCAAGGCTTGTGGCAGGTCTTGGAGCGACTTGGCTGTCCCCCAAAGTTACTCAGCATGATCGTCCAGCTGCATGAGGACCAGCAAGGCCAGGTCAGACTCAACACTGACCTCTCAGAACCATTCCCCATTCTCAACGTCGTGAAGCAGGGCTGCGTGTTGGCACCGACTCTCTTCATTTGTTTCCAGCATGATGTTGAACTAGGCCACAGAGAACCTCGACGACGACGAAGTGTACATCAGGTACCGTCTCGATGGCAGCCTGTTCAACCTTAGACGACTGCAGGCCCGCACCAAAACCTAGACCGACTTATTCTTGAGCTGCTCTTCGCTGATGATGCTGCCCACATTACACACACAGAGAGTGCCTTACAGCGCATCACGTCCTGCTTCGCAGACGCTGCCCAGCTCTTTGGACTCGGTTAGTCTGAAGAAGACAAAGGTCCTCCAACAGCCGGCACCCAAGGAAGAGCATCGCCCTCCCCACATCACCGTTGGCGAGTCTGAACTGAAGTCAGTGCACCAGTTTACTTACCTTGGTTGCATCATCACTTTGGACGCCAAGATTGACAAGGAGCTGGACAACAGGCTGGTAAAAGCGAACAGCACTTTCGGGCGACTATTCAAGCGTGTGTGGCACAATCAACAGCTGAAAAAGGCACCAAGATCAGCGTGTACAGAGCTGTCGTCCTCACCAACCTGCTGTATTGTTCCGAGTTCTGGGCACTCTACCGCAGCCAACTACGACTCCTCGAACGCTTCCACCAGCTGCCTGCGTACCATCCTCGGAATCCACTGGAGTGACTGTCACCAACGTTGAGGTCCTTGAACAGGCAGAGACCGTAAGCATCGAGGCCTTGCTGCTGCGGACATAGCTCCTCTGGGCGGGGCACGTCTCCAGCAGGGAGGATCATCGCCTGCCCAAGATCACCCTGTACGGCGAGCTTGCCACTGGACACCGAGACAGAGGGGCACCAAGGAAGAGATACAAAGACTGTCTCAAATAGTCACTCAGTACCTCTCACATCGACCACTGCCAGACTGCCAGTGGTCTTCCCTTGCTGCGGACCGCGACACCTGGCGCTCCACCATTCACAAGGCAGCGGTCTCCTTTGAGGACTCTCGCAGAGCTAGCCTTAAGGAAAAGCGGCTCAGGAGAAAAAACAGACGACGCAACTCGGAACCCTGACCAGACCTCACCCTGCAGACACTGCGGTCGAACCTGCCTGTCCTGGATTGGCCTCCGCAGCCACGAGCGCGCCTGCAGACGTCTTGGACAACCCCTGTAGAAGCTTCGTTCGCGAAGTCAAGGCAAGAGAGAGATTGGTCTATGGGAGACAACTCATGTATAGTGGTTGTCTCTCTCGGGTGATTATTTCCCTTGGGGACTGCGCATGCTCAGAGAATAAATAAAGTAGCGTGTTTGCCGCAAAGTTATGAAATGGCTTCCCTGTATTTTGGGAGTGCATGTATGGTTTGAATCCAAGTCCATCCAGCAAACATACAAGTAGAAACACGACACGCACGGATGTCGGGGTGCCATGTGGGCTAGTTGCACGAGTGGGCTTAGTCTTGCCCTAGGTGCTGCGTTATATGCTTGCGCATAGTCCTGCGCCAGCCACTACGCAAGGTGCTTCGCGAGCGCGGCCGAGCCCTGGGCCCGAGCAGTTCCATGTGCCCCAGCAGCCTCAGGGGCTCATGAGAATCGGTGCCTCTCGTCCCTCAGTTGGACCCTTCCGTCAAAGAAGCATAGATTCTCACGACCCTTTGCAGCCTCAGGGGCTCATGAGAAAATGTGCCTCTTTGTCCATTGCATTGATTGACATAGTGATGCCCGATCCTCAGAGGGAGGTGTCGGGGTGCTTATTGATGGTTTGTATAATATATTATCTGGTGGTTATTTATCATGCTTGAATGGGATTACGATAACGTGCAACCGATATTGACTTTAGATGGGTGAATGAGTGTGTTTTTTTAAACTTCTGACTGCCGAGGAGAGGGGAACACGACTGACCCAGCTGCAAGAGGCATAGTGGGTCTCTATGCTACTCTGAATCCATATTTCTGTGACGGCTGGCGCTCTTTAGTCTTTGGCATTCATTGAATTAAAGAACACTGCAGCAACACAAAATGAGTCTCCTGGCAGTGAAGGGGTTAAGCATTGCATCATTGACCATTATGGCACCACGGCAGGAGGTGAGTTGGACATGATAAATGAAGAGTAGTGCCGGATTAGCAGTGGCGCCGTCCATGTTTGAAGCAGGCTGTGTGTGTGTGTGATAGATAACCTCGGTTACATCTAGCGAAGCTGGGCAGTTGACAAGAACCAACAAGAATTTTTCGTAACGATAGCGATGTTTTCTACATTGTGATGATAGAGTTTTGTCTGTGGGTGGTGCTTTTAGTTGAGTCATTCCTGCAAACTCACCTTCCAAGAGGGGTTGATTAGGGGGGAGGTGGAGGGGGGTGGCATCTCTCTGCACCGTTTATATTCATGTGGGCATGAGATACATATGCCTACTGCTATTGATGTGGGTTTTTCTTGTAACGTGTTTATTTGTTTAAAAATTGTGCCACGATTTCGTGGTCAGGTGTATGTAATCTGAACACAATTTCTAGAACTGGACAATGCCGTTCTTGTAGTCAGCTGCACATACATTTTCTGTGCCGACTCTGTGAAATCATGTTTGCTGTGGAGTCATACAACTGCCGAGAACAAAATTTAACATCACCGTTCTGCAAGAGGTATAGATCCTCATGAGCCCCCCACATTTGCGGGGGCTCATGAGGATCTATAACTCTTGCTGAACAAGTTTGTATGCATGCTTCATTGACTGCTTGGGCACTTTGATGTTGAATTTACATAATTTCAACCACACGAACAGCCAGGTTACAAAGTAAAGTAGATTATAGCACTGTCAGGGGAGAGAAATGTGCATGATCGACCAGCGATCACAGATCCACCGTGGCCAAAGCACAAAAAAAAAAAAAAAAAAAAAAAAGGATAGGAAAGAGAGGGGGCGCTAAAAAAGTGACTGAAAGCAATGCATATGGAAGCCCCCCCGAAGGGGGGCGTATCACATATCCCACTGTTCCAGCCACTCAGTGCATGGAAATTTAAATCTAGGTCCCCCCGAGGGGGGTCCAGATATTTAGCCGGTGTGGACAGCTGTTTCGGTCTTGGCGACCTCCTCAGCACACCATCGGCGATACTGGATGAGGCAGGAATTTCTGCCTACCTGCAAAGACAACCACATTTTACTGTGGTGTCTGCAAGGGCATACATTCCATGCCACCACCTAGAGCCAAATTTCCATGCACCCTAAAAGAGAACCTACCAAAAGGGGGGAAGGGGCTGCAGTTGACATTGTAGTAGTAAATGAAAAGAAAAGGGGAGACTGCCAGTGCTAATATTTTAGGAAGGTTACAAAGTAAAGTAGATTATAGCACTGTCAGGGGAGAGAAATGTGCATGATCGACCAGCGATCACAGATCCACCGTGGCCAAAGCACAAAAAAAAAAAAAAAAAAAAAAAAAAAGGATAGGAAAGAGAGGGGGCGCTAAAAAAGTGACTGAAAGCAATGCATATGGAAGCCCCCCCCGAAGGGGGGCGTATCACATATCCCACTGTTCCAGCCACTCAGTGCATGGAAATTTAAATCTAGGTCCCCCCGAGGGGGGTCCAGATATTTAGCCGGTGTGGACAGCTGTTTCGGTCTTGGCGACCTCCTCAGCACACCATCGGCGATACTGGATGAGGCAGGAATTTCTGCCTACCTGCAAAGACAACCACATTTTACTGTGGTGTCTGCAAGGGCATACATTCCATGCCACCACCTAGAGCCAAATTTCCATGCACCCTAAAAGAGAACCTACCAAAAGGGGGGAAGGGGCTGCAGTCGACATTGTAGTAGTAAATGAAAAGAAAAGGGGAGACTGCCAGTGCTAATATTTTAGGAAGGTTACAAAGTAAAGTAGATTATAGCACTGTCAGGGGAGAGAAATGTGCATGATCGACCAGCGATCACAGATCCACCGTGGCCAAAGCACAAAAAAAAAAAAAAAAAAAAAAAAAAGGATAGGAAAGAGAGGGGGCGCTAAAAAAGTGACTGAAAGCAATGCATATGGAAGCCCCCCCGAAGGGGGGCGTATCACATATCCCACTGTTCCAGCCACTCAGTGCATGGAAATTTAAATCTAGGTCCCCCCGAGGGGGGTCCAGATATTTAGCCGGTGTGGACAGCTGTTTCGGTCTTGGCGACCTCCTCAGCACACCATCGGCGATACTGGATGAGGCAGGAATTTCTGCCTACCTGCAAAGACAACCACATTTTACTGTGGTGTCTGCAAGGGCATACATTCCATGCCACCACCTAGAGCCAAATTTCCATGCACCCTAAAAGAGAACCTACCAAAAGGGGGGAAGGGGCTGCAGTCGACATTGTAGTAGTAAATGAAAAGAAAAGGGGAGACTGCCAGTGCTAATATTTTAGGAAGGTTACAAAGTAAAGTAGATTATAGCACTGTCAGGGGAGAGAAATGTGCATGATCGACCAGCGATCACAGATCCACCGTGGCCAAAGCACAAAAAAAAAAAAAAAAAAAAAAAAAAAAGGATAGGAAAGAGAGGGGGCGCTAAAAAAGTGACTGAAAGCAATGCATATGGAAGCCCCCCCGAAGGGGGGCGTATCACATATCCCACTGTTCCAGCCACTCAGTGCATGGAAATTTAAATCTAGGTCCCCCCGAGGGGGGTCCAGATATTTAGCCGGTGTGGACAGCTGTTTCGGTCTTGGCGACCTCCTCAGCACACCATCGGCGATACTGGATGAGGCAGGAATTTCTGCCTACCTGCAAAGACAACCACATTTTACTGTGGTGTCTGCAAGGGCATACATTCCATGCCACCACCTAGAGGGGGGGCTTCCATATGCATTGCTTTCAGTCACTTTTTTAGCGCCCCCTCTCTTTCCTATCCTTTTTTTTTTTTTTTTTTTTTTTTTTTTTTTTTTTTTTTTTGTGCTTTGGCCACGGTGGATCTGTGATCGCTGGTCGATCATGCACATTTCTCTCCCCTGACAGTGCTATAATCTACTTTACTTTGTAACCTTCCTAAAATATTAGCACTGGCAGTCTCCCCTTTTCTTTTCATTTACTACTACAATGTCGACTGCAGCCCCTTCCCCCCTTTTGGTAGGTTCTCTTTTAGGGTGCATGGAAATTTGGCTCTAGGTGGTGGCATGGAATGTATGCCCTTGCAGACACCACAGTAAAATGTGGTTGTCTTTGCAGGTAGGCAGAAATTCCTGCCTCATCCAGTATCGCCGATGGTGTGCTGAGGAGGTCGCCAAGACCGAAACAGCTGTCCACACCGGCTAAATATCTGGACCCCCCTCGGGGGGACCTAGATTTAAATTTCCATGCACTGAGTGGCTGGAACAGTGGGATATGTGATACGCCCCCCTTCGGGGGGGGCTTCCATATGCATTGCTTTCAGTCACTTTTTTAGCGCCCCCTCTCTTTCCTATCCTTTTTTTTTTTTTTCTTTTTTGTGCTTTGGCCACAGTGGATCTGTGATCGCTGGTCGATCATGCACATTTCTCTCCCCTGACAGTGCTATAATCTACTTTACTTTGTAACCTTCCTAAAATATTAGCACTGGCAGTCTCCCCTTTTCTTTTCATTTACTACTACAATGTCGACTGCAGCCCCTTCCCCCCTTTTGGTAGGTTCTCTTTTAGGGTGCATGGAAATTTGGCTCTAGGTGGTGGCATGGAATGTATGCCCTTGCAGACACCACAGTAAAATGTGGTTGTCTTTGCAGGTAGGCAGAAATTCCTGCCTCATCCAGTATCGCCGATGGTGTGCTGAGGAGGTCGCCAAGACCGAAACAGCTGTCCACACCGGCTAAATATCTGGACCCCCCTCGGGGGAACCTAGATTTAAATTTCCATGCACTGAGTGGCTGGAACAGTGGGATATGTGATACGCCCCCCTTCGGGGGGGGCTTCCATATGCATTGCTTTCAGTCACTTTTTTAGCGCCCCCTCTCTTTCCTATCCTTTTTTTTTTTTTTTTTTTTTTTTTGTGCTTTGGCCACGGTGGATCTGTGATCGCTGGTCGATCATGCACATTTCTCTCCCCTGACAGTGCTATAATCTACTTTACTTTGTAACCTTCCTAAAATATTAGCACTGGCAGTCTCCCCTTTTCTTTTCATTTACACGAACAGCCAATTTTATTTTAATTTACGTTTCATCTGTCTGGGCTTTGGAGTTAAGACTTTAAACAATGAAATTTTACTTTAATTCACGTTTTATCTGCGTGTTTCAGGGTCATGTGCGGGCATCATCGACATTGGCGCCACCTGGATGTCGGACCTGAAAGCGGGGATCTGCCTCGAAGCTTTCTGGTTCAACCAGGAGCAGTGTTGTTGGTCAGGCAACTCCAGCACCTTTGACCCCGAGGGCAAGTGTGACCAGGTACGCAGATGAATTGCAAAATCCACTTGCAGAAAGTGCTGGACAATACACAAATACCTGATCAAGCAACTCTTAACACTGTGTGTGTCAGTAGCGGTTTTAGTCACGATGATGCCTGTTGGATGTCAGGGTGTTGTTATTCCTGTTGGAATCATCACGACTGAAACCGCTGCCAACACACAGAGTTGCATGTGGATTGGTTTCGACCAGACTGTCTCACAGATTTGCTCTTTTGAAAATGTTGAACATAAATGATCTTTTGAGATTCCACAGTTTTCAAGTACAGTTCATCACGCTACGTTTTCAGAGACGTCTTACAGTGGCATTCCTGAAGATGCAAACTTAAAATGAGTGCATGAATAAAGGGCAGAGGCTGACATTCATGTTTATACTAATTTTTGGCTCACATGCGAAGCAAAAGTATGTTTTGGGCCAGTGGTCGTCCGTCCGCCATCGTCCGTGGTAAACTTTAACATTGACATTTTCTTGGAGAGTATTCAACTTCAAGCCAGATTCTTCATACTTGGCCCAAGGATACTTTGTGGCAAAACCTTTCTAAACATACCCAGTTTGAGTGACCTCTCACAAAGCTATATTTTGACATAATTTATTTTTTCTCAAATACTATTTACAGCTTCAAACCTAAACTTGGTACAAAGATACCTGATGGTAAAACCTTTCTATGCATACTAATTTGGTTGATCCCTCAGAAAGGTCAAGGGTCACGAGCTCAGGAAATAGGTGAAAAATAGCCATATTTTGACAAAAGATATTTTTTCTCAAATACTATTCACAACTTCAAACCCACATTTAGTACAGAGATACCTGATGGTAAGACCTATCTATGCATACTAATTTGGATTACCCCTTGGAAAGGTCAAGGGTCACGAACTGCTCGGGGAAATAGGTGAAAAATAGCCATATTTTGACAAAAGATGTTTTTTCTCAAATACAATTCACAACTTTAAACCCAAACTTGCTACAGAGATACCTGATGGGAAGACCTTTCTATACACACTAAATTGGTTGATCCCTCAGAAAGCTCAAGGGTCACGAGAGCCCAGGAATTAGGTGAAAAATAGCCATATTTTGACAAAAGATGTTTTTCCCCAAATACTATTCACAACTTCAAACCCAAATTTGGTATAGAGATACCTGATGGTAAGACCTATCTATGCAAACTAATTTGGATGACCCAAGGGTCACGAGGCTGGCAAATGTGTGTAAAATGCTGATTTTTTAAAATAAAATTGCAGGTATTACCAACATTTTTGCAAATTTTTCAGCCAAATTTGGTACAAAGATGATAAAACCTTCCTATGCATACTCATTTAGCACATCACTCATCACAAAGGAATACTCATCACAAAGGTCAATACTCATCACAAAGGTCAATACTCATCACAAAGGTCAATACTCATCACAAAGGTCAAGGGTCACGAGGGGATGATAGATGTGTGAAAAATGCTTCATTTTCAGAAAACATGGATTTTGCTGGTGCAGAAGCCAACCCTTGTCACAAAAGTCACACATATAGATCGGTCATACACATGAGCCATAATGGCTTTGCCTTTCTTGTATTTACATGTATATGCAGTGGCGGATCCAGGGGGGGGGAGGAGAGAGGGGCCTACACCCCCCCCCCCCCCCACCCCTGTCAGCCCTCACAGTATCGGTGGGTGAGCCGAGTGTGTTCATGGGCCTATAGTCAAATATCCTCATTTGGCACCCCTAACCTGCACCTGTCACATTACTTCACCCAGTCAGAGAGTGCCATGTGCCCCGCACTCACAGCGGCTCATGTAAATCAGTGCCTCTAGACTCGTGCTGTGCGGATTGTGATACTCATTGCATCTTCAGACTGAGGCAGCCATCTGGCAATAAGCCGCTGACTGCTGGTCAACCACAGGAGTGGAAGTGTCCAGTCATTGCTGAACTGCAACCTAACTCAGTCCCTCAGCCAGGCATAGAGTTTCATGTGCCCCTTTAGTCACAGGGGCTCATGAAAAGCGTGACCTTTCTGTGCAATACGAATGATATTGCATCTTCATACGTGGTAGTCATTTAGGTTTAAGTCTACGACTGTGGACACGCCCAACTGTGATCAGAAAGCGAGAAATCAACTGCACTGTGAGTGTCTCCCCCGGGGTGAGCAGCCGACTGTTACAGTTGATTGCTAATCCCCTAATCCAGTCACACATATCTCTGAGCACAGTGGGTCTTCACTCTCCAGTCTTACACATATAGATTGCGTAGCTTTGTCTTCTGAGGGCTGTTGGCGCACCCCCCCCCCCCCACCTTCATCCCCCTGTTGAGACACCCTCTGGATCCGCCCCTGATTTTGATCAATTATTTTAAGTGGCATCCCAACTATCATTACTGTTTGATCATATCTCGCATCTGAATAATAAATATACACATGCATTTCCAGTGGTATGACTGGCCGAAACTGATGGGTATAGCGTCATCCGGAGGGTCTTACATCATCGGCTACTTCATGTACGTGGCCTGGGCGATCGTCTTCGGCCTGCTGGCTGCCATGTTGGTGCGAGTCTTTGCTCCCTATGCCTGTGGCTCAGGTATTCCTGAGGTGGGTACAACCATTTTCTTTTCACTCATTAAAGTCCTTTTGTTTGCAGGGACACCATAACCCCTTCCCTGCCAATGAACGTACATTACATTTCTGAAGCCTGTGTTCAGTCACTGTTTGGAAAGATCTGGGAAGAGGAGGTGATGCCGGCTGACTGGAAGGAGGGGTACCTAATCAAGCTTCCCAAGAAAGGCGACCTCAGCATGTGTTCCAACTACAGAGGAATCACCTTGCTTTCAGTACCAGGAAAGGTCTTCAACAGGATCATCCTAGAGAGAATGAAGAGCTCCGTTGACCCCCAGCTGAGAGACCAGCAAGCAGGATTCAGGAAGAACCGATCATGTACAGACCAGATCGCCACTCTCCGCATCATCGTGGAACAGTCTCTGGAGTGGAGCTCCCCGCTGTACGTCAACTTTGTGGATTATGAGAAAGCATGTGACAGCATGGACCGAGAGACTCTGTGGAAACTCCTACGACACTACGGTGTACCCACAAAGCTCATCCGCCTGATCAAGAGCAGCTACGATGGCATAACATGTCGCGTGATCCACGAAGGGCAGTTCACCAGGGAGCTCCAGGTCAGAACTGGTGTCAGGCAGGGGTGTCTGCTGTCTCCCTTCCTCTTCCTACTGGCCATAGACTGGGTCATGAAGATGACCACAGGGCACAGACGAAGTGGAATACAGTGGACACTGTGGACACAGCTTGACGACCTCGATTTTGCAGACGACTTGGCATTACTGTCCCACACTCATCAACGAATGCAGGACAAGACCACGAGGCTTGCTGACATCTCGTCCCAAGTGGGCCTCACCATTCACAAACAGATAACAAAGACAATGAGGCTGAACGTAACCAGGGAAGAACCAGTCTTGCTTGCTGGCACCCCGTTGGAGGAGGTGGAGTCCTTCACCTATCTCGGGAGCATCATAGACAAAAAAGGCGGCACTGATGCAGATGTCAGAGCACGAATCGGTAAGCCAGAGCAGCCTTTCTCCAGTTGAAAAAAGTGTGGAGTTCCAGAGAGCTGTCACAACACATCAAAGTCCGGATTTTCAACTCCAATGTAAAAGCAGTTCTCCTATATGGAGCAGAGACTTGGAGATTGACAAAAACCACAGTCAACGGAGTGCAGACCTTCATGAACAGTTGCCTTAGAAGAATTTTGAAAATCCACTGGCCAGAGAAGATCAGCAACGTCAGACTCTGGGAGAGAACAGAGCAGATAACAGCAGAGAATGAAATTGGGCGAAGAAGATGTGGATGGATCGGTCACAGCCTGAGAAAGCCAGCTTCCAGTATCACTAGGCAGGCATTGTCATGGAACCCCCAGGGAAAGAGGAAAAGAGGTAGGCCTAGAAACTCCTGGCGTCGAGACCTCCAAGCAGACATCAAGAGACTGGGAACCACCTGGAGTAGAATCGAAGGAGAAGCACAGGACAGGAGTTGCTGGAGGTCTCTCGTCGACGGCCTATACCCGGGTAGGGGTGACAGGCGTAAGTAAGTAAGTGTTCAGTCAACGACCAAAAGCCACAAGCGTCCAAGGAAGATGAAGTCAAATTAGTCTCAGCAAGAGATGTTGCTGTTGGTTGAAGTTTACCTTTTCTTGGCAGTCAAGGGGTTAACGCCCCAACCACTACTACCCCTCCTACATGTATGTTTGATCGCTGGAATAAAAATGGAAGAAGTTTTGCCATCTGAATGATTTGGGGGGGGGGGGGGGGAGGGGTTGCTGGGATTTTTTTTTTTTGTTGTTGTTGACTGGCCTGGCACGTGTGCTTGAAGTGCATGGACATAATAATATGACAAGAGGCATAGAGCTACATAAGCCCCTGCGAACACGGGGTCTCATGAGGATCTATACCTTTGGCTGTTGGTTGCCGCACCGCAGCTGCGCATGATCCTGCTTCATTTTTCTTCCCATTTTGCAAATCAATGTGTGAGTTTATCATCCTGCAGATCAAAACCATCCTGAGCGGTTTCATCATCCGTGGATACCTGGGCAAGTGGACGCTGCTGATCAAGTCGGTGGGCATGATGCTGGCCGTGTCGGCGGGGCTCAGTCTGGGAAAAGAGGGGCCCTTCGTCCACGTGGCCTGCTGCTGCGGCAACATATTCTCCTACCTCTTCCCCAAGTACGGGCGCAACGAGGCCAAGAAAAGAGAGGCAAGTCGTGCGCTAAAAGTGTGACAAATATAACGAGAGCTATAGTCGCGTGTTAAAACGGGAACAGATATACAGCGAGGTATAGCATGTGCGTAAAGCTCGAGGAATATACCGTCAATTTTACCGGCGAAGATTGAGCTGTCGGTGAACCTGACCCTCCTTTTCTTTTAACCCATTCAGCCCTGACGCACTACAGCAGGAGATGAATCTGCGCCAAGCTAATCTGGCACAGTCCCTTGAATTATCATGGTTGATCCATCTCCTGCAACTGGTGCATAGTCGTTAGATGACGCCTCCAAAATTTGGGATATACGGCCGTCGGTCTGAATGAGTTGATAATTTTATTTTCCATTTCTTTTTAATAAATTGCGTTGCAACCGTCTTTTTCTAAGCGTGCTTCTTTCTCCGTTGGGTTCTTCTCTACATTTTACTTGCTTGGCAGTCATTTTTTAGGGTTTCGATTTGCGTTTTCCTCTTTTTCTGGCCGCATATAACAAAAGCAGTTGCAGTGGCAGCTAAATTATTTGGACATGCGCAATGATGAGTTTTGTCACCTCAGTAAAAAAAAAAAAGAGGAGGTTTGAGGTCAGTAAAATTCATAGAATATAGTGCACTTTTGCCCACCATATACTGTTGTATTGTTTCCTTAGGAAACTGTTCTAGCATGTCCCAGGAAAAAAAACAATATAATAGCCTATTACAGGGTTCAAGTATTAGTGTTGTGTACTTTTTGTGTGTTATTTGTTCATTTAGTTTGTTGTGTTTTTGTTTTACAGATATTGTCGGCTGCTTCAGCAGCTGGTGTGAGCGTGGCCTTTGGTGCCCCCATTGGAGGTGTGCTGTTTAGCTTGGAGGAAGTGAGTACACTTCGTGACGTTTCAGTGCGGCTGCCATTACAGTGTTTGGTTACCCCTTTTTAGCCCCAAGATTTCATTTCTCAAATTTGGGAGGAGTTGTCCAACGACTTTGCACCAGTTGCAGGAGATGGCTTGACCATGATAATTCACCGGTAGTGCCAGAGTAGCTTGGCGCCTGAAGGCACCTAGCTAATCTTGCACTACCCGTGAATTATCATGGTCAAGCCATCTCCTGCTGTAGGGATCCGGGGCTAAAATGGTTAAAGGTGTATTTGCAGTGTATTTGCAGAATTAGTCTCTTCTTACGTCTCTTTTACGGCGGCTTTGTGACAGCCAGGTTTTTGTCAGAAAGCACTGGAGTCTCCAATTATTACAATTTGGGAAATGTGGGTGTGGGGCTAATTGGGTCAACCCTGTGGCTGTTGGTATCGCCTTTTGTCAAGGTGATTCCTACTAGAATCACCTCGACAAAAAGCACTGCCAACTGACGAAGCTCATTACAGCTGCTCAGTACGCCCTCTAGTGTGTTGGAAATGTGGCAGTGGGGTTAAATGGGTTAACCCTTTGGCTGTTGGCAGCACTTTTTGACGAGGTGTCTGGTAGGAATCGCCTCAACAAGAAACGCTTCCGACAAATCTCATTACAGCTGTTTAGTGCACCCTCTGATGTGTAGTGCAGACCTTTTGTCAAAAGCACATGGAGACTCCAATTATTACAATTCAGGAAATGCATCCAGGGATTTAAATGGGTTAACCCTGTGGCTGTTGGTAGCGCTTTTTGTCGAGGTGACTCCGGCAGGAATCACCTCGACAAAAAGCGCTCCAACAAAGCTCATTACAGCTGCTGAGTACGCCCTCTGATGTGTAGTGCAGGTACACCACTCTTCCGCAGATGTCCATTTATGACGGTTTGCATTACCGATCTCTTTTGTTTTGCAGGTGAGCTACTACTTCCCCCTAAAGACGCTGTGGCGGTCGTTTTTCTGCGCTCTGATTGCGGCCTTCATCCTGCGTTCCATTAACCCTTTTGGCAACGATCACCTCGTGATGTTCTACATTGATTACAATGAGCAGTGGTCCCTACAGGAGCTCATTCCGTTCATTTTGCTCGGCGCCCTAGGGGTGAGCACACAAACATCAAATATATTGACCCATTGCACCCTGACGCCCTACAGCAGGAGGTGGATTGACCATGATAATTCAAAGGCGGTGCCCGATTAGCTTGGCGCCTAAAGGTGCCAAGCTAATCGGGCACCACCCTTGAATTATCATGGTCAATTCATCTCTTGCAAGTGGTGCATAGTCGTTGGGTGACAACTTTAAAATTTGGGAAAAGTGGCCGAGGGGTTAACTGAGTTAACCCATACCATACTGAGGCTAAAAGCTTCAAATTTGTACACTGCCCCATGCAAGCTACATTATAGTACTTAACATAAGATAAGATAGTTTGTTTTCCTCCCTATGTCACACGGCCAGTCACTTTAGCGCAAACCGTACCATGTGACCGTGATATAAAAAACCCTGAAGCGAAAAATAGTGGACGTTTTGTAGCCCTCTCGATGACACATCTTGGATGCCAGTTTTCTTCTATAAAAGATCGCCAAACGTTCTAAAGTACAAAGTTACTTAGTGTTGTTCAAAACAACAATCACACTCAGTACTGGAGACGGAAACGTCATGACATATTTTTAAATTACGTCATGAGTCTATTATGTAGAAAGGTATATTCCTTTGACGTCGGTCATGTCTGGCGTGATCCAGGTCGCAAGATGTCTTCTTGGTTTCTTTTACGAAAATAGGAGGAAAGAAAACAAATACATTATTGGTCGGAGGGGTTTGCTGCACGGACCCTTGTAGGCCTCCGGGAGGTCAAAGGAACCATTGTACCCCTCAGGCCTTCGGCCTTCGGGGTACAATGTTTCCTTTGACCTCCCTCAAGCCTACAAGGGTCCATGTAGCAAACCCCTCCGACCAATAACTTACATTATTGCCATGTTTCCATGTACAAAACAATAAAAACATTGGAATTTATCTTGATGTCAGTTACTAAGACTAAAAACACACATACACACACACACGCGCACACACACACAGACAAACAGTAACATCTGATTCAGTTAAAAGCTGACTGTACACATTCGTTCTTACTCGCCACTTGCGCTCTCTCCAGTCAGTCCGGTTGATCAGAGAGGGTGCGAAACAACCAGAGGATAAGGATATAGACCGATGGCTTTAGTTCAAGGGTGGTGCCAGAATAGCTTGGCGCCTAGAGGTGCCAAGCTATTCTGGCACTACCCATGAACTGTTATAATCAAACTTATTTCACACACTGGTGAATTCCGAATGATAAGGGGTAATAGAGGCAAGATTTCATCGTGTTGCATGTATATCCAAAGATTGTCATTACGAACAAAATTACGAAACAAAAGTGCCATCAGGATCTCTGAAAAAGTGTTGTTGTTGCCTACAAATTTTATATCCAGACTTGTTCTGAGCGAATTTCACTGCGTGTTTTTCAGGGGGTGTTTGGCAAACTGTTTATCAAGTTTAACATCATGTGGTGTCGCTACCGAAAGACCTCATCGTTGGGCAGCTACCCCATCCTTGAGGTAAGTTTTCCCTTTCTCTCATCGCAGTCAAAAAGGCCGAGCTTACGGTAAATACAAATTCATGTTTGATTTCAATGCTGGTTATAGTGGACTTTGCACGCGATTGCAGTCTTACCATGAAGAAAAACTCTTTATAGACAAACAGTCCTCAGGCCGATGTCAGGCTAAGCTGGCTCATGCATGCCAGTGCACGGGCCAACCAAGTCTGACGTTGGTCCAAGGACCTTTTTGCTCACTGGGCATATCCGTGGGAGCCAGAGACTTGCGTTTGTTATATCGGATACCACGATATACAAGAACGTGAAGTACTGAGGCTGGCCTGTGTGTCTGAAAGATGTACTGGGTGGACAGATACAATGAGATACTTCTGCATCTGTGTACTAATTCACCCGTTTAGTGCTGAGAAAATTTGAACACCGTCTAACTGTATACCTGCGAGTCATGGACCCTCGGAGCAGACCTTGAAAGGACGATACAAGCCACTGAAATGAGATGTTTTCGAAGGCTGCTTGGCATTTTATACAGAGATCACATCACGAACGTGGAAGTGGGAAGCAGAATCAGGCAAGCCCTCGGGCCCTATGAAGACCTATTGGCCATTGTGAAAAAACGCAAACTGAAGTGGTATGGGCATGTCACGCATTCAGCAGGGCTTGCCAAAACAATCCTGCAAGGCACTGTGCAAGGAGGACGAAGGAGAGGAAGACGGAGGAAAGATGGGAGGACAATATCTCGGAGTGTACGGGATATAGATAGATAACTGCAAGAGGTATAGATCCTCATGAGCCCCCGCAGTTGCGGGGGCTCATGAGGATCTGTACCTCTAGCTGACACCACCACTTTGAATCCATGCTTCAACAACTTTTAGGGCATTTTGGTGTTGAATCAGCGACGATGGCAGAAAATCAATCTGCGTCAGGTGGCACTGAAGAGTTTAAACATGAATCTCAAAATTGACCTTTATAATAGTTCATGCAAATGTTGCCAAGTTGGCTTGATACAAGTATTTGCTGTGAAATGTTGACAATGTTTTTTGCTACTGATGATAGTGTTTTTCTGATTCAGGTGCTGGTCATCACAACTATAACTGCTTTGCTCAGTTATCCAAATCCTTACACTCGGTGAGTCTTGTTTGAAACCTATTGTTTGAAATGCAGTTATGATACACAGGTCTTTGAGCATCATGCAAAGATATTCTCAATATGAGGAAGGGGGTGGGGGGGGGGGAGGGGAGGCGATGGTCGTATGGTCATTCTTGTGACAGTCCCACCTCCCCTACCAAATTATTACCTGACATACAAATTCTGGTTTAAGATGTTACAGGTGAGAGGATGCAAGGTGTTGGGAAGGGATGGGGTGGTTTAACCCATTTAGCTCCAAAGTCCTACAGCTACAGATGGATCAACGATGATAATTCAAGGGTAGTGCCAGATGAGCTTGGCGCCTGAAGGCGCCAAGCGCATCTGGCACTGCCCTTGAATTATCATGATCGATCCATCTCCTGCATCGGGTACATAGTTGTTTAGATAAGACCTCCCAGATTTGGGAAATGCAGGTGTGGGGTTAAATGGGTTAAGGCAGTGTAAGCTTTTATGTCTGTGAGCGTGCTTTTGTCCATTGTGTGTGCTGTTTCAGCTCAGCGAGTCCAGAGTTTTCTGGAGAACAGCGCTTTATTAGAACTGTGTTGTTATGAGGGTTTTTTTGACAACCAGGGGAGAGGGGGACTTTTTGTTTACGTGTGCTGGTCTGAGAATTTCCGCCACTCTGCTGAAGCTGTAAGGTCTAAAATCAGAGCAGCACACACATGTGCATGGTGATCGCTTCAAATTGAGTTATAGCTTTACAGGCAGCTGACATCTGTTGTCATTGTTACATTTGTCTTGTTTTTTTGCAGAATGAATTCAAGTGAGTTGATTCGACTACTGGTTAGTCGCTGTGGCCCTGAAGACGAAATGGAGCTGTGGTTAGTGTTGCTTTGATACGACTTCGTAGATTTGTTTTTAACTGGTAGCGTATTTTACTTGTTCCACCGTTTTGATTCCTTCCATCCCTTCTGCCCTGTAGACATTAACCCCTTTGTGTCTAGAAACATGGAACACCAAACAGATGCAAGAGGCATAGATGTTCATGAACCTCTGAAGATGCAGGGGGCTCATGAGGATCTGTGCTTCTTGCTGGGACCACTTTGTATCAAGGTTCCTTTGGTAGTTTAAGATCTTTGACTTCGAATTTTCAATGATTCTTGACTTTTGGTATATTCGGCCATGTTATAAGTGACGGTGACTGTATTTGTCTTCAGCGACTACGCTCGCAACTTGACAACCCCGCACCCGTTCAAGTCCAGCTCACTGGCGGGCCCGGGGGTGCACTCGGCTATGTGGAAACTTTTCCTCGCCCTTGCCTTCAAATGCATCATCACCGTCTTCACTTTTGGCATCAAAGTAAGAACTTGTAATTGCATGAGGAGGTGGCTTTCAAAGTAATCCCACTGAAAGATGATTGTACACATACCAAGAGAAATCGCTCGGCGCTGGACAAACGGTTACATCCCTTGACTTCTTGGGTACTGTATATATGTAAGAATTTAACCCATTTGCTGCAAAGGCAATAGATTTCCCTGTCCCCATAACCCACTCATCAAGGCCGTCTATCATTTCCGGTGCTGTGGACGTTTAATCCTGAAATGACCAACCCATTCGCTGCCAAGTAAAAGGGAACACTAAATGCAAGAGACATAGATCCTCATGAGCCCCCGCTGTCGCAGAGACTCGTCAGGATCTATGCCTTTTACTGATACCACTTTGTATCCACATTCCTAGGATGGCTGGGCCTCTTTTGTGTTACTTTTTTTTTTAAAATTCACAAATAATATGGTCTGTGTCCCGTGGCAAGGCATGGAGCAAGGGATATAACTGTTTGTTTGGCAGCAAGTAATTTCCCTTCGTATGTGTGGAGTATGCACCAGCATTTGTCTCGCCTGTGGTTCCTAGTTCACCCTTTTAGCGCCGGATCCCTACAGCAGGAAATGGCTCGACCATGATAATTCAAAGGTAGTGCCAAATTAAGCTAATCTGGCACTACCCTTAAATTATCATGGTCAAGCCATCTGCTGCAACTGGTACATGGTCGTTGGGCAAAATGTGAGAAATGGGACCTTGGGGATAAAAGGGTTAATACAATGAATGGAGCAACTTTGGGAGATGAGCGGTTTCTAAAGTGAATTTGACTGACATACGCCTGACAATGACTTTCGTAACTGTTTCTGGGAAGAATGTTTAGCCAGGTATGAAAGATGGTTGAGCCACTTAAAGACTTTTCTTTTCTGTCGGGCATTTAACACTTAGCTCATCTTTAGCTAACTGTTCACTGCCTTTTATTTTGATCCTAGAGGAAGTGAATGTAAGGTGTTGGGAAGAGATGGGGTGGTTTAAAGTAGTGTATAATCGTGCGTGTGTCTGAGAGAGAGCGTGTGCTGTTGTGCATGCGTAGTGAGTCCAGTGTTTTCCTGGAGAACAGCGCTATACAAGAACTATGTATTATTATTTATTATTATGATTGTTCAAGGGTTGTGCGCAGATATTTTTAGTAAGTGCATTCTGTCAGCATTCTCATGAGCAATTGCACATCCAGGGATAATGACGATACAACCTTTTGCTTGCTATGTTAGGCACAAGCTACTTATCAGGTTTAAAATATTATAGATGACTAATGCAAATCAGAAGTAGTTCAAAATATGCAAGTACTCGACGCAAACAGTGGATTAACCCATTTAGCCCCGAGTCCCTACAGCAGGAGATGGATTGACCATGATAATTGAAGGGTAGTGCCAGATTAGCTTGGCGCCTGAAGGCGCCAAGCTAATCTGGCACTACCCTTGAATTATCAAGTCAGCCTATCCCCTGCAACTGGTACATAGTCATTAGGCAACACCTCCAAAATTTGAGAAATGTGGACTTTGGGCTAAAAGGGTTAAAGGCCCAGACAAACGTGATATCGCATAGTGTTTGTCTGGGCTTTTAATCCACTGTTTGCATTGAGTACATGCAAACTTTGACCTACTTCTGATTTTACGAACTGCCTCTATTATTGCTTGGTTGTGTTATACACGATTGGCTCCAGCTGCTCGTAAGATTTAAGGCGTAATGCCAGGTCAAGTGTAAGGCTGTGTTTGTGTTCCAGATCCCGGCTGGGTTGTTCATTCCTAGCATGGCTGTAGGCGCCATCATGGGGCGGATGATCGGCGTTGGCATGGAACAGCTTGTTCAGTAAGTATGCCACATCCTTCATATTGGCCTTTCCATATCATTTCGTACAGAATTTACGCACTAGGAATTAAGGCTTTGAGAGGTATATATTGCTTCTTTTGAATACAGGCGCTCAACCGCTGGCTCGTAACTTTCCTGTGTCATGTCTCGTGTGCATATGATCTCTCGGTACACATCTAAAAGCAGGTTTGGCAGTAGGGCAATTTCTGCTTGGCTCAAAAGTTCTGCAGTACGCTTTTACAATAACCAGAGTATATTGAAAGCAAACCCAGAATTTTAGACGAATTGCATCCTGCATGTCTCTGCTCTCTATTTACTTGGAAGGCACGTGCAGTGCTTTTAGTTGCGATGATTCCTGCTGCAATGATCCCAACTCATAGCACTACCGACAGCCAAAGGGTTAACCGCATGTGCCTTCCATGTAAATGGCGAATCATGGCACCTAAAAGCCCTGCAGGCAAGCTGAAGAGTTAATGTAAAATGCAGGCATCAGAACTGTCCGATTTTCGGCGATTTTCAGATTCTTCATGTGCTTAGTTAATAACACTTTTGACTTCTTATGTGCCAGGAAATGGCTTTAAATAACTCTACAATTCTTCAAAATCGCCGTTTTCAGATTTTTTTTGGGTGAACAGTTCTGATGCCTGAAAATGACAAACCAGTTAGTTGGTTATTGCGGTTTAATGCCAAGCAGGCGACTAAAGCCAACTCGCGGCGGGACAAACCAGTTAACATTTTCTTTTCATTCCAGCGCCAACCCGACCAGTACGTTTTTCTCAAACATGTGTGATCAGGACTCGTGTCACGTCACCCCGGGGCTCTACGCTATGGTGGGGGCAGCAGCTGCTTTGGGTGGAGTCACCCGCATGACTGGTGTGTTCTCCTTGTCATTCTTCTTTTGTGTTTTTTTGGGCGACAAATAGAACATGTGTGATTTGAACAGCCACTTCATTTGCAATTTGGAAATGTAAGAAATATATTTTTTTTAAGTTCGTACCAGACGGGCGCTGCCTCAAGAGAAGAAACTCAATAAATAACTCGTTTGCTGTTTCAGTGTCATTGGTGGTGATCATGTTTGAGTTGACGGGCGGCTTGGAGTACATTGTGCCGTTGATGGCAGCGGCCATGACCAGCAAGTGGGTGGGAGACGCCCTGGGTCGTGAGGGAATGTATCCTTAAATCATGTATAGCCCAGCTGTGGTTGAAGTTATGTAAGTCAGGTGGTTCCCTCCATAGACAATTTCAATTGCCCTTGAACTCATTCAGTGGCCGTTGACGCGAACTGTGTCTCTGCAGTCTTCGTCAGATCAACACCAACAAGCCCTAGCTGTCCCGGGAACGTGGATTCAAATTGGTGTCAGCAAGAGGCATAGATCCTCATGAGCCCCCGTGACTGCAGGGGCTCATGAGGATCTATACCTCTTGTAGTTGGGTGGTGTTCACATTTCTCAGCACTGAACGGGTCCAATTTGACACTGGTTATCAGCAGCGACTTACGTGACACTGGTTGTCAGCAGCGACTTACGTGACACTGGTTGTCAGCAGCGACTTACGTGACACTGGTTGTCAGCAGCGACTTACGTGGGGGTGATTTCTGCAGGGATCACCTCGACCTAAGTCGCTGTCGACAGCCAAAGGGTAGATAATGGAGTTTATTGAAGTGAATTGATTTGAATTGAACAGACTGCACTGCAGTTCATCATGATAGTTCAAGGTTGGCGTCGGAATAGCTTGGTGCCAGAATAGCTCGCCGCCTTTTGGTGCTGATATGGCCTGGAACTACACGTATCGTGGACGATTTTTTTTTCATTGTTAAACTTCAGCTATAACAAAACACCAGGGGACTAACATTTCTGAATGGCTGCTATTGCTGACGTTTGTTGTAAACTGAACCCTTTCAGCCCCAACGCACTACACCAGGAGATGGATCGACCATGATAATTCAAGGGCAGTGCCAGATTAGCTTGGCGCCTGATGGCGCCAAGCTAATCTGGCACTGCCCTTGAATTATCATGGTCGATCCATCACCTGCACTTGGTACATATTTGTTCGGCGCTGCCTCCAAAATTTGGGAAATGCAACCGTGGGGTTAAATGGGTTAACTTTTGACTCGCTTTCTCACTCCCCAGTTGTGAGTCCGTCTTGGAGATTTGGGGAGATTTGTCTTTATAGATCCTTGACGTTGGCCAGTTACGATGCCCATATAGCCTTGAATGGCTATCCTTTCCTGGACAGTAAGGAGGAGTTTACTCACACCACCATTGCCGCCGACGTCATGAGGCCAAGGTACGCGCTATTCTTTGACGTGCTTTCTTTGAAATGATTGTGGCACAAGGGAAAGTGCTAGGCAAACTTTGTGTACCTGCGTTGCTTGTCTGCCTGGGATTGGTCACTTGGGACATATGGCTGAATATGGCAGTGTATGGTATGGTTCATGTGTTTGACTTGCGTAGCCAGGTTTTTGATTTTCCTCTGTCGGTAGGAGTAAAATTATAACTCTCTACAGGTCGGCCTCAGCATATTCTGCACTCGAGCGCCATTAATTCGGGCCGTGTTATTCATGATCATGTCATTGTGGCGCGGAATCGACACAGACTTGTGAAGAGAAAGCATTTGGTAAGCAAAAGATCCTCGGGCCGATGTCAGCCTTAGCTGGCCAGCACAGCTGTGCGCGGGCCAGCTAAGGCTGACTTTGGCCCGAGGATCTTTTAGCTCATCGGGCATCCCTGCGGGGAGCCAAGAGATCTGTGCGTGGTGTATCAGATACCGCAGTATAACCGAACGCAAAATGCCGAGGTTGACCTGTGTGTTCGTATTGACTTCGCTGTGAATGCAAATTAACTCTTAAACTCCCAGATCTAAATGACTTACATTCTGTAAAATGGAAGTCATTTAGATCTGGGAGTTTAAGAGTTGCAGACAAAGTAGCGCGTCAGATTTTCCCGTAGGGTCTTTTGAAGCATCGTGTTCTCTGCGCTAGACTGCAGTTTATGCGTAGCTCGTCCGTGTCTTACGGCATGACAAGTGGTTTCTTTTGTGTGGATGGCTAGGTTTACATTGTGACGCATTTCATATCATTGTCGCCCTCTTTGTTGTGTTTCTTCTATCGTCACTGGGTACACCATCGCTTTGGGACTTGCAAGCTGTCAATCTTCTACAGCTTGACATTTCACCGATTTTGTTTTAATTTTTCTTCTGTGCCATATTTAGACACAAGTTTGTTTCAGCTATGTTAGTATATTATTGATCATTAACCCTTTGGCTGTTGGTAGTGTTTTTGTCACGTTGATGCCTTGTAGGGATCACCGCAACACAAAGCACTACCAACAGCCAGAGGGTTAATCTTTTGGCTGTCGGTAGCAGTTTTTGTCGCGATTTGCCACAAAAATTGCCGCCGACAACCGAGTCAAAAGAAAAGTATTTCAGACGGCAACCTTCATCGGACATTATTAGTACACCCCATCATTCTCCAGTATTTCAGACAGCAACCTTCATCGGACATTATTGGTACACCCCATCATTCTCCAGTGAGCTGAAGGTCCTAGGCACAAGTGAGCTGTATTTGGGCTGCGCACATCTGGGTGTGGGCCAACTGCAGCCAACTTCAGCCTGAAGACCTTTTCCTTACTGTGTTTCCAGTAATCCCACTAATCCATTCATCCATCCATCCATCTTCTTTTCAGCATTGTCCATCCATCTGTCCATCCATCCCTCAATCTGTTTTCTGTCGGCCTATTAATGCTTATTTTTGTCCCATGCACTTGAGTAACATCGCTGGCAGCTCATGTTGATGACATTTTTGTATTTTCTGTAATTTAGACTGAGCATGAGGTACTTCTTAACGTTGTCCCCCTTTCATCACTCTCACTTGTTTGAAGGCAGCGCAAGTCATCCTGTCACATTTTCACCTCCCCCTTAACACCACCCTCCCCATCCCCCTCCCTCAGACTTCCTACATCCCTGTCTATGTACTCGTTCCTCGTCACTTTTTGTCAGTACTTCATGGCATGCTGGTTGTCTCCCACAATTGGCTGCCGCTGGAGGGAGACAACCAGCGTGCTATACCATGATAATTGATTAAGCCTTTGGCTTGTCAGTCCCTCATTTTCTGGAGGTGATTTCTGTAGGAGTCACTTTGACAAAAAGCGGTACTGACATCTCGCGGATTAACCCCCCATGTGCATGCAGCCACCAGTATCGTAAGCAGTACCATTGGTTGCACGCACAGGGGTTAAAAGTACTGTCACCACTGGTTTCATTTCTTCCGCTATAATATATTCTCTGAGAGGTCAATTTGTTGTGGCAGTTTATTTGTAGATGAGTACCTGCAAACGAAGGTACCTTTTATACTTGCATGCCGTACATTGTCAGGTTCTCACACGTTTTCTTGCTGCTCAGGTACCGGTATAATTATGCATCACCGACTAATTGATCTTGACTGGCGTGTGCACAGTAATCTGTCACTTCAAGGCTGATCTAATTGCAATCTGTATATAATTATCAACACAGACATAACTCTAGTTGATGTGAACGCGAACGCTCACAATTGCATCAAATCTACGTCCACTATTTGAGAGTGATATTTCAACTGACGTTCGCAATTTTTTTAATGTGCACATTTGACGCCTTTTTCCAATTGAGTTCTGTGCGAGTGTCTAGAAATGCCTAGATTTTGACAAGTCACAGGCGTATGTCCCATACTTAGCTCTAGTTTTCCTGTAGTCTTTCGAGATCCATATATAGATTCCCTTTACGCAGCAGAGCTATTGGGCCAGGATTGGCCGCTGTTGGCTTGTGACTCTGCAGGCCAACAGCAGCTGACATAGGCCCTGATGATCTTTTGCACACTGGAATATACGTCACCAACAGTTCATTTTTGTTGCGCACCCAGCCTTCTCCAGTTTTTCGGACACGTTATGACGATTCACCAACCTCTCTACTTTACTTTCTTTCATCGTCGCAGCCTGGCCTTTCTCTCAGCCATGTAGTTTGAGACAAACGCATCACCTTTCTAGTGGACTCACCGATAAGCAAAATGTCTTTAGGCTGGCGTCAGACTTGGCTGACCCGCGCCTGCGCGTGGGTCAGCTAAGTCTGACACCAGCCTAAAGACATTTTGTTCACTTGGGATCGTTAATTTTGCACTGCTAGGTATAAGCTTTCTGTTTTGCTGTAATATGCTCACGTGTGATTTTCTTGTGCTGCAGCGTGTTTGCATTTTAAAGCTATTTGACGAACACCTGTCTTTTGTCTCTGTCCTCTTGACAACCTTCAAGATATTGGAGATATGGCATTGGAGTGTAAGTGTGGCTGTGGTGGAACAGAAACGTTCATTCTCTTGTGATGTGCTTTCACCAAGCTTACATCAGCTGGCACAGTTTTTTTTTTTTTTTTCCCTGTTTTGATTGGAAAACCTTTTTTTGTTTTATTCTTATTTTTGTTTGATTTGTTTCCGCCTGCTATCGGAGATTTACTTCGAAAGGATATTTTTTTTCCAACATTGACAAGTTATTTCACTTGATGTATTTGGTTAATGATCTTGTATATCCGTTGTTCGCGCGCCAAGCCCACTTCCCTCACCCCTCATCTTCCCAGCGTTAACCCCTTGAGTGCTGACGATGATACTGCTCGGTGGGAAGACACATAACTCCTTCATGTCTGTTCGGCTGAACAGTGTCGTCATTAGCAGTCAGGGAGTTAACAGATTACTAGTCTAGATTGGCAAACAGTCAGGTGATTTATCTTTAACCCATTTAGCCCTGGGACCCTGCAGCAGGAGTACTGCAACTGGTACGTGATTGTCAGGTGACAAAGGGTCCTCATGGTTAGGAGGGTTAAATTACAGTGTGCCATTTTTCTGAGCAGAGTGTAAGGAAAAGATTCTTCGTGTTGCACGTGTTTGGGTTAGCCTTTCGCATGGACTTGTGGAAGGAAAAGAAATTAAATTAAATGATAGTGCATGCATGTTTCGTCCGTGTGCTGTCTCCTGTCCTTTAGCCGTCGCATGCATGGGGCATGCATACTCAGACGTATGTGACACACGCGCATGTGTATGCAAACACACAAGCACGTGAAAACACGTGCACATACAGAAGTGCATTTGTGCACACACCCTCAAGTAAGCACACAAATACACTCACACACACACACACACTTGCACTTGAGTGTTGTGGATGCAGCACACGACCACCAAATAAAATACAGGCAGCCGACTGCGTGTAACACAACAAGCATGTGCAGGTCTGTCATTTTGAACCTTGCGGCTTCCAGCTGTAAGGTTCAAAATCACAGACCAGCACATTTTAATAAAAATTCAGTGCACATAAACTTACGGATTGAACCCTTGGCACAACCATGACCAACGGTTGCAATACCTGATACTGCATGTTCCCACGATCTCTTTGACAATCTCTTTGACTGTTTTGTGCGCATTTGTTGTTTGTTTTTCCAGAGATGAGTGTGATTGTTTTCCTAGATTTCCACTTAAGCATATATACCAATGAGCGAAAGAAATGCGACATCTGTGGCATTTCTTTTGCTCATCGGTATATATAGGTTTAGTGATTTCTTTCAGCAAGAAACGTACTTTACAATGCGCTTTCAGATGTAGTTACCTTAGCTAGTGCAGAATACCATGACATCTACTGCCAATACCGTTCGGCAGATAAGATGCGAAACTACTCGTCTTTTCAGCCGAACGGAATAATCAGTAACGGTCAAGGTGTCAAAGTTTGTGATTCTGTCTTCTGGTTTATTTGTTCCTTTTGTTTTTTGCAACATTGTTTTATTTTGTACAATGTTGCATTCTGTGCATGAACATTTTACAACAGTGCTTGCAGTTATGTGTGGTCGTAATTATGATACATGTATGTTTTTACGTGAACAGTTAAAAAACGCAAAGCATAAACGTTAAAATAACTAAATGAAATTGTTTGGGTTTGTTTTTTTTGGACAGATTTGTTACGATATGAGTTGTAATTGATATGACACTTTCAGCTGGCACTTATGTGCCCGTAGTGAGGTAGAAAAACGTTGTAACCCTTTCAACCCCAGGTCCCTTTTCTCAAATTCTGGAGGTGTTGCCTAATGATTATGTTGCAGGAGATGGCTTGACCATGATAATTCAAGGGTAGTGCCAGATTAGCTTGGCGCACGAAGGCGCCAAGCTAATCTGGCATTACCCTTGAATTGTGGTCAAGCCGTCTCCTGCTGTAGGGATCTGGGACTAAAAGGGTTAAAGATGCTTGTAAGAAAACTGCATTGTGTGGGATTTTCTATAAGCGCCATCATTTTCTCGAAAAAAACAAAGATATTTTTACATCATTGATATTGCAGTAATGACGCCACATTCCATGACACTAAAACCTGGAGTGGAATCATGGTTTCTGAGGCTCACATTTTCAATGCTTTATTATCTGCTTGGGACAAATGAAAGTACTAAAACGCAGACTTTTGATAGGTGTTTGGTTAGTACATGCTTCTACCATACATTTTCTTCCTCATGTAGGGCAGTTAGACTTTTGATTTTGTTAACCTTGCTGACAGATTAACCCCTTCATTGCTGGAACACAGAGGACAACGCCCAAATGCACGAGGCATAGATCCTCGTGAGACCCCGCAATTGCGGGGGCTCATGAGGATCTATGCCTCATGCTGACACCACGTTATGTCTGTGTTCCTGTGATGGCTGGGGGGGCTCTTGGCCGCTTGTTGACCGAGATTTCACAACACAATCCGTGTCCGCTGGCAGTGAAGGGGTTAGTGCAGTTCTTTCGAAGAATCTGTGGCCGGATCATGGTATTGTGGGGCTGGGGTTATACCTCTTATTTCTCTCTTTCCGTCACACTGAATGTTTGTGCTCATTTTTTTGACGAGCAACCAAATACATATCCTAACTTAACTTTTACTTTTAAGTCACAGCATGTCGGATATGCGTTGAACCCGTAGCCCTTCGACTGCTACTGACAATAACGTTCGGTGGAATTAACACATAGCTAGGCTTCTTTTCACCAAGTGTTGATAGTTATGTCTGTTTTTTGCCCAGCAGTAAGGTACCTAGCAGTCAAAGGGTTTAAGAATGATTGTAAGCAGTCGGGCTATAACGGTAAACAACTGAAGGAGATACATGTATAATGTAAGTTAACCTTTGGGTTGTCGGTAGCCGTTTTTGTCGTGATGATTCCTGCAAAACCCGCCACCAACAGCCAAAGGGTTAACAGCTGAATGGCATGTTAAACACTGAGTATGTTGAGTGTAGATTACACCTGTTGGTATCATAGATTGTTTTGTTGTACTTAACCCATATCATACGGAGGCTAAAAGCTTTAAATTTGTACACTCTCCTATGCAAGCTGCATTATAGTACTTACAGATAAGGCTATAGACCAATGGTTTTAGATCAAGGGTGGTGCCAGAATAGCTTGGCGCCTACAGGCGCCAAGCTATTCTGGCATTACCCTTGAACTTATTTCACACATTGTATTCCGAATAATAAGGGATAATTGCTAGCATGCTACTGTTTATGTATTGCGACCGTGCATATAGTTCTTATATGGGGTGATCGGGTGGGGGGGGGGGGGGGGGGGGGGGGGGGGGGGGGGAATTTGGACCTTGTCAGATTAGAAATTGTGCTGACACTTTCTCTAGTCCATCTTATGAATCACTTTTGTAATGGGTAAAAAGTTTTTTTTATCAGAATATTCAGAATTTGTGAAGCTGACAGCATGTGTTTTGCATCCATGCACACTATCTGTTTTTCAGACGAAATGATCCCCCACTGTGCGTTATAACCCAAGACTCCATGACAGTTGAAGAAACCGGTAAGTTTTGACATAGTTTAATGGTTGGTTAGCTTAGGTTTTTTTCCCTTTAGTACATTCATTCGTTCATTGGCTTGTTTGTTTACGTAATGCAGAACAGGTTTAACTCAACAGTTCGTGGTTATGTACTCGCACATTGTTTGTGTGGATCATGAAAAGGGAGTCGAGGAGTGCATATACTGACGAGCAAAAAAAATGCAGCATTTTCTGAATCGTTGAAAACGCTTTAGCGTTTCCGATGATTCCAAAAATGCCGCATTTCTTTTGCTTGTCAGTATAGTAAATTAATGCGTTTTGGGATGATCAGTACCTTACATATAAACCAGGGTGCACTGTCCTGATACTTACCATTTTGCGTTCTTTTCCAGAAAATATCTTGCAACAGACTATGCATAATGGCTTCCCTGTTGTGGTGTCGCGGGAGTCCCAATACCTAGTCGGCTTCGTGCTGAGACGTGATCTCAACCTGGCTATCAGTGAGATAGACTGATACTTCTCTGTGTGTGTGTGTGTGTGTGTGTGTGTTGGGGGAGAGGGAGGAGGGGGTTGTGGGTAATGTTTGCACGTGGGTGCACACGTGTTTGTCTGTGGTTGTGACTTTTGTGCCTGTAAGTGCTGATAAGGGCAGGGGAGTGCGTGTGAGGTTTTTTCATAGGATGGGGTATGCATTTGTGTATTTGAAATGGGCTTATTTGTCGTCTAGCAGGGTGTTAGTGTGTGCTTGCCTGTGTGTGCATGTATGAGAAAGTGAAATCCTGTTGACACTTTTTGTCAAAGGAGCTGAATGGGGATAATATCAGTCTGTGAGGCACAGATTCCCATGAGCCTCTTCTTTTGCAAGGCATCATGGGAACCTACTGCAGATGAAAGATGCTCACACAGACTGATTGTTTAAAGTTTCATTTTGTACAGTTAATTTCTATTGGTTTTTTATTGATTTATTTGTATACACATATCTTTCTTTTTATTTTTAATTTTTCTTTAAGGATAAGTATCATGTGAACGTTGTCATTATTGTCTCATCCTCTTCATCATCAGCATGTTTTCATTGAGTTGTTTGTTTACAGCCAACGCCAGAAAGACGTCGGAGGGAATCGTCAGCAACTCCATTGTGTATTTCACCACTCATGTACCCGTCGGCAGCCCCAACGGTCCTGTGCCCCTTAAACTTCGCAGGATTCTCGATATGGTGAGTTAACTCTTTCTCTTCCACAGGAGTGTTAGGCGATTTTAGTTGACGTGCTAAGCACCGCAAGTGAGAGATGTGTGCTGCTTGATAAATGATTGTATGATTACAGGCAGGGACCCAGTAAGCACCTCAAGTGAGAGATGTGTGCTGCTTGATAAATGATTGTATGATTACAGGCAGGGACCCAGTAAGCACCTCAAGTGAGAGATGTGTGCTGCTTGATAAATGATTGTATGATTACAGGCAGGGACCCAGTAAGCACCTCAAGTGAGAGATGTGTGCTGCTTGATAAATGATTGTATGATTACAGGCAGGGACCCAGTAAGCACCTCAAGTGAGAGATGTGTGCTGCTTGATAAATGATTGTATGATTACAGGCAGGGACCCAGTAAGCACCTCAAGTGAGAGATGTGTGCTGCTTGATAAATGATTGTATGATTACAGGCAGGGACCCAGTAAGCAAAGATCCTCGGGCCCATTGCGGCCCTCGTGGGTCTGAAGACATTTTGCTACTGGGGGTATGATTGGATTGGATGGATATGACTTGATTGGTTGATTGATTGTGCAGGCCCCCATCACCATCACTGACCAGACTCCAATGGAGACGGTGGTGGAGATGTTCCGCAAGCTGGGCTTGAGGCAGACGCTGGTCACACACAACGGGTGAGATTTCCTGCAAACGTAAAGGCCATTGGGCCTGATGTCGGCCTCTTAACACAGTTATCCTGTGCATCGCAATTGAGGCTGACCTCAGCACGGTGGCCTTTAATGTTTTTCAGACCTGATTGTCATTCTTCTTCTGAACAGTAAATATGGCAAACTGTGGGGTTTTTTCTTCTTTTTTTTTTCTTTCTTTTTTTTTTTTTTTTTTTTTTTTTTTTGGGGGGGGGGGGGGGGGGCCAAAAACAACTATAGGGTGGGTGTGAGTGAGGGGGGAGGGTAGTATCCATTAGCTGCTTACAACCATGTGGTAGTTTCTGTTTTATATGGATAAAGAGTAATTTTCAACCCTTGGCTTTTTTTTTTTTTTTAAATGAGTGAATGATGATGCCATGCGTTGTATGGGCAGACAGTGAATTTCCCCGTGAGGGATTAATAAAGTTTTATTGCATTGTATTGTATTGTATTGTCAGTGGTATGTTCAGAATTGCCTCAAACATGCTGCTGACAGCCAAACCATGGACTGGTACTGATGATACCATTTGGCAGAAAAATAACATGTAACTACACTTTTTTGTAGTTGTATCATCAGTAACAATCAAGGGGTTAATATCTTTCATTTAGTTCTGTATCAAAGTGTAACAGTACTTGCTCTTGCGAAGCCTCAAATCATTTCTGCCTACATCGTCTGTCCTCCAGTCGTCTTCTGGGCATCATCACCAAGAAGGACGTTCTGCGTCACATTGCGCAGCTGGAAAACCAGGACCCCGAGTCCATCCTATTCAACTAAGCTGCTGGCACCAGTCGACAACTCGTGCGGAATATGCCCAGTCCGTTTCGGAAGGTGCGGCGTCGGTCCATCAGCCAAGCCCTGCCGTGTGCAAGAGGCGTGGATTCTCATGAGCCCCTGCGGCCGCAGGAGCTCATGAGAATCTACGCCTCTTGCTGGCAGAGGTTGGGCCAATTTATGTCTTCTGGCGGAGAAGGGGTCAGGGGTGAAAGGCAATTACCGACGAGCGTTGTTCTAGTCTGCAAAAAGTTGTATTCCCAACTCATATTGAGGACAAAGGGAAACAATTCAGGCATGATGGTGTGTACAGGACTTGGAGAGTGTTAAAAAGAGAGATGTTTCACACGGCAGTTAAACCGTTGATTGCTGTACTGACAATATCTTTCTGCCGAACAGTGTCGGTATCATCATTAGCTTTTGTAAGCCATAGCCGTAAGTTATTGTTGCATAAATTTATCTAGCGACTGTCTAAACAACTCTGTTTAAAACAGCGGTCCCATTAGACAGGTGGTTGTTTCTGAGCAGGTTTGACTGTGTGTGCCGGTCTGTTGGTTTTGGACCTTACCGCCATCATGTAGGTCCGAAATCACAGACCACACGTTTGACTTTCATTGCTGTGGTATTGTCGAAAACGTGACAACTTTTGGATGACCTGTCTACATGCTTGTATCAGTTCAGAGCGTTTTGAGAATCGGAAGCCCAGTGTGCAAACGGTCAATGGACTGACTTCAGCAATTGTTGGCCCCCGCACAGGCCAACAGTGGCTAATGTCAGCCCGATTACATCTTGCTTTTTGGAGACACGGTGGTCATTGCTTGTAAACGTCGAGCTGCAATGTAATCCTATGAGATGACGCCGTATGTGCGTCGCTAACAAGATTTTTTTTGTTTAGCGAGCGAAAGAGCGGAGACTATTTATTAGATTTAGAATTATCAATGCTGCATAGTCTTTGTGGTTTACATTTCTTTGCTGTCAGTGTCATGAGAATTTTTTACGCTGTCAAAGTTGCTGAGATTTCGTCGATGTAACATAATTTTTTTTTATGCTGCCGTATATGTGTAGTGACGGGTTGAGAGCAAAAGTCAGCGAGAAGATTTCTTATCTTCATTGCCTTTCTGTAGGTTAACCCTTTTAGCCCCGGGGCCCTTGCGACAGGAGATGGATTGATCATGATAATTCAAGGGTCGTGCCAGATGGCTCATCTGGCACAACCCCTTGAATTATCATGATCAATCCATCTCCTACAACTGGTACATGCTCGTTAGACAACACCTCCCAAATTTAAGAAATGGGACCTTGGGGCTAAAAGGGTTCAGATGGAAGGTCATGTTGTACACATGTTTGCTTGATGTGTATAGCAGTGATCAGAGGGTCCTCAGTATGACGTCAGCCCTTGTTGACTCGCACACAGTGCCAGGGCGAAGAAAGGCTGACGTCGCCCCGAGGACCAGTTGAGTCTTGGGGCGTACACCCCACTGAGGAAATCTTATTTTATATATGGGAGTAGAGGCGAACACCAGCCAGTCTGCCGACAGCATAGACGGAAATGGTAAAACGATTCAAGTGCGTGTTTGTTTCTGTCGTGTTCTGGCCCGAGCAAAAATGATCAAGCCGATATGTTTTTGCAAATAAGTCGCGCTGCATGTGTGCTTGCAATAAATGTATGTATTGTCAATGTTTTCAGATGTACTCTAGGTTAGGTAACTTGCCCGTGTTCAAGTCTGTGGCGCACTGTGGAAATGGATGTACAAGATAATTGAGTATTGCATTACTGCCATGGGAAAAACTTCATTGCTCCAACTACTCTGTGGACTGTGCGTCCTGTTTCAGTCGACAGATGCAAGGACGCTTTTGCTGAGACCTAAGGTGAACGGGCCCTTCACTGACAGCGGATGCAGAATTATATCGTTAAACCATGGCAGTTCAGAGTGCTGAGCAACGCCATTCATGCAGAATGACGGATTAAAATTTGCGCACCGAGAAGCAAGGAACCTCCTGAGGCCATGCGAATGCGGGGAGGTTCTTTGCCTCTAGCAGTTGGATGGTACAGTTAAAGGGTTAAACTTGCTGATTTGGGAGATGTTCTTCAACGCCTGCATTACAAGAGAGGGATGGATCAACCATGGTAGTTCAAGGGTGGTGCCGGAATAGCTTGGCGCCTGTAGGCGCCAAGCTATTCTGGCACCACCCTTGAACTATCATGGGTTTTGTTGTAGTGGGTCCAGGCGAAGCGGGTTCGACAGTACAGAAATCCATCCTCGATTTGTCGTTTAGGAATGTAAAAACCCGGAACTCGCTGTGCGTCGGCGATGCAGCAGAAATTTCGGGGGGAGCTGGTCTCTGACTTTGACCTCACAGCTTTAAAATGGCAGACCAGTACACATATTCTTTGAACACAGCTGACGCAGAGAAAAGACCCAGTGAAGAAAGAAACACATCTAGAAAGAGTGACTGCAGCGCAGCACAGCTGACACGGTGTCACAGCTGTGTGTGACATGGAGTAAACACGATCATCTGTATTTTCCTTTTACTGGTTGATGTGTGTCTGTGAATTCTGCCCGGGTTTCGTTCCTTGACTGACTTTTTGTTTTTGTTTTTGTGGTGTTGTTTTTTGGTGCTCCAGTCACGTCTAAATTGCATAATGGGCTCCAGCTGGGGCCTGTTTCATAAGTGGTGGGCTGGTCTGTGATTTCAGGCCTCACAGCCGGGTCCCGAAGTCGGAGCCCAGCCCACAAATATAGCGTATATCCTTTTAGGGTCTATTGTCAGTGTACGTGCTTTCGTCCGAGTGTTCTGAGCGGTGCGAAAGATCGGACTTGACCCTCTCATGTCTGCTGCCTCGGGCACTGTCTACAGTACCGGTCGCTGCATGTACAAGGGGGTTAACCTAATTGGCCCTGTTGCACCACAGCAGGAGTTGGATCAACTATGATAATTCAAGGGTGGTGCCAGATTAGTTTGGCGTCTGACGGCGCCAAACTAATCTGGCACCACCCTTGAATTATCATGGTCGATCCATCTCCTGCAACTGGTACATAGCTGTTAGCTCACAAATTTGGGAAAGGTGGCTGTGGGGTTAATTGGGTTATTGCGAGAGGAAGTTGAATCAAAAAAAAAAAGTATAAATGTTAACCCTTTGGTTTTTGGGAGTGCTTTTTGTAGAGTTGATTCCTGCAGGAATGACCTTGTCGAAAATGGCTGCCGACAACCAAAGGACTAGTTTGTTCAATCCCTTGTTGGTCGTATTTTGTAGGTGCCCGCAATACTACCTAGTGCGAGTTTATATGGTACGTTCTTTGTATTCACAAATATTGACCATGTTGAAGTCATTATATCTATTGCTTTAAAATGTGCGTTGACATAAATGTGCGTTGACATAATTATTAACTTGTTAGTACGTGTGTGCATGCAAGTCTTGGCCCTCTGTCTACCTGCAGCACTCTTTGTCGAGGTGATGCGTGCTGGAATGACCTTGACATGTGCTACGGATGGCCAAAGGGTTAATTAGGGTGGGTTCAAGAGTATAAGTCGCATACAGATACTGACTTTTAAAATATACAAAATTGTTATATAATTTATATAGTTTGGTGGATACATCTTGGGTGTATATTTCTTTTATTGGGCAGTGTGATAAAATACATGAAAAAGCAGGGGTCACTGTGCAGGTATTGAAAGTGAACTCGGTGATTTCATGTCAGTATGTGTAATATATCGTAGCTTTTCGGGCATTAAAACATTATTTTCATCTTGTTATTGTTATGTAATATGATGATTACCTGTAGCTTGCAGCCTGTAGTTCAAAGTCCACAATCAAATTGCTGGATTTTTTTTTTTAAGTGTGCTAAGCACTGTACACACAAGGATGGATGATGGTAGCTGACCGACATTTTCTCAGGCACCAAGCCATTTGGGTAGTAAGCTGTTACGGTCAGTCTGAGAGGCTCAAAGCGAACTCCTTTGTTGCTGAGAAATTTGTCAACTAACACACATAACCCAACTGCAAGAGGTCTAGATCCTCATGAGCCCCTGCGTTTGCACTAACTTACCGCGGTTGCGGGGGCTTGTGAGAATCTTGACCTCTTGCTGACACCACTTTGTATCGTTGGATCGTTGGAGCTCTTTGGCGTTACTTGACAGTTTCAAAAACACAATCTGCGGCCGTGTAAAGCTTGTTCCAGCTTGTCGCTTGCTCGATGTTGGGTGTCCGAACATTGGGGGCAAAAAAAACATTGCTTCCGTTGGATCTTTTAACTTGAGCAGATATTTCCTCAAAACCACAAGAATGTGCTCGGTATTCTCTTGATATTTTTCTTTGTTTTTTTAAATAAAATCTTTCTGATACCATAATACACCAGTACAATTGTGCTTTGCTGTGCTGCATTTAAATTTAACCCTTTTAACCCCGCAGGTGCATTTCCCAAATTTTGGAAGTGTTGCTTGTATCACTTACAGGAGGTGGATTGACCATGATAATTCAAGGGCCTGAAGGCGCCAAGCTAATCTGGCACTACCCTTGAATTATCATGGTCAGTCCATCTGCTGCTGTAGGGACCAAGCTAATATGGCACTACCCTTGAATTATCATGGTCAGTCCATCTGCTGCTGTAGGGACCAAGCTAATCTGGCACTACCCTTGAATTATCTTGGTCAGTCCATCTGCTGCTGTAGGGACCAAGCTAATCTGGCACTACCCTTGAATTATCATGGTCAGTCCATCTGCTGCTGTAGGGTTTTGGGGCGAAAAGGATTAAATGCCTCTGCACACACATGCTCGCACAAAACGTGCGTGCAAACCTGCTGTCATGCACACACACACACACGCATGGGCACATGTATCAACACGCACACATACTTGCAGGTGCTCAGACGTGAATACACATGTTCAATTCGCAATATTGATGTGTACCACACAAAAATATTTGTGCGTTCACTGTATGAAATATTCAAAAAGGGAACCATGTAATCTTTGTGTACAGAAATGAGCGTGTTACATTTTATACTCCTCGTCGTATGACATTGTCATTTCTTATGTTGCCGTCATCAAAGAATTGTGATAACTCGGAAGTGTACTGTATGCGTATTGTGTGATGACGTTTGAGCACTGAACCAAATTAAGGAGGACCTGCCGCAAAAAGTTGACGATACCCGCAACTGCGGTAAGTTAGTGCAACTGTGGGGGGGCTCATGAGGACCTATGCCTCTAGTGCAGACCAATTTAAATCCATGTTCTGTGGTCGGGTTAGCTTGTCGGGTGTAGCTTGTGGTCGTTGAATGAGCGAAGATTTCAAAAACAAAATGTGAGTCCAGTGACAGGAAAGGAGTTAACCACATTGTATGTGCTGTCACCGGTACTGTTTCCTGTACCAGCGGTCGCAACACGGGGAGGGGGGGGGGGGGGGGGGGGGGGTGTAGTGTATACTACAAGTGCAGGCTTCCTCCTGTTTAAAAAAAAAAGTATAAAATGCTTGACTCGCACAAGGCGCACCAACATCGATAGCTGCGGAAGCGTCATGTTGCCGCTGGCACTTTTGCAGCTATCGATGCTGGGCGCCTTTAATGATCCCGTTAATTATACTGTACATAATCTATATAATATTCATGTACTCACCATATTTATTGTGTAGACCTTTCGCCGAATACTTAGAAATGTTATATGTTACTCAGTAGATGTGTATAGAGATTGATAGTGGTGAATTTATGGCTTCGTGTGCGTGTGTCTCTTGGTGTGTTTGTATGCACGTGTGTTCATTCATATGGGCATGCATCCATCTGTGTGTGCGATGAACTAAGATTGGAAGAAAGTGGTGTATTAGGAGAACATATGCGACAATGGATTTGCAATTCTGTGCATCTGGCGCGCTTAGAATTCCGATCTTTTCAAATGTTGATGCCATACACTGCCGATAGTAGCTTGCTGTGAATTATGAACGCCGTTTCCAAATGGCCCGCTATGAAATGTTAATCCCTTGACTGCCATTTGATGTTGATTGTGTTTGTAAAGTCTGTCAGTTTGATGCATCTGCCGGGGCTCATGAGGATCCATGCCTGTAGCTAAAACCATTCTGTGTCCATGTTCAATGGACGGCTTGTTCGGGATATTTGACGTTGAATTTACAATGATTGCAGAAGCACAATCGGCATCCACTGGTGGTGAAGAGGTTATACAGTGTTTCGTTAACCCATTTAGCCCCAGCACACTACAGCAGGAGACGGGTCGACCATGATAATTCACGGGTAGTGCCAGATTAGCTTGGCGCCCGACGGCACTACATGTGAATTATCATGGTTGACCCCTCTCCTTCAACTGGTACATAGGCGTAGGGTGATGCCTCCAGAATTTGAGACATGCAGTCGTGGGGTCGAATGGGTTAAAACTCACTCAGCCCGGACCGCACCTCGAGTCGTGGCAGCCTAGCATCGCGCACTGACGGGCCGCGCCTCGAGTCGTGGCAGCCTAGCATCGCGCACTGACGGGCCGCGCCTTGAGTCGTGGCAGCCTAGCATCTCGCACTGACGGGCCGCGCCTCGAGTCGTGGCAGCCTAGCATCGCGCACTGACGGGCCGCGCCTCGAGTCGTGGCAGCCTAGCATCGCGCACTGACGGGCTGCGCCTCGAGTCGTGGCAGCCTAGCATCGCGCACTGACGGGCCGCGCCTCGAGTCGTGGCAGCCTAGCATCGCGCACTGACGGGCCGCGCCTCGAGTCGTGGCAGCCTAGCATCGCGCACTGACAGGCCGCGCCTCGAGACGTGGCAGCCTAGCATCGCGCACTGACGGGCCGCGCCTCGAGTCGTGGCAGCCTAGCATCGCGCACTGACGGGCCGCACCTCGAGTCGTGGCAGCCTAGCATCGCGCACTGACGGGCCGCGCCTCGAGACGTGGCAGCCTAGCATCGCGCACTGACAGGCCGCACCTCGAGTCGTGGCAGCCTAGCATCGCGCACTGACGGGCCGCGCCTCGAGACGTGGTAGCCTAGCATCGCGCACTGACGGGCCGCGCCTCGAGTCGTGGCAGCCTAGCATCGCACACTGAAGGGCCGCACCTCGAGTCGTTTTGGGGATACAAGGTAGAAGACTCGTGTTTGCTCCCCCGTTTTGAATCCGCTTGCCGGCAATCGAGTTGTTTCCCTTGGTACAGAATTGCCACCACATCCGCTCGTGTTCATATGCGGCAAATTTAGATGAACAAAATTCATCGAAGGCGACCCATGTCAAGAGATGAGATTCTTAGGATGCTGGATCTTGACGATCCTGCCGGTAAGGATTCTGACGAGTCATTTTCGCCTCGCAAAAACGAACATAGCAGTGACAGTGATTAAGAAAGCAGTGCCGCAGAAACAGTGCCGGTATTGGAGCCTGTGGTGTTAGCAAGTATGAAAAAACCCCTGTAAAAAACGCCAATCATCCCCCTTTTTTAATGGCTTATACGAATCGCGCTACAAACTTATAAATAGCATGGCTGAACTGGGAATCCATTTTTCATTTAGTACACAAAATTTGGTGGTGATTGGACTTGATTCAAGCTTGCTAGACAGATTTGTTTACAGTTCCTGGTTTTCTGGAGGTGTCTTGGAGGCAGGCTCAGGCTGGCAGGAAGATAAAGCAGTGGCAGTGCTAGTCACAATAGTGATAATTATTAACTTGTCAGTGTGCAGGACAGACTACATATAGATGATAACTGGAAACCGCCACCATTAATATCCAGATAACCTTGTCCATGTGGTGCGATAGCTGTAGGATGCGTGCCCAGCTGTCGAGTCAAGTTTCTCATTTTGAAAATGTTTCTTCGTCATTGCGTTATTTATAGCTAGGTCCTCCTGCGTAATCCTGATGGTTGCTCACGACTCGATTCAGTTATTTTGTGTGATGTGTTTAGGTGCACGTTTCGGCATGTGTTTGCTGCTCTGTGCTTGTGGCCGTAAGGTCCAAAATCGCAGGCCGGTGTACACGTGTTGGCATCTGTTGTCGTCATCGTTTTCTTTGTGGGTACGGTGCAGTAAAACAAGTGATTCTACCGGTTCTTAATATGTATATAAATATAACTTTTCATCGTCTGTTAACCCTTTGGCTGTCGGTAGCAGTTTTTGTCCTAATCGGATTCCTGAAGGAATCATCGCTACAAAAACCTCTACCGACGGGCAAAGGGTTGAGGTCGAGTAAGTGTGCGGCGCACATGCCCTTGCACACCCGTTAGTTTTTGTGTATGGATGAGTATATGGTCACTCAGTTAAATAATCTGTATTTTATTTTGACGTTGTTTTATTGTGTGTGTGTGTGCACTGTCCCATGTGCGCACCCACTTTGTTCAATGTGTACGTGGCAAAGTATGTATGATGTAGAGAAAAAAAGTGGGTTTTTTTTGTTGTTGTAATGGCGGAAAACGTGTATGGGAAGTGTATCCTGTAGAACAGAGGGTGTGTGTGCGTTTATTTGGTGATGTACTGGGTCGAACTGCATTCCATATTTTACACCAGATATTTAAAGACCCATTTAACCCCAACGCTACACTAGAAGATGTATCGACCATGATAATTCAAGGGTAGTGCCAGATTAGCTTGGCGCCTTCAGGCGCCAAGCTAATCTGGCACTACTCTTGAATTATGGCTGATCCGTCTCCTGCGTTCTGTGACATCTGTAACATTTGGGAGTGTGGGGTTAAGTGGTTTAACCCTGAGACTCTCGGAACTAAATGATTCGGCGGTACTGAGAGTCAAGGGGTTAAGCCCCTTTTGCATGCAACTGCTGGTACTTGTTTGTGGCTGCACGCACAAGGGGGACTACCAGAGACTTTCCCAATGTCCTGGGATTGAATTAGTTGTTGCAGAATCGTAAACAAACTTCTTTTTTTTTTGCCAACTGTGTCTGCTTTACTGCGGTAGCTTCAGAGCAGCTTATGTCCGAGCGATCTTTCTGCCGATGCCTGTGTGTGCGGGTCTGTGATTTTCGATCGTATCACCCAAGGCCGTGGAGTTCAATATGACGGGCCAGCACGCAAATATTAAAATTAACTCTGTCGTTCTCTCACCGTTTTTGTCATCTGTGAAGCATAGGCATAGGTAGGCATATTGGAAGAGAGCTTTTCAAGGAGACAGGTCTTAGTAGTCAGGTGCTCTCGTCTGAGAAGTCTTGAAGGGCATTAAGTGTCGCCTGTCATTAAAGACTATTTAGGTGGCAACAGCCACAGCTACAGCCACCTGAATGCTGGTCTTCAATGACGGGTAATCTCTCATAGCAAGTATGACTCTCTGCTTGCCCATTCCATCGGCAAGAATTGACACTCTGCGATGTGAGAAGTTGTCCTAGTTGCTGACCAAGATTGGCTTCAGCTGTCTCTCAAATTGAGGATGCTATGTGCATTTCAAGTTTAAGTGTAATCAAGGTTTTGCAAGTGAAATCTGAACAGAGGGTTACCGTTATGAAGGTTTCACACCTAAGTTCGCATTATTAACCAGAACATTCGTTGGGACACACGTATTAGCTGTAGCTAAAAGTCATCATTAAAGGACCTTAGGCTGTTGTCGAGGTGATTCCTGCCGGAATCACCTCGACAAAGAGTTGTGATTGACGTTGTATGCTGATTGCGCCCGACTGTGACGTTCAACGATACATCTTGCATAGACTTGACCTTGTCTTTGTGGGGTATGCAGCTCTTCAGCATTGTCCACTTTCTTTCAATATCCTAACACTTTGGGTGTCAGCAGCGGTTTCAGTCGCACAGGAATCATCGCGACTAGAACTGCATCCGACACGCAAAGAGTTAGTGTTTGAGATCATCAAACTTTGACCCTAGGCACAATTCTATGAGCTTTTAGAGGTAATGTTCTCGTAAGATGTTGACTATATACATGGGTGGGACTTTTCTGGCTACCGCCGGAATTCCGGATTCCCAAAAAATTGCCTTTTTTTTTTCTTTTTTTTTTACAGGGTGCCTTCTGCTGCCCCCGGACACCCGCTTCAGGATTTAACTTTTTTTCCTGTCCCACCCATGTATATATTAGACATAATACTTGTTAGCAGTCGTACACTGTGGTTGGGACATCATTAACCCTTTTAGCCCCAGGACCATGCAGCAGGAGTTGGATTGACCATAATTCAAGGGTAGTGCCAGATTAGCTTGAGGCCTTGAATTACCATGGTCAATCCATCACATGCAACTGGTACATAGTCGTTAGGCAACACCTCGCAAATTTGAGAAATGGGGGCTAAAAAGGTTACGCTGGTCTGTGATTTTGGACCTTATAGGTGGAAGCCATAAGGTCTAAACTCGCAAAGCGGCTTGCATACCCATACGCTTATTTCTGTTATCACATGGTCAGTCACGAGACAGCAGTTAACGCGTAATTCTCTCGGGTCCAAAATGTGCATATTTTATTTGGAGCCATATAACATAGTTTTTGCTGAGGCCGCATGTTTTGACTAAAACTTTGAATGAGTTCAGTTCATTTATGATTATGATGTTTCCATGTTCTATGAAGTTCTGTATATATGTGTGCATGATGGATACGCTCGACTCTGAATTTTGGTCATCACGGCACTCTGCCGTCGGGTCCAAACTCACAGATCAGCACATATCAGTGCATGGGAACTTTTAGGTGTGTAAATGCATATATGAAATTAACCCTTTGGCTGTCGGTAGCAGTTTTTGTCGCAATGATTCCTGCAGGACAAAAACCGTTACCCACGGCCACACGTCTGAAATGCATTACTTCGTTGAAGTATGCAGTAGTTTTGTTTGTTGAATTTTTTGTTTTTGAATAGTATTGTATAGGCCAGTTTACTTTTTTAAAATTTTGAATCCACATTTCAACATGAGTGGTCACTTAATAGGATAAAACTTAGGTAAGGTGTGTACTTGGGTTGACGAGTGTGAGTTTTTTTCCCTCAAAGTTCTTTAAAATACTCCTGTGTGTGCTAAGATTTGGAAATATTTCTGTTCAAATGTCGATGTATTATATGTCCTGTGTCTCGAGATTTTTGTCTTTTTGCCTCTCCTTGTAGTTGTGTCGGTGATGCTTACGATACATCCTGCATTTCACTTTGCAGACTTTTCAGTGGCGTACGTATGATTATACAGAGAAATACCCAACGGAGAAAGATTATAGGCATTAAGATGAGACTTTTGTATTGATTATTTAACCGTTGGTAGCAGTGCTCTGTGTGCGTGTTACTGTAACCCTTTCACTGTTAGGCTAAAGCGAACGCCAGCCAGCTGCAAGAGGCATAGAACCTCATAAGCCCCCGCATTCACCGGGGCGCGCTCATGAAGTTCTATACCTCTTGCTGAACATTTATGTCTGCGTTCTTCGGGCGGATGGATTATCAGACGTTAACTTAGAGATGATTTCAGAAAGATTGTGTCCACCGGCAGTGAAGGGGTTAATAAGACTTTGGGGTTGAAATGAGAGTGTGACCGTGATTGTTTATTGTTTGGTCAAAACTAGATGAAGAGCTGATCATGTGATTAAAGTGATTGGAAAAGTCTTCTTTGAGACTGGGGTTGTTCCGTTCAATAATTGTCACAGTTTGTAAGGGGAAGGTAGAGATAAGCATGTGTGCACACATTTTAGCAATATAGTTGATCTCCTGTAAAAAGTAGCTAACCCTTTGCATGTGGGCATCGGTATTTGTGGCGATGATTCCAATAGGAACAAAAACTGATACCCACACACAAAGGGTTAAACAGTAAGCAGTTTGCCTAGGTAAGCACACACACACTCATTTTTGTCAGTGGCTTGTGCATCGGTGCAAAAGTTTTTTTTAAACATTTTTAGTAATATGCCACAGAGTAAGTGTTTCAACGTAAGAGATTGGGAAGGTGTACAAATGCAGCACATTCAAGCACAATGAGTCGAACGAGTCTCAAGAAATTAAACGTATTATACAAATTTATTCAAGCTCTTTTCTCAAAAGAACGTCAGTATTTACTTCTCAAAACCCGTCCCATCTAAAAATATCGGCTAAATAACCACAACACACATGAAGAAAATGACAGGCCGACAGTTGCAATAAACTACATCGAAGAGGATGGTGAGATGGCAGACTGCAAAACGCTGCATGATGGGCACTCTTGGCTGTCGGTAGCCTGTTTAATGAAATGTGCTACCGACACTCAACGGATGAATTACACTAACAATTCTGCAATACTGCCCCCCTTGTATATATTATATACATCACACTGACTGTAATACAGATCTGGTCATAAAAACTATTGGTCTCTCAAAGAAATCTTGAACGGTACAAAGTGCCATTTGTCATTAAAGACCCATCATTAGGGGGCGACGGCCACTGAAATTATGGTCTTTCATGACGTGTGGTCTCTCGTAAAGATGATCGCTAAAAATGTTCTACTGTAACACCAGTATTATTTTTGTTAACCCTTTTAGCCCCAAGGTCCCATTTCTCACATTGTGGAGGTGTTGCCTAACAACTATGTACCAGTTGTAGGATGGATTGATCATGATAATTCAAGGGTAGTGCCAGATGAGCTTGGCGCCTGAAGGCGCCAAGCTCATCTGGCATTACCCTTGAATTGTCATGGTCAATCCATCTCCTGCTGCAGGGTCCCGGGGCTAAAAGGATTAAGACCATTTCACCACTAATTTCCAAATGTGGATAACCAAAACAGTTCATGGAATTAAAGAACAATCTAAATCCAAATTGCAGGCAGCCTGTGCCAAATTGCAACAACAAAAAAAAAGGGCTTGCCTCTCCTGAAATTGCACGCAAAATGTTTTAACAGAAAAGCAAGCGGAATATGAACCCATGCGCTTCTGCTGCCTAAGCAAGCATCGGGAATTTGTCGGTAAAATGTGTCAACGTGGAGACATGTAGATGTAAAAAGCTTCAGCTGCTCGGCTGTCAGTAGTTGTTGTGTTGTCGCCACGATTCCTGCAGGAATCATCGCAACAAAAAGCACAACTGAAATCCAAACGATAAAACTGTGGGAAAAACTGACTGAAATCGGCCTGATCCGAGTGATTTTAACGACTGTGCAATAAACAGACCTATTTACACTGCTGCTAACAAAAAAGTCCAGAAGCTAAAGTTTTATCAAGTGCACGTGAATATCAGTTTATTAAAATGTGGAGAGGAAAAAAATGTTCAGATCTGCACAGAGAAAACAGTGTGCTGGTACCTGATTTTGGACTTCCGGTTTCATCCATAAGGTCCAAAATTACAGGCTAGCACAAATACAATGGATTATAACTAAAAATGGCACATCTGGTGCAGCTACAGTGCTCTCGCAAGCAACAAAATAAGTCCACGGAGACTGAGATCATGGGGTTCTCACAACAACCACAAAACTTTTGAGTAAGGTGTGACTAGGTGTGTCAAGATTGGATTACAAATTAACATGGATGACATTTGACCGCGTGAACGCTACAGACAAAACTGTGCGCTGTCAACAGTACCGGTCGCTGCACACACAGAAGGATTTGATGATGTATTTGCCATGTGGGGGAAAAAAAGTTCAGATATCATACCGCGCCTATGACTCGACCCAAATAATTTTGAACAATCCACGGGATTCATACGAAGTCAGTCTCTGACGCAAGAGACATAATTTTTCATGAGCCCCGGCAGTCGCAGCACTGTAGTGGTGCAGTCGCAGGGGCTCATGACAATTTATGTCTTTTGCAAATGGATCTGCAAGACCGACTGCTTGGATTCTGCGTATTTTATGAGAAAATGTGCGCATAAAATACAGAGAGACCTAAATTTGCACTGAGAAAACAGCTAAAAAGACGAGCAGTTATTTTTGTAATCCGTGTGCAGTACACACGATTAGACAAAGCCTTCATTTGTTCATAGATCCCACATCAAATTCGTCCCCTGGCACACAATGAATGATCACAGTCAAATAAACTCTAAATGCATTAAAGCCACACTTTTTGGGTTAGCAATATCGCATGTTTGTCGTTGTTGTCGCATACAGAACTACAGCACAATGTGGAAAGCATCCCATTCATTTAGCTTAAAATGTGGCAGGTAATATCAGCCAACTTTTGACAGTTTAACTCGTTCTACCCCATCATCGAAACCCCTAAATTTTGCCCTTGTCCTCTGAAGACTGCATTGCAGTGCAGGACAGGGATTGACCATGATAGTTCAAGGGTGATGCCAGAATCGCTTGGCGCCCATAGGCGCCAAGCGATTCTGGCATCACCCTTGAACTATCATGGTCCATCCTTATCTTGCTGTGGTTTGTCTGGGGTAGAATGAGTTAAGGGTAGTGTTTAATTAATTTGGCACTTGAGAGGGTGCAAACCATAAAGGTTCAAGGGTTGTGCCAGATTGGCGGTGCCAAGCTAATCTGGCACTACCCTTGAACTATCATGGTGGATCAAACTCCCGCTGTAGTCCGTCGCAGATGAATGAACTAAATAAAGTCCACTGGCGTAAACTGGGATATTGTTATATAGCAAACCACATACAGCTAAGCAAAAATACCTCGAGCCTCCACCAGACAGAAAACAATACATGTAAACTACTAACAAAACAGAAGCATCTGTGGTGTGAATCTCATTTACGAGCAATGCATGCACGCACGCAACCAAACATGCCTTCAAAATACCTGCACGTGACCAAGAGAAACAAAGTGAAAACGAAACGGTAACTTTGTTTCATGAATGTGTGCAATATGTTTTCGTATGCTTAAATAACATTAAAATGAAAAAAAGTTGAATCACAAGAAAATACTGCAAGTCACAAACCATGAAATACACAGCACGAAATGAGTTGACCACCAGCTCTTGGATCTAAGAAAAGATAAAAGTAGCTCGGCACATTCATACCTGCACTATCGTCTATAGTCTCTCTCATCACAGAGCTAGCACATTAACAGAAAATAAAATGTTCAAACTCAACCATTCACTAAACAAGCAAGTAAGTTACAGTGAGCGAAAAATGCCAAATGTAAACAAAAATTGGCACACACCCATGAATACAGAGAAGGAAAAGATAATACTGACTACACCCCTTGGCTGCCAGTGAAAACATCCACACCGCACAACTGCAAGAGGGAAAGAGCGTCATCAGCCCACAGCAGGGACCGCTTGCGCGAGTCAGCGTAGTCCTCCTGCACCAGCCGCTAAGCAAGGTGATCCGCGACAGCGGAGCACCTTGCTTAGCGACTGGCACAGGACTAAGCTGGCTCATGCAACCGGCCTTGGGTGTGGGCGGCTCACCCTCTTTGCCGTTTGCTGGCCCTATTTACATTCATGTTCGGGAGACAGGTGGGGTTATTTGCCATTGACTTCCCCACGGTCTCCGCAACATTTTTTTGTGTGTCCATGGCAGCGTTGGGGGCAAAACACAGGTCTTCACCGTACGCTGCTGTACACTGGGAAACCCCTAAAACCCTGACGCATTGTTTGAGACCACTTTCTTGTGGGGCTGAACAAGAGTTTGTTCCTAAAACCAGTCAGGTCAAAGGACATAAACAGTACCCCTTGACAGCGAGGGCAGTATACGAAACTAAAAATGTACATAAGTGAGACAACTCTTGACCAGCAAAGTGTCAATTCTCATGGGCCCCTGCATCCGCAGTACTGTACTGGTCCACCCGCTAGGGCCCAGGAGAATAGACGCCTCTTGCCTAATGAGCAAGTACGCCTCTTGCAGACGGAACAGGCTAGCCGAGTTCACTCAGTGCGTGAACTTTGTGGGTTTCCTCACCTACAACCGATTTAGGTCAACCTGTTTACACGTGAAAGATTGCGTCCACTTTGGTAACCGAAGCCACGTCTGCAATATGCAGTAATCTTCACTCATAATTAGGTCCAATATAACTTAATTCAGATATAACACTGCAATCTTTCTATGGACATTACTGCACTTTCCAACTTTGTGAATATATCCACAAACAAATCTGGTGCCATGAGGTTTTCCTACATCTGAAATTGACTGTGTAACTCATTCAACCAGACGGCCGTTTTTCTCAAATTTTGGAGGCATCATCTAACGACTATGCACCAGTTGCAGGAGAAAGATCGACCATGATAATTCAAGGGCAGTGCCAGATTAGCTTGGCGCCAACAGATGCCAAGCTAATCTGGCACTACCCTTGAATTATCATGGTCGACCCATCTCCTGCTGTAGTGTGTCAGGGCTGAATGGGGTCAGACTTCCCTGTGTACAGATGTGAATTATCATGGTCGATCCATCTCCTGCTGTAGTGTGTCAGGGCTGAATGGGGTCAGACTTTCCTGTGTACAGATGTGCATTAAATTGGTGATGACCTGTATCAAAAAAACAAAAACGGTAGAAGTAAAACCTTGACTGCTGTGCATGGTGTGCTCTCATAAAGTAAATAAATAGTGAGACAGCGCAAGCAAAACACGAAGCGAATTCAAAGCACAGAAAAAAACAATGAATCTGCAATGGTGTATGATCCTAATGTAATATATCCTACCAAATACATTGTCACTAAGATTGAGCGTTGTGGATTCTTTTTTGTTTTTGTGGTGGGGGGGGGGGGGGGGGGGGGGAGGGGGGGGGGAAGGCGGGGAGGGGGGTACTTAACTCAATGCCCCAATGCAATAAATACAGCAGGAGATGGGTCGACCATGATAATTCAAGGGTAATGCCAGATTAGCCTGGAATCATCTTGGGGTAAAATGGATTAATCTACTGGCCAAAAAATCAAATGACAGGGTCGGGAGGGAGGGGGATCCAGAATGGGGGGGAGGGGGGGGGGGCAGGAGCGAATTACAGAAAAAGGGGTTCAGTTTTAATCATGATGGTCAGCTGAACGCTAGTGAATGGAGAAATAACAGTAAACATAACACTTTACAATTACCGTCTGATATGTTCAAGAAAACGAAGATCCCTCTCAACTAAACCCGACCTAGTGAACAAACATTAAGTGTATGTACAATAATATCAGAATCTCGATCAAAAGACATGCAAACTCAAATCATTCTCTTCATCAATCTTGTCGTTCACCTAACCCTTTTGTGCATAAGGCCAACAGCACTGTTTACAGTACTGGTGGCTGCATGCATGAGGGGGTTAACTTAATGATAAGCACACCTTGTACTAGCACGATTCATTGGAAAATAACTTCTGCGTGGAAGACGAGCACAGCACTCGCGGAAAGCTGACTGATGGCAATCGAGACAATGAATATTGCGCTAGTCAGTATTCGACTACATGGCCCACATAACCCCTTAGACGCCAGAGAAGGAAGATTGCGTTTTTGAGAAGATCGCAAAATCAACGTTCAAGATCCCCAGCTGTCCAAAGAACGTGAATACGCAATGGCATCAGCAAGAGGCATAGATCCTCATGAGCCCCCGCTGTTGCGGGGGCTCATGAGGGTCTATGCCTCTTGCAGCTGGGTGGGAGTCAATTTTTCTCATCAGTGAAGGGGTCACAACCACAGTGTGATTCTGAACCTTATAGATGTAGGCCGTAAATTCAACATCACAAACCAAAGCACACGCGAACTCTTATTTAAAAGACAAAACAAAAAAAATCTGCTCTAAATAATCAAGGTCCACAAAAACCCGCTTTGAACAATTTCTCCGTACTTTCAGGGACCGCAACCGCCACTTTGACGACAGACTAGCACACTGGGCCTCAAGGTAAGAAAATTTCCAAATACGGCAGTGCCTAATGTAAGCATGGCATCTGGAAGAAATAACCTCGAGGCATGCATCCTACATAACTAGCGTCCTCAAGCATTGGCTAGCTCCCTCGTAGTGAAACCATTGTAAGTAAACGGCTTCTGTTTACACCCAGCAAAAGTCATGGACCTTAACCCTTTGCGTGTCAGTCCTACAGGAATCATTGCGAAAATAAACACACTATCGAACTGCAAAGGGTTAAAACTCCTCTGGCTGACGTCTGCCACATTTTGCCTGTGCATAGCTATGCTCAGGACAGGTGCGCCCGTTGCCAGCCAAAAGACCTCAACATTGGCTCGCAGACTTTTCACCTACTGGGAAAAATGACATATATTATAACCTCCGAACCCTGCAGCTGTCTGTAGCGCTTTTTATCGAGGCGATTCCTGCCGGAGTCACCTCAACAAAAAGCACTACTGACCTCAAGAGGGTCACGATACTTTAACTCATTCGCGGCCAGCCGCATCTGGATGTGCGGCATAAGCCGCACATCCGGATGCGGCTGGTCGCGAACGAGTTGAAGCAAGCTGGCTTGGTAGTCTATGAACGAGCACTAATAAGTTAGCAAATGACAGCATGTTTAACACTGGTAGAAAACGGCATTAAAAACGTAATATTCTACATGCAAATGCAAAAAGAATTATACATTCATGTACACACGATGCAAGTTTCTAGGCGCACATTCCATTCTAATAAAACTATATCCACGGATGTAAGTATGAAAATTGAAATATACCTGGATCACAATATGGACACTTTGTGCATGTTAATGTAAACGAACGCAAGAATAACAATTTTAAATTGGCAAATTGCCTCCAAGCAAAAATTGGCCCCAAAAGGACAACTGGCAATCAAAAACAAACAAAATAATAGGCAGTAAAGTTCTGGAAAAAAAAACAGAAATACTATACATCCGCACATAGAGCCAGCAAGAAGCACGTAAGCCATTAAACAAAACAAAAAACATGCTGTTTTCCCTGGTAGTGTAGTGTCTGCCAACTGTTCAATTTGGACTCACAAACAAAGAAGACATGCAGTATAATAACAAAGAAAATATGTGCAACTTGTTGCTTCAGCGAAACATGTATGTAAATACCATCACAAACAATACCACAGCGTAAAACTGGTGATTTTACAAACCTCCGTCTGCAGTGGGTGATTTTATGCCCATAGATAAAATTGGCATGAACACAGTCAAGCTTGAGCTACAAGTGTCATTTTAAAACTATAGAGAAGTATGCTACTCCAAAGAAAAAATATTACGTAACTGAAATAATATGTATTTCACAAAAACAATACTACTTCAACCCTTTGGCTGTCGGTAGCGCTTTTTGTCGCGATGATTCTGGCAGGATGTCAGGGTGTTGTTATTCCGCCAGGATGTCTGGGTGTCGTTATTCCGACAGGAATCATCGCGACAAAAACCTCTACCGACAGCCAAAGGGTTGTCTATTTTTTTGTGGAAAGTGAGATTTTCAAACTAATACACTGAAATCTCGCTTTGCCAAAAAACGCACATACTGGCTTTTGCAAAATCGTGTACAAAACCAGCAAGTTATCGCAACATTCACTCAGTCCAGGTCGTTACTTTTGTGCCAAATCTCATAACTTGACAAAAAGAAAATCTCTTACATGGCCAACTCACTCCCTCCTGCAAGAAACATAGATTCTCATGAGCCCTTGCAGTTTCAGGGTGTCATGCCACTCTATGCCTCTCACGGACTGTGTTTGGTCCCAGCTGGGTTCGTTTGCGTGACTGAGCCATACTGTTTCACCCCCCCAACCCAACCACCCACCCCCCAATAGTGAGAAACATCACTGTAAACATATGCATAACAGTGAGTATGCTCTCATGAAAATGGTGGTGAAAAAACGTGCATAAAGAAGACAGCCGTTTTGAGAAGAAAAAAAAAGATCGCGTCATCTCTACATCTGTATGACGCGTAAAGCGTCGATCTGAACATGCCCATCAACAACCACGTGAAAACCAAGATAGCGTCATCTCTACATCTGTACGACGCGTAAAGCGTCGATCTGAACATGCCCATCAACAACCACGTGAAAACCAAGATAGCGTCATCTCTACATCTGTACGACGCATAAAGCGTCGATCGGAACATGCCCATCAACAACCACGTGAAAACCAAGATAGCGTCATCTCTACATCTGTACGACGCATAAAGCGTCGATCTGAACATGCCCATCAACAACCACGTGAAAACCAAGATAGCGTCATCTCTACATCTGTATGACGCGTAAAGCGTCGATCTGAACATGCCCATCAACAACCACGTGAAAACCAAGATAGCGTCATCTCTACATCTGTACGACGCATAAAGCGTCGATCTGAACATGCCCATCAACAACCACGTGAAAACCAAGATAGCGTCATCTCTACATCTGTACGACGCATAAAGCGTCGATCTGAACATGCCCATCAACAACCACGTGAAAACCAAGATAGCGTCATCTCTACATCTGTACGACGCATAAAGCGTCGATCTGAACATGCCCATCAACAACCACGTGAAAACCAAGATAGCGTCATCTCTACATCTGTACGACGCATAAAGCGTCGATCTGAACATGCCCATCAACAACCACGTGAAAACCAAGATAGCGTCATCTCTACATCTGTACGACGCGTAAAGCGTCGATCTAAACATGCCCATCAACAACCACGTGAAAACCAAGATAGCGTCATCTCTACATCTGTACGACGCGTAAAGCGTCGATCGGAACATGCCCATCAACAACCACGTGAAAACCAAGATAGCGTCATCTCTACATCTGTATGACGCATAAAGCGTCGATCTGAACATGCCCATCAACAACCACGTGAAAACCAAGATAGCGTCATCTCTACATCTGTACGACGCGTAAAGCGTCGATCGGAACATGCCCATCAACAACCACGTGAAAACAAAATCCAAGTCAACAATCTTTACTGATCATCACCCAAAAAAAAAAACACATCACCAAGATGCCCAAAAATTTGCATGCATGCTCTGGGACTGTAAACAGTGCCATCACCCGCACGCAGAAGAGCCTTAGCCCATCTACCCTAACACCCCTCCAGCAGGGGATGGATCAGCCATAATTCAAGGGTAGTGCCAGATTTGCTTGGCGCCTGACGGCGCCAAGCGAATCTGGCACTACCCTTGAATTATCATGGTCGATTCATCCCCTGGTGCATGAACATAGTTGCCAAGTGTCACCTCTAAAATTGGCAAAACGAGGCCTTGGGGTTAATACGACTGAAAGTTTTTTTGTTTTTTTTTCCAATTCTAAATAAATTGAGTACATCTCCAATAAACTTTAAAAAAAAAATAATGCAGGCACTACTTTGCACACACAGTGTTGTCTACAACTATACTGACCAGCAAAAGAAATGCAACATCGTTCAAACATTCAGTGTTTCAGATGACTTGAATGATGTTGCATTTGCTCGTCGGTGTACATGGATGTCCAAAACACGCTTCCATTTGCATCCGCTCTTCGTTTGGAATTTCTTGACTGCTGCATCATTTTGCTAGCTAATTTCATTAATAAAGTTGTAAGCAACTTAAATACACACAGGAAAACTGCTGCACAAGCAAATATTTCACATTTATAATTACTTGGAAAAAAAATTTTTGTTGTCGCTTCATTATACTGATATTTTACAACAAAGTTAACATAATGTCAGAGATATTCCAGCACCAAAGTGCGCGGATGCGACAGTTATCACAGACCGAGAGAACTAAAACCACGTACCATAACACTGTGCAATGCCTCCGAAAATTGTACTTGTTTTCGATCATCTCAGTAAAACTCACAAAAGATGCCATTCTCCGAAAAAAAAGAGGTTCGACCAAAATTCCATTTTTGCACATTCACACCTGAAAACGACTACAACAACTTCATGAGGTGTATATATATATATATATATACCAGCTGAGGGAGATGAAATACCATGATAGTTCAAGGGTAGTGCCAGATTAGTTTGGCGCCTACTCGCGCCAAGCTAATCTGGCACTACCCTTGAACTATCATGGCCGATCCATCCAAAGCTGTGGATTTCATAGGGAGAAGGTGCTCACATCGAAACACTCGCTCACAAAATGGAAACAAGAAAAAAACTTGGCAGTTCAGAAAAAAGTGCATGCCAGCGAGGAATTCAGACATACATGATCTGCTTCAGTTTCTCTAATGCAAACCTTTCAGTATAGCCCCATTTCACGAGCAGCGATGTGACACAAACGAGCCCTGACTCACAGAACGCATCCACACCCAGGTACCCCACAAATACATACACACAAATACTAGTATGCAAACACATTGAATGTGCGTTTTCACATGTGTGCTCGTGTGACTGACATGCACACACAAACATACAACCACTTAAACTAAGCCCTTCAAAACACACATGCACATACACACAAATGCACTCAGAATGAGTTCTATCTCACCCTCACCATAAAACTTCAGCGTGAAAGAGTGACGGCACAACCGTACCTCACAGTGGTTTCAAAGCCAGGACATCCAACAACGGAACAAAACAAAGACTCGGGTCTCTCTCGCTCGTTCCAAACACACACCATCATATTTCCCTTTTTCTCAACCTAACCATACGACATCGATTTATTAAAGTGCACCGACACTAGTGACAGCACAGTGGTTTTAACCCCTGTCCGTAGACATTTTGTGGAAGTGAATGCGCTACTGACAGCCAACGGGTTAAATAAAGCCAAACTCTTCAAGAAGGTACAGTCTCCAAGAATCCAACGGAAAAGACAAAGGACTCGTTCTTAGTCAAACCTAGAATTTTTATCGATCCTCCGTTCATAATCACTCTCTCTCTCTCTAACCATAAAATATTCCACACGAGAGACTCACCAGCATTAGCTTATATAAATGTGCACACCTATTGCTTACCTCACAACGGTTGGAAATTAACCCTTTGGCTGTCAGCAGCACTTTTTGTAGAGTTGATGCCTGCAGGATTCACCTCAAAAAAAGAACTGCTAACATCCACAGGGTTAACCCATTAAAATCCTAAGGCTGAATTTTTCCACATTTGTGAGCTGTCCTACGAATGCTACGTTACAGTTTTGGAGACAAGCCGACAACGATAGTTCAAGGGTGGTGCCAGGACAGCTTGGCGCCCAGGGGCGCCAAGCTGTCCTGGCAACACCCTTGAACTATCGCGGTCAAACTTACCTCACGTTGGAGTGTATCAGGAATTAAAGGGTTAAGCCAGACAATCCACCAACAAAAACAACAACAAAGTCTCTCTCTCTCTCTCTCTACCTATCCAAAGCTATCGTTCCTGCACTCATAAATCCTCGTCCTTAACATCCTCCTCCTTCATGCTGCATTCCTCCTCCAGCGAGTCGGACGAGGCGGACATGTCGAACTGCTCAATGTCCGACGGGTCCAGACGCGGTAAATCCAGCATCATCTGCTCGGGGAAGAGCCAGGGCTTGTACTCCGGGCGGTTCTTGCTCTTCCAGGCCTGGTAGTTCTTGCCGGCCTTGTACAGTCGGTTGATGACTTTCGGGGCCATGATGCGTGTCAGCTTGTTGATGGCCCACGCTGGTAAGTTGCCTGAGAAAGAAAAATTACCATGCATTCCCACAAACCAAAACATTTTCACAAAATAATACTCAAACCTGCAGGTTCGCTAACTGAATATTACAGTTCTGAGACAGCTGGCCGGAGAGTTCAGTCATTGAGGATTCAGTCAGCAAACCCACAGATTTCAGGTCCATCGTCTGCTGACAAAGTCAAGTATTTTATAGAAGAAAATGTGGCCAGACTTCTTCTCAAGAGACCCTGAAGCATCTCACCATCAACAATCTCTTAAATCCCCTACAATCAGCCTACCGCGTGAGTCACAGCTCGGAAACAGCTTTACTGAAAATCATGAATGACTTGTTGCTTGCACTGGATGATGGTCAGGTTTCTGTTTTAGCTTTGCTGGATCTGTCTAGCGCATTTGATACGATTGACCATAGCACCTTGTTCTGTCGCCTTGAACGTGTCTTTTGTATCCAGGGACAGGTTTTTGATTGGTTCAAATCCTATTTGTCTAACCGGTCACAGACTGTTTCTGTCTGTGATCATCTTTCAGTCACAGCCCCTCTGTGTTTCGGAGTACCCCAAGGGTCAGTCCTCGGGCCTCTGCTCTTCATTATGTATATGCAACCCTCGTCCGGTGTCATAGCTGCACGCCCAATTTCTCACCACGCGTACTCTGATGACACGCAGTTCTATAAGTCAGGCCAGGTTGAGCAGGTCAATGCCATCATCCAGTCTGTGCAACAGTCAGTTTCTGATGTTAGAACATGGATGATAGCCAACAAACTAAAACTGAATGAAGATAAAACAGAAGCCATGCTAGTTTCCTCTACCAGAATATCTTCTTCCTTACCGCAGTCCATCACAATCCTAGATACTGAAGTTAGTTTTTCTGCTCAGGTGAGAAATCTTGGTGTCACCATGGATTGCAGTCTCTCACTAAAACAACACGTTTTGAATACCTGTAGATCTGCATTTATTGAACTGCGTCGCATTAGCTCCATCAGGCATCTTCTCACACCAGAAGCCACTAAAAGGCTGGCCTGCTCCTTTGTCTTATCCCGACTCGATTATGGCAATGCACTCCTGTGTGGCTGTCCTCAGTAACTCCAGAGGGTGCAGAACTCAGCAGCATGGCTTGTTGTCAAGGCAAAGAAGTCACACCACATAACACCCATCCTGCATTCACTCCATTGGTTGCCTATCACATCACAAAGTTCTGTCCATCTGCCATACATGTCGTGTCTGTCTCCTTCTATTCGCCCTGTCTATCTTTCTGAGCTTCTTCATTTGTACACACCTTCAAGACAGCTCCGTTCCTCAACAGACATTTAACTATTATGCTTTCTGACTGTGAGAACCAAGTCTTTTGGCGAGAGGTCTTTCTCATACCAAGGACCATTTCTTTGGAATAAACTCCCACAGTCCCTCAGATATGTTGAATCAGCCAATAGTTTCTGGCAGTCTTTACTTACTTACTTATGCCTGTCACCCCTCCCAGAGTATAGGCCGTCGACGAGAGACCTCCAGCAACTCCTGTCCTTCGATTTTACTCCAGATGGTTCCCAGTCTCTTGATGTCTGCTTGGAGGTCTCGACACCAGGTGTTTCTCGGCCTGCCTCTTTTCTTCTTTCCCTGGGGGTTCCATGACAATGCCTGCCTAGTGATACTGGAAGCTGGCTTTCTCAGACTGTGACCAATCCATCCCCATCTTCTTCGCCCAATTTCATTCTCTGCTGTTATCTGCTCTGTTCTCTCCCAGAGTCTGACGTTGCTGATCTTCTCTGGCCAGTGGATTTTCAAAATTTTTCTAAGGCAACTGTTTATGAAGATCTGTACTCTGTTGACTGTGGTTTTTGTCAATCTCCAAGTCTCTGCTCCATATAGGAGCACTGCTTTTACCTTAGAGTTGAAAATCTGGACTTTGGTGTGTTGTGACAGCTTTCTGGAACTCCACATATTTTTCAACTGGAGAAAGGCTGCTCTGGCTTTACCGATTCATGCTCTGACATCTGCATCAGTGCCACCTTTTTTGACTATGATGCTCCCGAGATAGGTGAAGGACCCCACCTCCTCCAACGGGGTGCCAGCAAGCAAGACTGGTTCTTCCCGGTTGTGTTCAGCCTCATTGTCTTTGTTTTCTGTTTGTGGATGGTGAGGCCCACTTGGGACAAGATGCAAGCCTCATGGTCTTGTCCTGCATTTGTTGATGAGTGTGGGACAGTAAAGCCAAGTCGTCTGCAAAATCGAGGTAGTCAAGCTGTGTCCAAAGTGTCCACTGTATTCCACTTCATCTGTGCTCCGTGGTCCCCTTAATGACCCAGTCTATGGTCAGTAGGAAGAGGAACGGAGACAGCAAACACCCCTGCCTGACACCGGTTCTGACCTGGAGCTCCCTGGTGAACTGCCCTTCGTGGATCATGCGACATGTCATGCCATCGTAGTTGCTCCTGATCAGGCGGTCGAGCTTTGCGGGTACACCGTAGTGTCGTAGGAATTTCCACAGAGTCTCTCGGTCCACGCTGTCAAATGCTTTCTCGTAATCCACAAAGTTGACGTACAGCGGGGAGCTCCACTCCAGAGACTGTTCCATGATGATGGGGAGAGTGGTGATCTGGTCTGTACGTGATCGTTTTTTCCTGAATCCTGCTTGCTGGTCTCTCAGCTGGGGGTCGACGGAGCTCTTCATTCTCTCCAGGATGATCCTGTTGAAGACCTTTCCTGGTACTGACAGCAAGGTGATTCCTCTGTAGTTGGAACATTTGCTGAGGTCGCCTTTCTTGGGAAGCTTGATTAGGTACCCCTCCTTCCAGTCAGCCGGCATCACCTCCTCTTCCCAGATCTTTCCAAACAGTGGGTACAGCAGCTCTACTGTTGTCTTTAGGTCTGCTTTCAGAGACTCCGCTGGGATGCCATCTGGCCCTGCTGCTTTGCCGTTTTTCAAAAATGCCACTGCTCTTCTGATCTCTTCCAGGCTGGGTCTGTCACAGCTGATGGGTAGGTCAGTCTCTGCTGGCTGGATGTCTGGGGGGTCGGGTGGGCTGTGTCTGTTCAGTAACTCTTCAAAATACTCGGCCCATCTGTCGCGTTGGTCTGCTCTGTCTGCAATAGGCTTGCCTTCTTTGTCTTTTACTGGTCTTTCTGTATGGCCATACTTGCCCGACAATCTTCTGGTAATGTCGTAGAGCTGTTTCATGTTGCTGCTGCCTGCTGCCTATTTCTGCTTCTGCTGCCAGGCTGTCTGTGTAGGCCCTCTTGTCTGCCCTGATACTCCTCTTCACCTCGCGGTTGGTTTCCGAGTATTCCTTTGGCTGCTCTCGTGCGACTGTTGTTGACAACTGCTTTCTTCTGCTTCCTCACTTCTATCTTCTTCAAGGTCTGTGCCAACAGCCAGTCCTTGTGATGGTGTTTCCTGAACCCTAAAGTGTCTTTGCAGTTTGAGTTCAGCGCCTCTCTGCCTTCCACTGCTGCTCTGTGGTGACCACCTCCTCTTCATTTACTAGCTCCTCTAGCGCTTGAAACCGGTTCGACAGCACCAGTTTGAACTCTTCTCTCACTCCAGTCTCTCTCAGGAGGCCTACATTATAGCGCTGTCTTCTTGTTGTCTATGTGCAGCTTTTCTTTAACTTGAGCTTTATTCTTAAGGTAAGCAGATGGTGGTCTGAGGCGACATCTGCTCCCCTCCTCACTTGAACATCTTGAAGGGATCTTCTAAATTTCTTGCTAATGCAGATATGGTCTATTTGGTTCTCTGTAGTATGGTCAGGTGAGACCCAAGTTGCTTTGTGTATTCTTCTGTGTGGAAAGATGCTGCCTCCAATGAAAAGTCTGTTTAGAGCACAAAAGTCTACAAACCTCTCCCCATTCTCACTCATCTCCCCTAGTCCCTGTCTCCCCATCACCTCTTCATATTCAGTGTTGTCCTCCCCTATTTTGGCATTAAAATCGCCCATGACGATGGTGATGTCTCGCTCCGCACATTTGTCCACAGCACTCTGGAGTCGGTCGTAGAACTCTTGTTTCTCTTCCTCGTCACTGTCGTTAGTGGGCGCATAACACTGGATGACGTTCAGCTTGAGCTTTTTCTTGGTTCTAAAGGCTGCTGTGATAATTCTTGGCCCAAGAGGTCCCCAGCCCATTAGCGCTCTCTGTGCCATTGGTGACAGCATGAATGCTACTCCTTCTGTATGGGGGGCATTCTCCTCTTCATGACCTGAATACTGAATCATCTCCCCACTTAACAGCCTTTTCTGGCCAGACTGCGTCCATCTGGCTTCACTGATACCTAGCAGGGAAAGGTTGTACTTTTGCATTTCCGCTGCTATCTGGGCGGCCTTGCCGCTCTGGTACATGGTCTTGACATTCCATGTACCCATGGTTGTGTCCCTGGATAGAGAGAGGCGGCTCGGTCCTGTGGCTTCCGAAGACTTCCGGCTTTCACCACAGGACGTCATAAATCTTCTGGTAGAAGAACCTTCCTCCTCCAGGAAAGAAATTGCTGTTTGTCTTTTCATTGGCGTTTTTGTAGCTATTTCCTTATTTGCAGGGTGGGAAAGCTACCCCCACACCCAACCCCCTTACTAGGAGGACCAGGGGTTTTCTGTCGGGGTCACCTTCCCTTAAAGCCCCGCCACACATGCCGGTTGTGCCCCGATTTTGAAGCCGATTCCGATCCGATTGCGATCGGATGACGTCATATATCCGATCCGATCCCAATCAGCTAGGAATCGGGTGTCTAGAACCTGCTCTATTGTTCCGATCTGAATCGGCCCCGATTGTAAGCTTCAACCAATCAGAGCGCGTCTCGCAAAGTATGTCGATTCAGTTTGAAAATAGCAGTAGATTAGTAACACCTTCGTTGCCAATGTTTCGCCCGCCTCTTCCCGAATATGATGCAAAACTGCTGATAATGCAAGCACATCATCATCACTGTCCAAACTAGCAGCCATTTCACTGAACAGGTCGTCCTTGATCTTCGATTCAAACTGGTCGGCTAAATAAAGTCGGGGAATGTGTGGCAGTGCACACGTTTTTGCAGTCTGGTCCGATCACACTCCGATTCGAAACTGCTCAAGAATCGGCCTCAAAATCGGGCATGTGTGGCGGGGCCTTTAGACCATGTTGATTCACGGCACCTTATTTCATTCGGTGCACCCCTCTCGCGAGGGACCCCTTATCCACCACCCAAGGGACGCACCTCAACGTCATATGGTCCCAGCACGAGGTCTGGCAGTCTTTAAAGACGCATTTATTCCTTTAAACGTGCATTCACCGTTATAATTTTTCATTGTCAAAGGCAGCTGCCTAGTGTATCCGTTATTAGTTTTATGGTACACGTATACATATAGATATATATATTTGGTGTGTGTGAGAATTTCTTATTGGTGTGTTTACTCTGCTAAGCTTATTTTCCTCGTATATCTTGTTGTGTGAGCGTGTATGTTAGGGAATATATATGTGTTGTTGGATGCAAGGTGTATGTATGTTAGTATGTCATTTGTACGGCGCCTAGAGCTTTTCTATCGATAGTGTAGACGCCTTAAAAATAGACATTATTATTATTATTATTATTATTATTATTATAAAATAAACCTCGAATTCTGAGTCTTTCTTGTGCTCAAACACCTTGACTGCCGAGAAAAAGTCCACACAATGCAACCGCAAGAGACATAGATCCTCATGAGCCCCCGCACCTGCAGGGGCTCATGAGGATCTATGCCTCTTGCTAACGCCACTTTGAACCCACGTTCCTGGTATGTCTGGGGCTCTTTGACATGGCATTGATGCAGATTTCCTAAACACAGTCTGCATGCAATGGCAATTAAGGGGATAACCCTTTGTGTGTTGGTAACGGTTCTTGTCGCAACGATTCCTGCAGGAATCATTGCGACAAAAACCACTGCCGACAGCCGAAGGGTAAAGTGTGAAATGCTGAGCTGTGGATTGGTACATGAACTGTGAAAATACAAAAAAAAAATCCTCACCCTTAGGGTCTGACTGTGAGACGTAGGTGAACTGGCAGCTTTTGTCGTTGATGCGGCGGATGTAATAGCCCGTCAGGTAGGAAACGCCGCGGATAATCCCCTTCTTGGGTGGCCGTTTCTGAAACGGAAAACATTCACAGTGAAAAGTAAGTCGCCATGCATGTACACAAAAGGACCACTTACAGAAGATCTCTGATGAGAACATAAAATCTCATAATTTATGGACTTAACGCCCTTACCACTTTCATCCCCATGGCCCCATTTCTCAAATTGTGGAGGTGTTGCCTATTGACTATGTACCAGTTGTGGGGGATGGATTGACCATGATAATTGAAGGGCAGTACCAGATTAGCTTGGCGTCTTCAGGCGCCAAGCTAATCTGGCTCTACCCTTGAATTATCATGGTCAATCCATCTCCTGCTGCAGGGACTCAGCGCTAAATGGGTTAAGCAACAAGAGGCAGTTGTTCATAGGTCACACACACACACACACACACACACACACACACGCACACGCGCACACACACACACACACACACACACGCACACGCACACACACACACACACACACACACGCACACACACACACGCACAGTCACACACGCACACGCACAGTCACACACACGCACGCGCGCGCACGCACGCACGCACACACACACACGCACCTCAAAGACAGAAACATAGCGAGAGACCACATCTGCAATACCTAAAGTGCAACGGATTCCATTTTTATAATGTAACTGATCAATACAACGCTAGGATGAGTGGGTGCGAACCATGCACCTACACACTGGCCTTGGTGGAGTGAACTAATGTGTCTGGGCAAACAGCTGTGCCCTAAAGTTATGCACAAGGGGAATGTCATAAATTATAATGTCTGTGCTAGTCTGTGATATGGGCCTTACAGCCACATTCAAACACTGAAGAAACCCCATTTAAAGCATCGTGACTTGACGTGCAAAATAAAAAGCGCCTAAAATTCACAGAAATGTTAAATGAACCCACTGAACCCCATGGCCGCATTTCCCAAATTGTGGAGGTGTCGCCAAACGATTGTGCACCAGTTATCCCCCCCCGATGCACTACAGCCGGAGATGGGGCGACCATGATAATTAAAGGGTTGTGCCAGATTAGCTTGGCGCGGCGCCTGATGGCGCCAAGCTAATCTGGCACTGTCCTTGAATTATCATGGTCCATCCATCTCCTGCTGTAGTGAGCTTGGGGTAAAAGTGCTAAGTGACAAACTTGTGTAACCTGACCATTCCACACAGGTGAAAACAAAAAGTCCAAAAACAACAGGTGGCCTGTGTGCTGCACGTTTTCATCAGAACTGTGCGTGACCCAACGTGATGAAACGTAGATCATCGTGGACCCTCGCAACCGCAGGGACTCGTAAATATATATATATATATATATATATATATATATATATATATATATATATATATATATATATATATATATATATATATATATATATATATATATATATATATATACAGCCGCTTGCTGAATAAGTCTGCATCCTGTTTCTCAAACTGACAACGCTAACCCCTTCCTCACCAGTGAATGTATGCCAAGTTAATGATTTTTTTTCTTCTCTCAATTAAACGCCAGACAGCCACAGCCGAGGAACATGGATAAAAAGCGGTGTCTGTCATAGATCCTCATGAGCCCTTGCAACCAACGTCCAAGGAATAAAGGAAACAAAGGGGTGTCAGCAAGAGGCATAGACTGCGGGGGCTCATGAGGATCTATGCCTCTTGCTGCGGGATCGTATTCCCTTTTTCTCCACGCTAAAAACCGCCAAGGAAGCATTTCCCAACTGTGTTGATGTAGGTCGCACAGCTGCCGCAAGGGGTCCCCGCAGCTGTTCACTATGGATTCTGAATTAAACCAGTCCCTCAGCCAGACCTTGCACCAAGCACGGATCCTCATGAGCCCCTGCAGGTGCAGGGGTTCATGAGAATCAGTGCCTCTTGCTGGCAGAGATTGGACTCAACCAAATTCTTTCACAGAAGAAAATTAGATTTAGCTATAAGCTAGTTTCCCAACTAAAGCTGGTACTGTAGACACTGAACAACGCAGAAGTATGTGAATAAACTTTGGTGTGACTCCCATAAGCCTCACGTCTGATCAAAGCCCGCGCAAGGAATAGCGATTTTATGCATTCTGTTAGATGTATTATATTATGTTATATGATCCACACTAAAATGACAATTATCAAGAAGATAAAATAAATATCAGTGGAATCATTATCCTGTTAACATTACCATCCTGCTTTTACTAAATGTGCACACTCACATGCACAATTATATGCCAGCATTCCGGAACAAGATGGTTAACACACTGAACCCCCCCCCCCCCCCCCCCCACACCACACCGGCCCCTCATAAAAACCCACTTTCCAGTCCATAAATACTTTCGCATTAACAGGCAAATGGTGCTTGAATAAAAACGTGTTTTACGACCCTAGCAGCCATTCGGAATACAATCAAAATGAATTCTGGGAGCCTGGATTTTTTTTCAAGATTTTTCAGTAGCCCAAACAACTTTGTGTGTTTACACACTGTGAAGTTTGCTTTTGCCATTTGGGCTCCCCAAAACATGAGTTTTCCCTGCATTTGGGGACGGGCAAGTGGATTTGGTATAAAGTACTGAAAAGGGATCGGAGTTTGGTGACTGCATTGTGCATGTGAGAGTTATGCATGATTTGCCTGGTGTCCAAGTGCCAAGCTACCACACAGCTACCGTGTTAACCACTGCGCGTCGGTAGCGGTTGTAGTCGCGATGATTCCTGAAGAAATAACAACACCCTGACATCCTGAAGGAATCATCGCAACTAAAACTACTACCGATGCGCAAAGGGCTAGAAACAAATCTTTTAAAATTTTCACCGAGTGTCTGAAAGTAATCATTTTTAATCTAATTCTTAACAAGTGCCTTTTTATTTCCGCAATTTTTGACAGCTCAAAGCTGCCATTTTAATTTTTTTTTTATGTCACCAATTAAAGCATGTATGTTCTTTGATCTTGTGAAGAGCTAGCCGACAGAGGTCACCAATCAATAGCACGCTTCCAAAATTGTCCTCAGGCAACCACCTCCCCTGCTGTTCCTGGAACCACAAACTTGTCCCAGCAATCAATTATTCCTTAACCCTTTTTAACCCTGAGGCCACATTTTGCAAATTTTGGAGATGCCAACTGTGTATCAGTTGCAGGAGAAGGATCGACCATGGTAATTCAAGAGTAGTAGTAGCCAAGCTAATCTGGCACCACCCTTGAATTATCATGGTCGATCCATCTTTTGCTGTAGCGTGTGAGGGCTAAATAGGTTAACCCATGTTCGCCTGTGGCCAAATTTGAATAAATTGTGTGTGTTCTGGAATGACTGCAAACTACCAGTAGTTGCAAGAGATAAAATGACAGTGCCAGCACTACATTAAATCTTCACTGTTGTTCCAACTCCTGCAACTAGTATGCCTCCAACAGTTAACCACATTCCTTGACAGTAGATTCAAATCATGTTTCCTAAATCTTTGTTAACCCATATAATACTGAGGCTAAAAGCTTCAAATTTGTACACTGCCATAATGCAAGCTACATTATAGTACTTACAGATAAGGATATAGACCAATGGCTTTAGTTCAAGGGTGGTGCCAGAATAGCTTGGCGCCTAGAGGCGCCAAGCTTTTCTGGCACTACCCATGAACTATTTTAGTAAAACTTATTTCACACACTGGTGTATTCCGAATGATAAGGGTTAATTTAATACCAGGGACCCAGCTGCCAGAGGGACATGGTTACAATGTGGTCTCTGCATGAGACATAGATCCTCATGAGCCCCCGCAACTGCGGTAAATTAGTGCAACTGCGGGGGCTCATGAGGATCTATGTCTCTTGCAGCTGGATTGTGTTCATTTTTTTCTCTGCAGTGAAGAGGTCAAATGTCTAAGCTGATGACCGTAAACAATAGGGAAGATTCGTAGGTTTACACAATGCACTAAGAGAACTGTTTTCTGAGCAGATGAAGATGGACCAGCCATGATAGTTCGGTAGCGCCAGATTAGCTTGGTGCGTTCAGGCACCAAGCTCATCTGGCACTATCCTTGTACCATCTGGGTTGATCCACTTCCTGCTGTAGACATGTATCAAGGTTCAATGGGTTAAAAGAACTGATTTCAAACTACATGTACATGTAGTTACAAATTCTGGCGCTCCAGGCAAGAGCTTGTTTTTGGGTGGATTTTTTTAATATATTTTTTTTGCTACAGGCCACTGTGTTTATGAAATCAGGGGAGTTCATCATACGTAAAATGAGGTCTGATGTTAACCCATTTAGCCCCGGGACCCTGCAGCAGGAGATGGACTGATCATGATAGTTCAAGGGGAGTGCCAGATGAGCTTGGCGCCTGAAGGCGCCAAGCTTATCTGGCACTACCCTTGAATTATCATGATCAACCCATCTCCTACAACTGGTACATAGTTGTTAGACAAGGCCTCCAAAATTTTGGAAATGAGGCTGTGGGATTAAGAGGGTTAACCTGAAAATCTATTCTGATTGCAAGTAAGATTTCATCCCCATCAACTGATTTAGATGATGTAAGCCCCCCCCCCCCCCCCTCCTCCCCCTCAATCCCCGAATCTAGAAACTTGCAGAAGAGGTGGCTGTGCATTTGAGATGCAGTGTAAATAGGGGAGAGGGGTGCAGCTTTCCAGTTATGCAAGGGGGAGAGTGGGAGGTGGAGAATGAAATGAACTTTGTGATTGGAAATAGACATTGCTCCGAAATCAGTGGTAGGTAAAAACTGCACATTTCGACGAAAACGGTGGATTAAAATCTGAAGCCTTGACGAACGTGCAATATCGCATGTTTGTCCAGGCATATAATCCACAGTAGTCAAAACGTGCAATTTTTACGTACTCCTGATTTCATAAAATCGTCAATTAAAACCTGACAGCAAAATTCAGGGGAGGGTGGGGGTGGCCCAGAGGGGGCGGGGGGTGGGAGTGAGAGAGGACCCTGTGACCCATGTGATCCCTTTTAGAACCATGGGTGGGATCTTGTGACATTCTGAGAGACTGACGGCACAAGCATAAACATGACCAAACAACTACAGCATGTGCAATGACTACACGATTAATTTTGCGTTATGAAGTAATTACTCACGGCATGGTTGACAGAGTGGTTGAAGATGACGTACTCATCCCCTGTATCCAACCAGGAGCGCTGTGTGACGAAATCCCGGTTTTTCAGCGGTGGTGGGCATTTGACTGAAAAACAGGAAAAGGTGCATGAGTACAACGCAAACTACCAGTACCAGCAGTTAACGCATAACATCATGAGGCTGAATTTTTTTATTTTTGCTTATTACCCGATGAAGTTTCTATTGTATATTAGGAGATAGATCCACCATTCCAGGAGATAGATCCACCATTCCAGGAGATAGATCCACCATTCTAGGAGATAGATCCACCATTCCAGGAGATAGATCCACCATTCCAGGAGATAGATCCACCATTCTAGGAGATAGATCCACCATTCTAGGAGATAGATCCACCATTCCAGGAGATAGATCCACCATTCCAGGAGATAGATCCACCATTCTAGGAGATAGATCCACCATTCCAGGAGATAGATCCACCATTCTAGGAGATAGATCCACCATTCTAGGAGATAGATCCACCATTCTAGTTCAAGGGTGGTGCCAGAATAGCTTGACGCCTCAGGCGCCAAGCTATTCTGGCACCACCCTTGAACTGATTGATTGATTGATTGTACATTGCTTAACGTCCCGACAGCAACAAGACTTTCTCAGGACGTGCCTGCACTGCTTGTGAAAAAAAACTAAACAGAACATTGAATGTATGTCGCCAGCCAGTCCAATACGTTAAATAAACCTAACACATGGGGGCCTAAATAAAGCTAAGACCATTTAGCAACACACATCCAATATCAAGAGCTACAGGCAGTGCAGACAGTAGGGAGAGTTTTAAAAAGGCAAATACAGGTGAATGGACAAAGGGTAGACAGAAACACATGCCCCAGAATAGATAGGAAAACCCACCCTGTGGGGTGACCCTGGGAACTAAAAAGTAGTTAACCCCACCCAAGTCCCCCAGGGCAGACCCGGGTGGGGAACCCTTGAACTATCACGGTCTATTTTATTTCAAAGGAAGAGTGTATCAGGATGAAAAAGGTTAAAAACAGCCGTGCAAGGAACATAGCTACAAAATGTGTCAGCTCAAGAGGCACAGATCATCATGTGCCCCAGCAACTGCCGGGATCTGATGAGGATCAATGTCCCTTGCACTTGTTTGTCAAATTCATGTTTTTCTCAGCGGTGAAGGGATTTAGCACCTACTAAGAGTTTTCAAATGGGCAGCATACGACTGAGTAGTAAGAGGGCTAACAAAATGTTGGCCAGAAAGTTTTGTTATTTGCTTATTGATTTACCGTTTAACCCCCTCAATGCCTGGGTTGCACATGGTTGTGCATTGCATAGCATCCTGACGGCAACAAGACTTTCTCAGGACGTGCCTGCACTGCTTGTGAAAAAAAAAACCCTAAACAGAATATTGAATTATGCCGCCAGCCGGTCTAATAGGCTAAATAAACCTACGACCACTTAGCAACACATCCAATATCAAGAGCTACAGGCAGCGCAGACAGTAGGGAGAGTTTAAAAAAGGAAAATACAGGTGAATGGACCAAGATACACATGCCCCAGAATAGAGGGGGAAAACCCACCCTGTGGGGCTGACCAGGGTGACCCTGAGAACTAAAAAGTAGTTAACCCCACCTAAGTCCCCCAGGGCAGACCCAGGTGGGCAAGCAAGAGGCGTCAGCATGAGGCGTAGATCCTCATGTGCCAGGCACATAATAATAAGAACAACAAACTAACAGCAACACACCCAAAAACATTACATAACCTACAAATTTAATTGGAGCCAGGTGTGGGGCAGTGGCGTGTGGCACTGGGTGTGTGACATAAGGTGGCAACAATCAGGCCACCTGAACTGTGTGAACAGCAGGTATAAGAACGCCATACCCAAGGTAGCAAAACGCCTTAGGGCCCGCGACGACCGCAGTGGGCCCGCGCACGGCCGCGCGCGGCCCCACCGCAGCCGTCGTGGGCCAGAGAACTTTTGCGTACTGGGTAAGCTGAACAATCAACCGGCAAGTAATCCCCAGTGTGACTTAACACACTACAGTTACACAATACAGCTTGAGATCCCACTCTAGTAACAACCAGCCGTCAGCAAGAAGCACAGATCTTCATGATCCCCCGCAAGTTGCGGGGATCATGAAGATCTATGCCTCTCGCTGTTCCTAATTATAGTTAGTATTCTTTCAGACAGAAGCATACTGGTAAATCTTCATGGATTCATCATAATGTATGAGGCTTTCTGGTCCTAGCTGCAGTTGTGCTCGTCATGCACTGACACAGAGGAGGCCCCAGAGTTTCATCGACGTCTATGTCGCTTATATGCTGGGCATTCAGTCACAGGTGGATAAACATAAAACATACGCAAACATAAAAGAATGGACCGAACTCGAGATGCCAGACTTGCTTGCAACCGCCCAAAATAGAACTCAGTGGAGAGCACTGTCTGTTGCTGCTGCCTTTCAGTCCCCCCAACGCCCAGTTCGGGCAAGGGACTGATGATGATGATGATGGATAAACATAGCTGGCCCTACTGGTTTCCTTCACTTTCAATAGCAGATAAAGAGTGCTGCCACCCTTGGGGCCTATTAGGACTGCCATTTTGCTAGCAAACAAGCCAGCCCTCACCATTTTTGGCCATTTTCAGGGCTAGATTGAAAACATTTTTTTTTTCAATCTGGCCTTTGAAATGGATTGATAAACCCTATGTTTTCCCATCTATATGTATGTCTGATCAGGTTCTTGAAATGTTTTAAGTTTATTATTTTATTATTGTGTTAATGTGCATTTGTACTTGGTTTATGAATGAGTGTATTTGTATGCTGTTGGTACCTTATGTAGTAAAACTGTTGCCGCTAGGGTTTCATGTGAAAGAAAAACAGAAGATAGTGGTAGAAAACCTTTTTAAATAGAAACAAGCAACACCCAGTTCGGATCAAAGATCCTTCTTCAGGTGACATGGAAACAAACTAGAACAGAAAAGAACACATAGAAAGAAAAGACGTCATCCTGTATAGAGAGAATTTAGAATGACGTAAAAAAAGAAAAAAAAAATAATAAAAAGACACACACACATAATGACGCAAATACACATGCACAAAACACGTAGCACAAAACTTACGTCTACATACATACACGTCACTGCATACATTCGCATTCACTCGTGCCTGCTGCCGCTCAGTGCTCAGTACATGCACACACACACACAATTGTCCGTACCTTAGTTAATTTCAGTTAGTAGATTATCTAGATGTAAAGCGCTCTGAGCCTTTCTTTTGGGGGATTTTGCGCTATAGAAGAGTTATATTATTATTATTATTATTACACTAGTCTCCAATATATACCACTGTGTGGAATTTACATGCACAGGTCTCTGGCCCTCCTCACGGGATGGAAGCCTGATCAGCAAAAGATCCTCGAACCGACATCAGCCTTAGCCGGCCCGCACACAGCTGTGCGCATGCCAGCTAAGGCTGATGTTGGTTCGAGGATCTTTTGCTTACCAAAAAGTATTTCCTCACCTGCATATAAAATTCAGCACTACAGAAATACGACTGTGAATGAGGTGTGGCTTGTTTGTTCCCGGGTACCCTGATATACAGGAGGATGAGCCGTAGTGCTACAGTAGCGTGTACTTGGTCGCAATGTCACAGGCTGAACTTACCACAATGAGAGTACTCAAACCAAGGGGAATCAATGAGAAAAACGTCATGCAAAATACTAGTAACACTTGAAAGGTAAACTGCTTTGATAGCTAGTCAATGTATGCCTTTGTACCATGTAATGTACCATGAAAAACAATGGCCCACGCTGGGGTGTTGTACATTAGTTGCCTGGGAACACAAGCATTAACCCTTTTTATCCCGATACATTACCGCTTGAAATTAATTTCACTATACTAGTGCAAAGCTATTCTGGCACCTCCCTTGAACTAAAATGCTTAATCTATCTGCTAATCTGAGTCATTGGACAATAAGCACATTTTAAAAATCAGCCTCTGGATGTATTCGGTTAAAATATTGTACATGTTGTATCAGTATCAATGCTATTAATATATATCCACAAACGAACCCAAAAGCACAGTTACCAGTACAATAACATAATCTAGGCAGGCCATCTGCTGGACCAATTTTGTTTTGTTAATTTTTTTAATTCTTTTTTTTTGCTGGTAATTTGTTAGAAATTACCATACCAAAGGAAAAATGATTCACCGTTTTCATTTATCACAAATACAAATACGGCTCAACAGCTGTGTGTACTCGCAGCATTGGGATGCGTACGTCCTGCACAACTGTGTTTAAATAACTGTGTTTAAATTTGTCTATTTGGTTTGTTGAGGTTACTGGTTTTTTACAGGTTGTTTGTGCGTGTGCATACACAGCGTGAATTTACAGTACTGCAGGGTGATTTTACACCAAGAAACATAATTATACTACAAAAAGTATTATTTACAGCTAGTTTTCTACGTAAGTCAGAAACACCCTTGGGCCGCCTGTAGCAGTTTTTGTCGGAATGATTCCGGCCCCGGCTGGAATCATTGCGACAAAAACTGCTACCGACACCCAAAGGGTTAAATATATATCATTATATGGTATGACCTTTTAGCTGGAGACCGCATGGCTCAAAACCACAGACCAGCTCAAATCTCTTCAAATCGCATGGGTGTAAAGGTGACAGACGGATTTGTCTGAGCCTGACAAAAGTGACCCAAAAAAAATCATTTCTGATCTATTTGTGGAAACAATAATCAATGTCTATCACCTTGCCATGAAGCCATGTCTGTCCAAAACACTTTTTGTCAAGGTGACTCCTGACCCTTTGGCTGCCCATAGCACTTTTTGTCAACCGTATGATAAAGTTAGTTTGACTATGATGTTTATTTGTTTTATGTATTGACAATGGATGCTCCTTTATTTGCCACAAAACTTACTAATACTAATGTTTATGCACTGGCAATAAAGTTTATCTTATCTTACCACCTCGACAAAATGTGCAACAGACAGCCAAAATGTTAGAAACTACAGAAAAACTACAGTGTAAGATGAATAGTCTTAAATCTTGATGGTTCAAGGGTAGTGCAAAAATAGCTTGGTGCCACTGCTAGGTGCCAAGCTTATCAAGCACTACCAAGGTCTATCAATCTCTAGCCAATACATCCATAGCCACTGTGGCTTTCCTACCAACTTTGTCAAACACTGTCTGTCTTGAAAGTGTTAAATCACATGAAATGCAGAGTCTAAATATGAGGCTCAGTTGTTGTCCTGAAAGTGTTAACCCATTCAAGGCTGCATTTCCTAAATTTCTAAGCGTCACTTAATATGTACCAGCTACAGGAGATGGCTCACCCATGATGATTCAAGGATAGCACCAGATTAGCTTGGCGCCTGATGGTGCCAAGCTAATCTGGCACTATCCTTGAATTATCATGGTCAATCCATCTCCTACCAGTGTGCAAAAGGTAAAAAGAAGGTTGCACAACGCAGTGTCTTAAAAAAAATTCTGTGCCATGTTTTTAGCGTCTCAGTTGTCAAGCGTCAATGACAATTCCTATCTTCCTCCGCAAAGACAACAAAAATAGCTACACACCAGACAGATGAGCTGGTAATTCTTAAGGAGAAAGAGGGAAATCAATATGTGGCAAACAAGTTATGTCATTCCCTTTTGTAACTGAGTAAGCAAGAATGGATGGTTCTGCAATGGTTCAAATGTTTAACCTATTCAGCTCTGAAATACTGCAAAGTAAACAAGAGACAGGGTAACTGTGATACTGATCGTTCAAGGGTGATGCCAGAACAGCTTGGCGCCTGTAGGCGCCAAGCTGCTCTGGCACCATCCTTGATATATCATGGTCGATCTGCCTCTGGTGTGCATGATCTTTAGAGGACAAGTTTTCACAAATTCTGGGATTTCTACATTAGGGTTTCATGTGTTAACCGACAGCTTTGCTATACACTGTAAGAAATTTGAATTTATGACCGTCACATGTCATGGAATAAAATGTAGAATTTAAAATGTAAAAGGCGACTCAGTTCACAATAAAAGCACGACTCTGACTCGATACATTATTTTGCTGTACAGTAAAATCAACAAAAGTTCACCAGTGGCTCTTAAACATTTGTGCTACTCGGAAAATAAATGTGCAAAGGTTTTAATATGAATTATAATTATCTGTGCTTAATTTGAAACCTTGCATGTGACCAATTTTAGCCCTTTGGGAGTTGATAAGAGGTTTTTGTCACGATCATTCCTACAGGAATGAACGCGACAAAAAAACGCTACTACAGCCAAAGGGATAATCTGTTTCAGAGTTTGCTTCTCAGCAAGAAAAAGGCTAAATCAATTATTTCACAAACCACCGAATCAATTAACTCATTGGAGACGTGCATACGTGGGTATTTGCCATGTATCCGTATGCGACACATCTCCAATGAGTTAATCAAAAATGTATGGATGCTGCAGCTACACATCCCAACTTTGGCTGCGTCAAAACAAAACAGCAACTGCGAAACACATACAACATTTTTCCCTCCATCTACTCCAACAAGAGGCACAAATTCTCATGAGCCCATGCACCTGCAGGGGCTCATGAGAATCTATGCCTCTTGCAGATGGAATGGGCTTACTAATACTACTGAGGAACTGAAAAGTGACAACTGCCGAATGGGAATCTCCACCAGGAAGTGAAGCCTACCAATCTCACGTCATCTCAAATGCACAGTGCCAAAAGCACCCTGCATCAGGGAACCTTCCCTTTTCAACCCCTTCACTGCCGGGCCAAGGCGAACGCTACCCAGCTGCAAGAGACATAAACCCTCATGAGCCCCCGCAGTTGCTCATGAGGATTTATGTCTCTTGTCAGTCCTGTGTTGTGCTTGCCTATTTTTGTCCCATTTACATCTGCGTTCTTCACGCAAGTGTCGGTCAGTGTGCGGTAGTTTCAGACGTTGAACTCGTGGTCACTGACAGTGAAGGGGTTAACCTTTCCACTAATTTGAGATTTCCCTGGTGAACTTGGTCTCCCTTGGCCCGGCAGTGTGCCCACTGCAGTAACTAATACTGGTGCTACACTACACGGATGTTATCAGTTCAGGAACAGCGAGAGCTTTTGCACAGAGCAATCTAAGACTGGGATGTAACTCTATGGCTGTCAGCAGTGGTTTTTGTCACAATGATTCCTGGAGGAATCATCGCAACAAAAACCACTATGAACAGCCAGAGGGTTAACGAGCTCAACAACACCGACTGCGCAAGAAGATTCTCAAGAATCCAAGATAACTTTATTGTTTTAAAATAAATAAAACAGAAAATTGTCTTTAGCTCTGTTGTTTCTAAAAGACTTAAATATAATATATGTCTTCTGTGATTTGTGTCACTGTGAAATCATGTTTATTGCCTTTACACTTAGACCACAATAATTATTAACGTATGCAGGTGTATGCAGGTGAATATGTGTGTGCACGTGAGCAGCTTAATAATATTTTGACGTGTTTTATGTTCTTTTTTTAAGTTGCGCAGCACAGAGACGATTTCCTAATGTATTTTTACATATGGCAATAAAGTTCAATCTCTTATAACAATGCATATAAAAAAACTCATAAAAACTCAATTATTCTAGAACAGGCAGTGATCTACTACTAGTTGATCATTGCTGGTTTTGCAATGATCAGTTAGACAAACTTTACATCCAAACATCAACTGGTATTATTATGGTCCATCTCCCTACTGTGGCCAAGTAGAGTGAAAGTATGGTGGCAGCCTGATAATAATAATAATAATAATAAAGGTAATTTGTATAGCGCCTAATCACCAAGGTGCTCTAGGCGCTTTACAATCACAGTAATGAAACAGTGAAGCAAAATACAAAAACAAGCACATACATTACAACAACAACAACAACAACAACAACAAAAACAAAAAAAAAAAAAAAACATTACAACAACAACAACAAAAATACATTGATTTACAAGGAGCAGAAAACTCACACACACACACACACACACACACATGATGAGCCTGCAGACAAAATGGTCTTACGTATATGCAACAGAAAAAAGGTGAGTTTTAAGCTTGGATTTGAAAATGAAAAGAGATGACGAGTGACGCACATCAGCTGGGAGAGCGTTCCATGTAATGGGACCAAAATACGAAAATGCACGATGACCTTGAGTGACCTTATTACGTCTAGGGATACGGAAAACACGAGTGTCTGAAGCAGAGCGTAGTGAGCGGGACGGTGTATACAGCTGGACAAGATCAGATAAGTAAGGAGGGGCAGAACCAGAGATGATGTTGAAACAAATAACACAGACTTTATACTGAATTCTGCCTGAAAAGGCAGCCACTTTCCCAAAGCACTTTACAGAACAACAGCACTTTCATACCCCACTACATTCTGAGGCTGATTTTGTCAAATTTGCTTATTGTCCTATAAAGGCAGCACTCAGTACAGATAAAGAGAAAAATCAATTGTTTTAGTTCAAGGGTGGTGCCAGAATAGCTTGACACCTCAGGTGCCAAGCTATTCTGGCACTACCCTTGAACTATCACTCAATTTTATTTCAAGCAATGGGCATATCGGGATAAAAAGGGCTAAGCCTTGGAATGAGAGGCTTTATGTATGTACATGCAAGTGGGATGAGCCATGAATGATCAAGGGTGGTACCATGGTAGTTTGGCGCATTCAGGTGCCAAACTATCCTGACATTACACTTGAGTACCAAGTCGAGGTTGAAAAACAAAATGCAAGCCTGTCAACCATGTCAGTCCCTCCTCACTACCTCTCAGCTCAGACCTCTGTCCATACAGGCCATTTTGTACAGTTGGTGTTATATTACAACTAAGTTAACCTTTTGGCTGTCCATAGCATTTTTGTCAAGGTGATTCCTGCAGGAATCACCTTGACAAAAAGCAGTGCGGACAGCCAAAGGGTTCATAAATCACCTCAACAAAAAGTGCTGTGGACAGCAAAAGGGCTCTGTTACGTGTTTGAATCGTGGTCGTAGTATGATATCACACCAGACGGCACGCACGTAGAGTTCTTTTAAATAAACCTCCGTTCAGCTGCAATCCATCACACGTGGCTTAAGGATGTAGACAATACTGGAGTAACAGTTCCAACAATATTTTATTACAGCGATGCGATCTCCACGAAAAGCGTTCACAATTTCACCAACAAAAGTCTTCTCAGCTTTGACACAAAGCGTCTCTCATACAATGTACATCAGCATTCACTGCAGATCTCCGTTACTGACAATGAAGCACGATATCTTGCATAACGCTCTCTCAATATCAAAGCGTTTTACGATACAATGCAATTATACAACTGAACACTGTACCGACGCTGTTACATCGCAATTCTACAACTGAACAATGTACAGACTTACATAGCAATCCTACGACTGAACAATGTACAGACTCTGTTACATCGCAATCCTACGACTGGACAATGTACCCGGATGCTTCCTAGCACGATCTTTTATAGTGGTCTGTTTTCTAGCACAATCTAGCAAATCGTACAAAACAACCAATCGAAACAAACTGCGTAACTAAAACTCAAAGGTACATTCAGACTGGAATATTCTGTAAAAGTCTGGCTATTATTTACTAGCTAAAAAAATAGGTGAGTCCCCACTCGTCCTAACTTCACGCATGCGTACACAAAACAGGTCGCGACCTTGACCGCTCAAAACTTGTAAACATGCTAACGGTGCATGGGTTCTAACCGCCGAATGACACGCACGCAGTAACCAAAGAATACACAAGCTACTTCTAGGCTTTTCCTGACTCAACTCCGTGCGGTAACAGATACTCGAAACTGCACTATTTGTAAACGAATGTGAAATTTACTGAAAAAGGTATGTAATTAGAAATCGTGATAGCTCTAATGGAACGTCGGATCGTTACCTACGATCTATGCACGCACGCTCTCACAAAACAACACAACCATAATCGTAACACTAACAGGCTCATAGTTTACTTACTTGCATAGTAGCCAATGTCGTTGTTTGGGTTGATGACGCAGATTTCAAAGCCATCCAGCATAGATTGGTCCCATGTTTTGCGATACAGTGGATCGTGGATGACATCGTACATCACAGACGCCGGGACATCATCAAACACTGTTATGATCTGCAAGAGAAATGAAAAGGTGAACGCTTTCCTTCTGCCACATGCTCTCATGATAAGCATTCTGACCGTTCCCAATACCAGTTTTTTTTATATAGATACATTAAAACCTTCACTGTCCAGAGAAAGTGAACACGATCCAACTGCAAGAGGCATGAATCCTCATGAGCCCCCGCCACTGCGGGGGCTCATGAGGATCCACGCCTCTTGCTGACACCACTTTGTACTCGTTTCTTGGAGTTGGATGCTTTGCGGCTCTTTGGCACAAAATGAACACAGATTTCAGAAACACTGTGGCAGTGAAAGGGTTTAAAAGTCTGTAACACAAACAACAAGAATGTTTCACTGTTTAAATTCTAATTTTTTTCTGGTGCAGCGCTACTGGCACCACCCTTGAACTATTACAGTCGAATGTATTTCTTGCAATGGTTTATCAGGATGAAAAGGGTTAACATTTACTATACCAACACAGCAACGACAACACACTGAAATGACTGTCTGAAATTACTGTAACTGAAAAAAAAAAGTCCTGTCGCAATCAGCTTGGTCTGCCCTTCTTGTCAATCATGACTCAAACCGCCCACTGTCAATCTATCCTTAGCAACTCAGTCAACCAAGGACAAAAAGAAACCAACACTTCAATTAACATGATGACCAAAGGCGCTCTGAAATAAATAAACGTAAATACTGAAAAAAAATGTAGGTTTGCCTACCTTCACCATCTTAAAATCAGACAAGTCGTTCAATTTCGTCCACACCATGGTCTTCTGTTTCTGGGCTTCAAGTTTCCATCCGTCCGTGCCATCACAGACCTCCTTGAATCGCTTGAAATCGGCATCTTCTGCAATTTTTACTGTTCCTACGGGCATAGTCATCGTGGACGTATGGCCTGTGGTACTCCTCAACACAGAAAATCGGTAATTCGACGAAAAACCATGGGAATTTTATCCTTTGTAATTCTGTGCGACGTACACAGGCGAATCGACTCGTCAGTCGCTATCGTAAAGCGGCCACGCCGAATCCGAAAAGCGATACAGCATTTGCGACATAAAATAGTCCGCTTCACGCTTTGAATGGCACGTTAGTGCAATATCTATTCTATGCTATCTCTAAAGTCACAAAATGTATGAATCATTCCATATTTCTTAAAATGTATTTTTTTTGTTGACCTTGTTTTACGACATTGATGGCCTTTACCTCACCCATGACCTCAAGCTAAAAGCGAAATCCGGCGGACTGTGGTGCATGTTTGGTATCATTACATCGGTTCAATCGCTTTCACGAATTTTGCTTTTGCAGAGATCACATATTGGATCTTTGAGGATGGACGGCGCCAGTCTCCAAAGCCTCGTAGACCAGTGGCTAAAATGGGACAAGGTGCGCCTGGGTATTTAGCGGTGTGTGTTGTGTTGCCCTGTCGGCCGGTGTTTTGTACGCTCATGTACTGCACGGTTTATACTAGAGGCATACACTAGTATGTTACATGATAAGTTATTGGTCTCATGGGTTTGCTACACGGACCTTTGTAGGCCTGAGGGAGGTCAAAGGAAGCATTGTACCCCGAAGGCCTGAGGTGTACAATGGTTCCTTTGACCTCCGAAGGCCTACAAGGGTCCGTTCAGCACGCCCCTCCTACCAATAAAGTATTTGTTTTCATTCCTCCACAATTTTCGTAAAAGAAATCAAGAAGAAATCTTGCGACCTGGATCGTGCCAGACATGACTGACGGAAAAGGAATATATATTTATACATAATAGACTTAAGATGTAATTTAAAATCTTTCATGATGTTGCTGTCTCCAGTAGTGTGCATGTTGTTTCGAACAACACAGTAACTTTTTACTTTAGAATGTCTGGTGATGTTTCATAGAACAAAACTGGCATCCAAGACGCGTCAGAAAGAGGGCTACAAAAAGTCCGCCCTTAGCAAGCCCCTGCTACCAATAAGTACAATAACATATTTGTTTTCATTCTTCCAATGTTTTTGTAAAAAAAATCAAGACTGAAGAAATCTTCCAACCTGTATCACGCCAGACATGACTGACAACAAAGAAATATATACATTTATACATAATAGAATTATGATGTAATTTAAAATCTTTCACGACATTGCCGTCTCCAGCAGTGTGCCTGTTGTTTCCAACAACACTAAGTAACTTTGTACTTTAGACCATTTTGATCTTTTATAGAACAAAACTGGCATCCAAGACGTGTTAGAAAGAGGGCTACAAAAAGTTGGCCGTTTGTCGCTACAAGGGTTTTTGTATCCCGGTCACATGGTACGGTTTGCGCTAAAGATATTGGTCGTGTGACGTAGGGATGAAAACAATTTAAGTTATTGGTCGCAGGGGTTTTCTACATGGGCCCTTGTAGACCTGAGGGAGGTCAAAGGACCCATTGTTCCCCGAAGGCCTGAGGGGTACAATGGTTCCTTTGACCTCCCAAAGGCCTACAAGGGTCCGTGCAGCAAGCCCCTGCTACCAATAACGTATTTGTTTTCATTCCTCCACTATTTTGGTAAAAGAAATTAAGAAAACATTTGCCGACCTGGATCGCGCCAGATATGACTGACATAAGTTGAATATTTATACATAATAAACATGGCGTATTTTAAAACCTGTCATGACATTGCCGTCTCCAGTAGTGTGCTTGTTGTTTTTGAACAACACTTGTACTTTAGAACGTTTGGCGATCTTTTATAGAACAAAACTGACATCCAAGACGCGTCAGAAAGAGGGCTATAAAAAGTATGCCATTTGTCGCTACAAGGCTTTTTTAGCTCATTCATGTGGCACAGTTTGCGCTGAAGAGATTGGTCGTGTGACGTAGAGATGAAAACAATAATCCATATATCATACTGAGGCTAAAAGCTTCAAATTTGTACACTGCCATTTGCAAGCTACATTATAGTACTTACAGATAAGGATATAGACCAATGGCTTTAGTTCAAGGTTAGTGCCAGAATAGCTTGGCACCAAGCTATTCTGGCACTACCCTTGAACTATTTTAGTCAAACTTATTTCACACACTGGTGTATTCTAAATGATAACGGTTAACCCTTTGCGTGTCGGTAGTGGTTTTCCTATAGGAATCATCATGACAAAAAACACTACCGACAAGCAAAGGGTTTACAACAGTCCATTTCTGTCCATTGAAGAGCCTGGATTTGTTGTAATTTGGTGCTGGGGTGAAACCAGAGCGGCTCCTGCCTCACCACCCAAACTGACGACACCCCCGAACCCCGGCCCACCTCTTTCTTGCCCTCACCCCCCACCCCCCTTTCTCGCTCCCCCTCCCCCCACCCCTGAACCCCCACTCCCCTCCCAAATGTATACGAAAAAGTTGCTGCATACCACTGTTAAAGTATGCTGGTCTTTTGTTCCGTTCACTGATTTTTTTTTAGCATGCTTTGCGTACATGTGTGATTAGAGCACTTATATGACATCACTAATGGAAGCAAGACTTGTGCTAATTAAGTCTACAAGGATTTTTTAAAATTTATTATTATCAGAATGAGAAGACAAGGCAGGAGATTGCTAACTTGGCCAATGATCTTGAGAAGAATGCTGCGGAGCTGGAGAAACGGCTTGCCAATCGCATGGAGTTTGGAACTGCAGGTATGCTTAATTTTCACATGGCAGCTGGTAGTATTTTCTTTTAGTAGCACCTGGCCAACATAGTGCATGCTGTCAAAATCAGTTCATTGAAAATCCCAGTATTCAACAATTTCCGGTATCCCTACTTATCTGGTAGACACAAAAGAGAAAAACCGATTGCAGAGGCTGATTCCACAATCAGTATTTCTCTTTTGAGGCTGTGGTCTGCTACTTTCCTTTGGTGTTTGCCTTAACCCATTACATCCTGAGGCTGATTTGTTTTAAATTTCCTTATTGGCTTATGAAGGCTACATTAAAAGTTATTGGTCCCAGGGGTTTGCTGCACGGACCCTTGTAGGGGTGAGGGAGGTCAAAGAAATTATTGGCACAATGGTTCCTTTGACCTCCTGAAGACCTACAAGGGGCCGTGCAGCAAGCCCCTGCTACCAATAACGTATTTGTTTTAATTCCTCCACTATTTTCGTAAAAGAAATCAAAAAGACATCTTCTGACCTGGATCACGCCAGACATGACTGACGTCAAAGGAATATACATTTATACATAATAAACTTGTAACGTAATTTAAAATATTTCATGACTTTGCCTTTTCCAGTACTGAGTGTGCTTGTTGTTTCGAACAACACTAAATAACTTTTGACTTTAGAACGTTTTGGTGATCTTTTATGGAACAAAACTCGCATCCAAGATGCATCACAAAGAGGGCTACAAGAAGTCCGCCATTTGTCGCTACAAGGTTTTTTTGTATCACGGTCACATGGTACGGTTTGCGCTAAAGTGACTGGTCGTGTGACGTAGGGATGAAAACAATACAGATTATGAGATAGATCAACCATTTTAGTTCAAAAGTGGTGCCAGAATAGCTTGGCGCCTTAGGCGCCAACCTGTTCCCTCACCACGCTTGAACTGTCATATTCATTCATTCATTCAATCCTCTCTGCGCCGTCTGGTGCTTGAGGCGACTGAACTGTCATAGTCAAATATTAATTTCAAGCAGTAGTGTATCAGGATGAAAAGGGTTAAACAAGATTGTAAAAAAAAAAAAGGTAAATTACCAGTTAACCCTTATCATTTGGAATACACCAATGTGTGAAATAAGTTTGACTAAAATAGTTCAAGGGTGGTGCCACAATAGCTTGGCGCCTCTAGGCGCCAAGCTATTCTGGCACCACCCTTGAACTAAAGCCATTGGTCTATATCCTTATCTGTAAGTACTATAATGTAGCTTGCCTATAGCAGTGTACAAATTGGAAGCTTTTAGCCTCGGTATGACATGGGTTAACGTGAACACTGTAAGCCCAGGAGTGCATGATAAAACCTAAAGAGCCAGCCAGGCTTCCAAGATTGATGTCCGCGGAAAGATCAAGGTCACTCAACGTGTCACAGTTGCAGTGCGACAAACTTGCTCTAATGTTCTGGTTGTACACCATAGGCAAGACAGCTCTGCTTGTCTCCCGTAACGCGCCTGTTTGGGCCGTCAACTGTCACTCTGGTGCTTTGGATGTTAAACTCCCAACTAATCAGTCAGTCAGGAGACGAAATTCTTTCCAAAAGCTGCTGATGAGGTATGGTAACAAATTTTACTGGTAGCGATTTTTTTCTCACGATAATTCCTGCAGGAATTTATGTGACAAAAAACCGCCACCAACAGCCATTTAGTCCAAATGCATTACATCAGGAGATGGATCAACCATGATAATTAAAGGGTGGTGCCAGATTATGTTGGTGCCAACAGGCACCAAGGTAATCTGGCACTACCCTTGAATTATCATGGTCGATCCATCTCCTGCAACTGGTACAGAGTCGTTACTGACACTTCCTTGGGGTTAAATGGGTTAAGTATTTGTATGTGTCTACAGGGCTGCGTGCAAGAATGGGTGCCGGAAACTCCATGATGAATGACCTGACCATCGTTCAAACTGCCCAGGTACAATTAATCTCTCATTGAATGTTATTTATTATTATTACATGGTATTTATATAGCACATTTCTCATATTTATAATATATAACTCAATGCGCAGAATGTAGCCGCGAACTAAACCCAACAAGCACGATCGAGTGCCTTCACTCACACACTGTACGTAAACACAGAACATTCATGTGGTACTAAGGGCAAGCTCAAGCAAGCTACTGAACTTGTTTTTGGGAAATTCAAATCGTTTGTATTTGAAATTTTATTAAGTTGGCTGAAACTGATACCAAATTGGAGGGGGAGGAAGAGCCGGAGTACCCGGAGAAAGAACCCCCGACAGTCTGCCCGAAATAATTTGGACACTTTACTAGAGGAGAAAAGTCCGACGCCGGAACCCGGAGTCGAACCTCACACCTTTAGCATTGGTTGCAGGCAACTTAACCACTGTGCCACAGACTGCCCTGAGAATAGATAGGTCAAAATGTTCACTGAGAATATTTCCTGTCAGTTTCGTGACTTGTATTGTAGCTCTATTCAGACATGACTAAGGTGCAGTAAAGTTAAATTTAATATTTGAGGGGAAAAAATGGAATTAAATCTCAAAAGTGCGTAAAAAAAAGTAAAATCTAAATACGTTTTTTAAAATATGGAATAAGATCGAAAAAGTGGATTGATTGTGACAATGCGCTTTTTTAGATTTTAATCACTTAAGCCGGCAATTCAGCAATTCAGAGGATGCAGATGATAGTCTTGGTCTATACCTGCGTATTTCTCTGTGGGCTGGCGATTAGGTGCCTGATAGGCGGGGGCAGGGGTTCTAACTGTTTGTCCAGCGCTGAGTAATTCCCCTTGGTTTGTGTACAATTCTCACCTCTCTGGTTTGTGAGCACACTTACAGTTTACAAGCCATCTGTCGTCGTTTATTTAGCTGATTCCTTTTTGGCTCACATGAGAAGCAAAAGTCAGTCTATGTTCTGGGCCAGTGGTCTTGTGTCTGTCGTCCGTCCACTGTTGTCCATGGTAAACTTTAACGTTAGCATTGTCTCGGAGACTAATCAAGCTACAGTCTGCAAACTTGGCCCAAGGATACTTTGTGACAAGACCTTTCTAAACTTACCAATTTCAATGACCTCTCACAAAGGTCAAGGTCACAGGGGATCAGGAAATATATCCAAAATAGCTTTGTTTCCTCGAAAAACATTACTGTATGGAAGGATGTTCTGGGCCAGTGGTTGTGTGTCTGTCGTCCGTCCGCCATCGTCCATGGTAAACTTTAACGTTGGTTATTGTCTCGGAGACTATTCAAGCTACAGTCTGCAAACTTGGCCCAAGGATACTTTGTGACAAGACCTTTCTAAACTTACCCATTTCAGTGACCTCCCACAAAGGTCCAGGTCACAGGGGATCAGGAAATATATCCAAAATAGCTATTTTGGGACAATTTATATTTTCTCAAATACTATTCACAACTTCAAACCCAAACTTGGTACAAAGATACCTGATGGTAAGACCTTTCTATGCATACTAATTTGGTTGATCCCTCGGAAAGGTCAAGGGTCACGAGCTCAAGAAATAGGTCCAAAAATCGCCATATTTTGACAAAAGATGTTTTTCTCAAATACTATTCACAACTTCAAACCCAAATGTGCTACAGATATACCTGATGGTAAGACCTATCTATGCATACTAATTGGGATGACCCCTCGGAAAGGTCAAGGGTCACAAGAGCTCAGGAAATAGATTTAAAAAATAGCCATATTTTGACAAGAAATGTTTTGTCTCAGTTACTATTCACAACTCCAAACCCAAACTTGCTACAGAGATACCTGATGGTAAGACCTATATATGCATACTAATTTAGATGACCCCTCGGAAAGGTCAAGGGTCACAAGAGCTCAGGAAATAGGTCAGAAATAGCCATATTTTGACAAGAAATGTTTTTTCTCAATTACTATTCACAACTTCGAACCCACACTTGCTACAGAGACATCTGATGGTAAGACCTATCAATGCATATTAATTTGGATGACCCCTTCGAAAAGGTCAAGGGTCACTAGTTTGACAAATGTGTATAAAATGCCAATAATTGTAGTTATTATAAACATTTTGGCAAACTTTACAATCAAAGTTGGCACAAAGGTAGCTGATGATAAGACCTTACTATGTATCCTAATTTAGTTGACTCATCGCAAAGGTCAAGGGTCATGGGGGTTTCACAGATGTGTGAAAACTTATTAAATTTTGAGAAAACATGGATTTTGTTAATGCAGAAGACACCCCTTATTGTCAGACGTGTGGTTCAGTCGATACACGTGAGCCATAAGGGCTTTGCCTTTTTTGTTTTTTCAGGGTCTGGTGAAGTATGTGCTGAAAGCCAAACCAGACGTCCAAAAGAAGGGCATTGTGTTTGGCTATGATGGGCGATACAACAGTGAAAAGTGAGAGACACCGCATATTTGTTGACACTTTGGCTGTCCATAGCGTTTTTGGTCGAGGTGATTCCTGCAGGAATCACCTCGACAAAAATTGATGTGGACAGCCAAAGGGTTAATGAAATCGAATATATTTCAGCACCATCATATTTTTCCTGTTAGATGTTTGATCTTGAAAGTACAATACTTCTTCTTCTTCTTCTTCTTCAGCGTTCCCGGAAAGTACAATACAACTATATGTTTGGAACTGAACTCTTTGGGTGTCGGTAGCGGTTTTAGTTTTACTGAACAGACCCAGCCCACCCGACCCCCCAGACATCCAGCCAGCAGAGACCGACCTACCCATCAGCTGTGACAGACCCAGCTGGGAAGAGATCAGAAGAGCAGTGGCATTTTTGAAGAACGGCAAAGCAGCAGGACCAGATGGCATCCCAGCGGAGTCTCTGAAAGCAGACCTAGAGACAACAGTAGAGATGCTGTACCCACTGTTTGGAAAGATCTGGGAAGAGGAGGTGATGCCGGCTGACTGGAAGGAGGGGTACCTAATCAAGCTTCCCAAGAAAGGCGACCTCAGCAAGTGTTCCAACTACAGAGGAATCACCTTGCTGTCAGTACCAGGAAAGGTCTTCAACAGGATCATCCTGGAGAGAATGAAGAGCTCCGTTGACCCCCAGCTAAGAGACCAGCAAGCAGGATTCAGGAAAAAGCGATCATGTACAGACCAGATCGCCACTCTCCCCATCATCGTGGAACAGTCTGGAGTGGAGCTCCCCGCTGTACGTCAACTTTGTGGATTACGAGAAAGCATTTGACAGCGTGGACCGAGAGACTCTGTGGAAACTCCTACGACACTACGGTGTACCCACAAAGCTCGTCCACCTGATCAAGAGCAGCTACAATGGCATGACGTCGAAGGGCAGTTCACCAGGGAGCTCCAGGTCAGAACCGGTGTCAGGCAGGGGTGTTTGCTGTCTCCGTTCCTCTTCCTACTGGCCATAGACTGGGTCATGAAGAGGACCACAGAGCACAGACGAAGTGGAATACAGTGGACACTGTGGACACAGCTTGACGACCTCGATTTTGCAGACGACTTGGCTTTACTGTCCCACACTCATCAACAAATCCAGGACAAGACCACGAGGCTTGCTGACATCTCGTCCCAAGTGGGCCTCACCATTCACAAACAGAAAACAAAGACAATGAGGCTGAACACAACCAGGGAAGAACCAGTCTTGCTTGCTGGCCCCCCGTTGGAGGAGGTGGAGTCCTTCACCTATCTCGGGAGCATCCTAGACAAAAAAGGCGGCACTGATGCAGATGTCAGAGCACGAATCGGTAAAGCCAGAGCAGCCTTTCTCCAGTTGAAAAAAGTGTGGAGTTCCAGAGAGCTGTCACAACACACCAAAGTCCGGATTTTCAACTCCAACTTAAAAGCAGTTCTCCTATATGGAGCAGAGACTTGGAGATTGACAAAAACCACAGTCAACAGAGTACAGATCTTCATAAACAGTTGCCTTAGAAGAATTTTGAAAATCCACTGGCCAGAGAAGATCAGCAACGTCAGACTCTGGGAGAGAACATAGCAGATAACAGCAGATAATGAAATTGGGCGAAGAAGATGGGGATGGATTGGTCACAGTCTGAGAAAGCCAGCTTCCAGTATCACTAGGCAGGCATTGTCATGGAACCCCCAGGGAAAGAGGAAAAGAGGCAGGCCGAGAAACACCTGGCGTCGAGACCTCCAAGCAGACATCAAGAGACTGGGAGTAAAATCAAAGGAGAAGCACAGGACAGGAGTCGCTGGAGGTCTCTCGTCGACGGCCTATACCCGGGGAGGGGTGACAGGTGTAAGTAAGTAAGCGGTTTTAGTTGCGATGATTTCTGCAGGAATTGTCGTGACTAAAACCACTACCAACTCCCAAAGGGTGAAAGTAATCGGACGTTGATAAACAGTAGGTAAAAGAGAGTGTCTTGTAGATTCTTTGAAGTCCCGAAGTTGATCTTTTATGTGTTGATCAGTGTTCAAAGGCTGGCGCAGGATATATACGTTGAGTTATAATTTGTCAGCTAATCTTTTGCGTCTTTTTTTTTTTCAGATGGGCCAAAATCAGTACTGCTGTGTGTGTCAGTGAGGGAATTCCAGTCTACCTCTTCTCCCAAATGTGTCCAACTCCTTACATTGTGAGTATGGTTTCTTTTCTCTTTCAAAAACACTAGGACGCATTGTGCCTTTAGAATGTTTGTGAGTGTAAACAGAATGAACAAAGACCTACTAAACAGCTCTGCAGCCAGGTCTTGTCTTTGTTTATTTTATGTGTGCATGATTAAACAAACATTTGTTTCAGTTGTGCATTATCTGGTTAACCCATTTAGCCCCAACGCACTACAGAAGGAGATTTTTCAACCATGATAATTCAAGGGTAGTGCCAGATTAGCTTGGCGCCTGCGCCAAGCTGATCTGGCACTAAGAGATAGTAACTATGAGCGAATTTGGACAATTTATATCTATCCCGAATTTCCAGGATTTTTCGACCGCTTACTCCCATGCCCTAACGCCGCCCGTTGTTCTATGTTTCTCCTTATTTTTAACCAATCTTGTTTCAGAAATTCTAATGTAACAAGTAGGTTAGCTGGATTTAAAGTTGCTTTAATTTTAAATTTACTTTGAAACCATTCAGCTATAGTACAAAAGTCATAATACCCAGGTGGTATAGCTTCAGTCTTACCATCAAAAATTACTTTATTATATATGTCATCTTCTACATTAAACCATTTTACTGTGTAGAACATTTCATGGATAGCTACAGCCTTGCTACCATCACGATTATCAATCCCATTAGTTAACCACACTGGTTTGCTTGTGTCAAGATTTGTTAAGGTAATAAACATTTTTATTATCTCATATAAAAAAGGATGGAATTTAAATCACCAACCATTACCACAACAAACGCATTTCAATTTAATATGGATGCCAAATATAATGTTGCACCTACTTATGAACAGAAAATAATTCAACTAAATCAACTCGACATAGCTGTGTCTGACGCAAGCGTACAAGATCTATTCCAAGTCAAAGTACCAAATCCGTTTGACCATTACCTAAACCCTCCAATAACAGATGACTCAACTGCAAGAAAGTGGTCTTCAAGTCCACTACAGATGTTTCAAAACCAACTTAACTTTGCTATACTATGCTCAACTACTGGCTGTGGGGTTTCTTTTACAGACCACTTGAATCACTCAAACAAACTGATTAGATCTGTGTATCATTTCCATGTTTATTACCAGCTTAGACGTATTCTGTCAGAACTTCATACACCACTGCCAACTGAATCCAGTTTCAACAGGTATAACAACCCCATGGATATGAAAGCATTTGAACGCATCTGTAATGAATTTAACATCAGCCCCAAGTATGACTTTACACAAAAACTTGATGATCACAACGGCATGGGTACATTGTATTATGCTATGAGCCACAGACAATACCCTCAAGATTACTACCCTGGTTACACTTCATTCTCATCAAAATCACAAGTCTGGATAGGATCAATAGAGCAGAAGCAGTCAAACGCATGGACCACATTTATTTTAGATAAATCTGACGGGTTTACTCAAGCAGGAGTCGAGCGCGTAAATGAGTCTATCAGAACATATGTCTGGTGTATACTAGGTGCACAATCACTAACAAAATCAAACATTTTGAATGGAAGTGGAAAGTTTGAAGCACAAAAACAGTTTCTTGCAAATCTTGAAGATTCAGTAAATTCAACAGTTGATCTCCCATCAAGCATACAACGCTACCAAGACGTACTCAGATATGCCAGATCAAAAGTTGACTTTGTAGTTGGAATCGGGTTATACATGTTACCATCTGACCTTCAACTCCAAATGGGAACAATAACAAATTATAATAATGAAATCATTGTTGCAGGTCGTGATCAAAAACTAGGTCTCAATCAATCTGTAAACTTAGGAGCAACAACCACACACGTACAGTCATTAAAATCATTACAGACGGTAACACCCCCGGCCCCGGCCCCAACCCCGGCCCCAGCCCTGGCCCCAACACCGGCACTCATAACAATAACCCCTACACCAACCCCTGACACACATGAGTCAGAAAGAACTGCATTGGTAATAGGTCTAACAGGGTTAGGAGTTTTACTTCTTTATCTGTTTCATTAAATAACCCACCATCAACCCTCCTACTGTAACCAAAAAGACCCACACATGCTCTGCCATAAACCCTACTGCCTTTGCCGCTGTACTAATCAGCCAACTGACAACAGAGCCAATTATGCCAGGCAAAGCATCCACTGCTTTCAGAGCCAATTTTTTAAGCAAGTCTGATATGTGAGACAGTTGTTTCTTTACCCATGTCTGTAAATCTTTTGGATCTGTGGGAGCCGGGGGGCCCGGGGTTGGTGGTGCTGGGGCCGAGGGTGCACCCCCACCACTGCCGGAGACAGCTAACACAACAGTACTGATAATAAACCCAAGAGCAGTAATTAAACTAGCAATTGTAATACCCTGTTCTCTGAAAAGTGTTTTAAGTCTCTCAGCCAGAGTTGTGTCTTCGTGAAGTATTTTCTGAATAGTTTCTCTAATTCTGTTAACTTGGGTTTTCAGTTTTTGTCTTCCAATACTAATCACTTCTAACCGTCCTGATCTTTCTATCTGCAAATCATTTAATCTGTGTTGAATTCTTTCTTTCATTTCTGTGTCAAGATTTCCATTGTCTGCGGTAGCCAGTTTTTCTTTTTCACGTTCTATGTGTTTATCAAGCTCTCCCAGTTTGGCAACATTGTTTACCATCTCACCTCTTATTGTCTGCAGTGATTTATCCAATCCCATAATCTCCCTCATTGACAAAGGTGGATCATCTATTGTTTTCAAAGCGTCATTTATTTGTCCTTCAGTAAATGAGGTTTCTTGTATCACTGTGTTTGCTATTTCTGGTAGGCTTGTTACAGGTGCCATTTCAATTTGTTGCCCTGTTGGCAACTTTGTTTGCGTGTCATGAAGAACACTAACCAGTCTTGGCGTGACAGGAGACCCTCCAATTCCAAGATACCTTGCCAACCCAGAGTTACCACCGACTTCACCTTTAATTGTACTTAAAGCTCTAAACTTAGAAGGATTATTTTTATGTGTTAGATATATTTTCCCTCTGTCTGTATTTACAAATAAGTGCCCTTTATCATATTCAAATTGATTAGGATCTATTACATCTGGGCGCACTCCAACACTGTCATAAAATGAGTTTACTTTGTCTTTTAACAGTTCATGATGCATACTAGACATAGTTACCATTCCAGTCATATCTGTGATACTGGTATCTGAGACATTCATGTCATCCATTTCAAAATCTTCATGATTAAATCCTCCTGCTGCCATTGTTTTATTAATTTATTATTTTTTATTGTGCATAATAAAAATGACACAGTCTTACGGATCAAAGTTAGACCCATACAGAAAACTACGTGAGCCCCTGGGTGTTAAGGGCATAAGACAATCAATCGTCATCACGAACAATCCAAGTACCATAGACCAGAACCAAACACTTACAGTCAAGTTTCCAAACCTAGGACCCAGTGACGTTATTGTTCCTGGCACTGCACGCCTAGCATTTAATATTGAACTATCATCAGACGCAGATGTAAACAGAACACTGGTTGACAATCTTGGCAGAGCAATTGTTAGAACTATTAAAGTAAAACTTGAAGGACAGGAAGTATTTAGTCTTGACGACTCCGATGTATTCTACTGTTACAAAGATCTGTGGCTTACAAGAGAAGAACGAGAAGACCGTATTTACCAAGGCATACAGTCTGATAATGTTGGTAAACTTCGAATCAATGCTGGAGATAAATCAACGTCAGCAGCCAATGACGTTATTATAGCAGAAACATATGGAACCAGGTTTTACATACCACTTGAGTTTGAAATCTTAACAGCTCATTTGCCTTATTATCAAGGAGCACTGAATGACCGTCTGAGCTTTGAACTAACTTTCAATGACTACTCCAAAGTTATTAAATCATCTGATCTTAGTGCAACATATAAGATCTCTAACATTTCCTTGGAATATGAAATTGTTACACATACTGAACTAGCCAGACTCATTCAAAATCAGTATCAGTCAAGACTGCCAATTTATTATGACAGGGTGATTAGACATAGTTTAATACCCAAAGACAAAAGCGACCCAATGTGGAACATAAACTTGAACACGCCTGCCAGGTCACTGAAAGGTATTCTTATGTTGTTTGTTGAACCGGTGAGTCCA